>VBSM01000413.1:21420100-21471449 GCA_008086735.1 Cheirogaleus medius
TTGGCTGTGCAGAAGCTTTTTAATTTGATCAGGACCCATTTATTTATTTTTGTTTCTGCTGTGACAGCAATCAGACAAGAGAGTGGAATTAAGGGCGTCCAAATGGGAGCAGAAGAGATCAAACTCTCACTCTTTGCTGATGACATGATATTATACCTAGAAAACCCCAAGGATTCAACCAAGAGACTCCTTGAATTGATAAATGAATTTGGTAAAGTCTCAGGACACAAAATCAATACACAGAAATCAGAGGCATTCATATTTGCCAACAACAGTAAAAGTGAGAACCAAATCAAAGACTCAATTCCCTTCAAAATAGCAACAAAGAAAATAAAGTACCTAGGAATATATTTAACTAAGGAGGTAAAAGACCTCCACAGGAAGAACTATGAAGCACTGAAGAAAGAAATAGCAGAGGATGTAAGCAGATGGAATAATATACCATGCTCATGGGTAGGCAGAATCAACATTGTTAAAATGTCTATACTACCCAAAGTGACCTACAGAGTCAATGCAATCCCTATTAAAATACCATCATCATTTTTCAGAGATATAAAAAAATAATTTTACGCTTTATGGAACCAGAGAAGACCCCGTATAGCAAAATCAATCCTAGGCAATAAAAACAAAATAGGCGGTATCAATTTACCGGACTTCAAACTATACTACAGGGCTATAGTAATTAAAATAGCTTGTGACTGACACAAGAACAGGGACATTGATCAGTGGAACAGAACGGATAACCCAGATATAAAACCATCCTCATATAGCCAACTAATCTTCGACAAAGCAAACAAAAACATACACTGGGGAAAAAAATCCTTATTCAATAAATGGTGCTGGGAAAACTGGATAGCCACAGGTAGAAGACTGTAACAGGATCCACACCTTTCACCTCTCACAAAAATCAACTCATGCTGGGTAACAGACTTGAACCTTAGGTGTGAAATTATTAGAATTCTAGATGAAAATGTTGGAAATACTCTTCTAGACATTGGTCTAGGCAAAGAATTTATGGATCTTTTATTTTAAACAAAATATTCACTTTAGCAGTCCATAGATGAATAATCTCACAAAGAGGATATGCTCCCATCTGGCTGTCCATCTAACCAAAGCAAGGATTCAATCTACCAATTGACTAATTCCATTTGAATGTGTCTCATTTACTTTCCCTTGGGGTCCTAATTCCACATATTTCTGGGCATGTTCTCTTGCGGTACAGACAATAATTTTATCCCCACTTAAAAGGCTGTGTCCGCTTGAAACTCATAGAGAAATATATTAATTCTCCAATGTTTCCACATATTATATATCTACTTAACAAAGCTATCACAATATTTAAGGTATGTTTCCCAGTTGCTGTTACTATGGATTCCCCACTTTTAGTTGGAAAATACTATCTTTCAATACCTCCCTTGTTCCCAAATATCAACTCTTACCTCCTGGCTCTGGGTTTTGGTTTTGGGCTCCAGACTGTCATTTCTTGCTTCTCTCTGAAACCTATTTTTTGCTGATCTCAGTCATTTATTTCCCATCTTATAACAGTAAAGCTCTCTGTTTCCTAATGCTCTCTTTAAACTAGAATCCTCATTGTTTCCCCTTTTATCAGTTTATCCTTGCCTCCTTGATCCAATTTCCCCTTATATTTGTTGAACTTGTCTCCTAAGAACTCAAATTTCTTATAAGGCATGTCTCTCTTTCTTTGACTGAATCGGCCTATTATTTTTTTTTTATTTTGTCTCCATTCCTTCTCATTTATTGTTTTAACTATTCTAGTTGCTCTTTTATTTCCTGATTATAGCTGATTCCTAGTGGCAAAGATTTGGCATGCTCAATTTCAACTTTGGATTTGCAAAAATGTTACCAAGTTGTTTATCTTAAACCAAGAATTAAAAATATTCTCTTTAAAAGAAAGGTTGCTATTTTCTTTTTGCTGTTCATTGAAAAAAATGCTATATTTTATAGGTGAAATCAATATTTAGGCACAGAAATCAAAGACTGTAATTAAAAATTCCAGAGCCAAGTTGAAATTCTTCATAAGGCATCTATTTTAGCCTGTGTAAAGCCACATAAACAAAGGTTTGCGAGCTCCTTCTCATTTCTCTATCCTAAAAGTCAAGGCAGTTCAAAACTTAAACAAGACTTCAACAGGAATTTGCAGTGGGTGATCTATGCTGCTTACCTCAGCCGAGCACCAAAACTTTAAAGATAGAGCATGAGAAATGTTCTATAGCATCTGCAGAACTTAGTACCTTTAATTTAAAGCCTGCAATACTCTTCAGCCCATCAAGGGCCATCAAGGCCTAAAAGACAATAAATACTTTATCTTCTACACATCTAACTCTTTTCCAAATCACAATATTTAGCAAAAGTGTAGCAAGAACCTGACACTGCCTGTATCTGAGCAGGCCCATGCCTTGTAAATGGTCCCCACTGTGGCTTGGTAGCTTCTAGCTAAGGACTACATTTCATATGGCCATCTCATTGTTAGGTTTAGGAAAACGAAGGCTTAGAGATATTGCTTAAGTCTGCCTATCCTTGCTGATTAGGAACCTCTTCTTTTCTCCAAGGCCACTCGTTGGCTTCTCCAACCCAGCTGCTTCTTTCCTCTGAAGCAGAGAGTTGAGTAATACTCATGAGTTATTCACTGAAGGCCCAGGGAACTTCCTGAAGCTTTAATCCTCTTCTGGATATAGTCACCATAAGCTGCAGTTACTCTACAACATCTAAAGGCTCATATTCAATCCATAGCCCTAAAAAGCAAACTGCGCAAATGAAAAACCCATCTAGCTTACACTCAAAGTTGCAAAGTAGAAAACAGGCTGCAGGTACAAAAATCCAAGGAACAATTCATGTATCTGGGCTGCACTAAAATCATCTCTTCATATGTATTTGGCACCCCAAATTCTACACTGTTGATTTTATATCTTATTATTTCAAATAATAACAATTAGGTTTGTAGTCAATGAGAAAGTCTCCAGTAAGTGGTAGTCCTTGATCTTAGTTTGATTTTGAACAACTGGAAAAATAAAACAAACAGTAAGTTGAAGGCCAAAAATTTTATTAATTTCGTATTAATTATTTTTTATTTCATTTGCTTGAGTATAGAGGCGTATTCATTACTAGCAGAGGTTACTGACAAAGGAGGAAACATGGAAATAAATATAGCTTTCATTGATTAAATTTAAATTATAGCTGTGAATAAAAAAACCTTCCTTGAACTTTAATGATATTTTATTTATAATATATTTTTACTTTATCCTTTATTTATGAGTGCTTTTTTAATATTTTACAGTTTTAAAAATTATTTTTCATTTGAAAATATTAAAAGGTTAAAAATGTTTATGGTTACATGGATGGATTTTATAATGTTTGAATCATGGCTATCAGTGTGCACATACCAGAATAGCGCTAATTGTGTCCATTAGGTAGGTTTCCCCTGGCCCCTGCTCTCCCCTCCCTCCATCCCCTGCTTAATTTCCACTGAGTTTTACTTTTCTCTGTGCACTTAAGTGTTCATCGGTTATTTCCAATTTAATAGGGAGTACATGTGGTATTTGTTTTCCCATTCTTTCGATACTTCACTTAGGATAATGGTATCCATACAGATTATTGCAAAAAGCATTAATTAATTCATCCTGGTTATGGCTGGGTAGTACTCCATGGTATATATATATACTACATTTTGTTAATCCATTCATGAGTTGATAGGCACTTGGGTTGATTATACATCTTTGCAATTGTGAGTTGTGCTATAATAAATATTTGCATGCAGGTGTCTTTTTGATAAAATGACTTCTTTTCCTAAGGGTAGATACCCACTAGTGGGATTGCTGGATTGAAGGGTAGGTCTACTTGTAGTTTTTTGGGAAATTCACATACTGTTTTCCATAGCAGTTGCACTAATTTGCAGTGCTACCAACAGTGTATAAGCATTCCTTCTCCCTGCATCCACACCAACATCCAATGTTTTGGGACTTTTTAATAAAAGCCATTCAAGCAAGGGTAAGGTGATATCTCATTGTGGTTTTAATTTGCATTTCTCTGATGATTAGTGACATGGAACATTTTTTCATATGTTTATTGGCCATTTGTCTATCTTCTTTTGAAAAGCTTCTGTTCATGTCTTTTGTTGCCCACTTTTTAATGGGGTTGTTTGTTTTTTCCTTGCCAATTTGCTTGAGTTCTTTGTAGATTCTGGATATTAACCCTTTATTGGATGTATAGTTTCCAAATAATTTATCCCACTCTGTAGGTTGTCTATTTTTACTCTGTTGATTATTTCCTCAACTGTGCAGAACCTTTTTAATTTAATAAAGTCCCATTTATTTATTTTTGTTGTTGCTGTAATTGCCATTGGGGTCTTATTCCTAAATTCTTTGCCTATGCTAATATCTAGAAGAATTTTCTCTACATTTCCTTCTAGAATTCTTATGGTTTCATGCCTTACATTTAAGTCTTTTATCCATATTGAATTAACTTTTGTGAGTGGTAAAGGATATGGATCCTGTTTCATTCTTCTGCATGTGGCTATCTAATTGTTCTAGCATCATTTATTGAACAGGGCTTCTTTTACATAGTATATATTGTTGTCTGTTTTGTCAAAAATCACTTGGCTGTGGGTGGAGGTTTTATATCTGAGTTCTCTGTTCTGTTCTATTATTCTATGTCTCTATATTTGTGCCAATTCCATACTGTTTTGGTTACTATCGCCTGTAGTGTAGTTTGAAGTTTTGTAATTTAATGCCTCCAGATTTGTTCTTTTTGCTTAAGATTGCTTTGCTATTCGGGCTCTTTTATGGTTCCAAATGAAGTGCAGAGTTATTTTTCCTAGATCTGTGAAATATGGCATTGGTATTTTGGTGGGGATTGCGTTTAATCTGTAGATTACATTGACTAGTATTGACATTTTAGCAATGTTAATTCTACTGATATATGAACATAACATTTTTTTCCATTAGTTTGAGTCATCCTCAATTTATTTCTTCAGTGTTTCTTAGTTCTCCTGTAGAGGTCTTTCACCTTGTGATCTTGTGATTATGAACAGATTTTAGATTGCATAATATTTTAATTATCAAAGAAGCTGTTTAATTACATTTTGAAACCAAAATAAGGATGGAATTTGATTTCTATGTTTCTAGGTATTCTTTTCTTTCATGATGATGTTATAAACTACCCAAATGTTCCTTAAGCATTGAATAATTATAATTTTCTTTATTTGCAACATATGTTGTATAATAAAACTACACTAATAAATTTAGTTTTGTAAAAGTTAATTTTAGGTAAAAGTAATAAGTAAATTTAAAGAAAAAACAAGAAAAATTGCCATGGAATAATGAAGTATTAGGTTTACAAATTATTATTATTTTTTAAATCTCACACTTCCAATAATAGCTGTTTATGTTTTTCAAAAGATAATTATTTTGTACTTTTGGACAATATTTCCACACTGATAATTCAATGTAGATAATTCAGTTATTCAATATGTACAGTAAACTAGAAGCATGGATTAAAACATTTCACAATTCATTTATTTGAAAATCCAGGCTTATATAATTGACTTATGCATCTGGTAAAAAAACCCCAAATGTATATAATTTGTTTTGCAATGTATGTCCTGAGTAAGCAAGAATTTATAATTTATATCAAAGGCAAGTAGATTCCTTTGAACTCATAAAACAGCACTTTTAGTTATATGGTTTATTATATGTTGACTCTAAGACCACTTGGAACTTTAAGGCTGAAATGTCGTATGCCCAAGTTCTAAGTTTATGAAGACTAAAATGTAAGAAATGGTCTTTCACTTCAGGTTTTAAAAATGACAGTCCAAAGATAAAAGCGAGTGATATCAGTGATGTGGAAGAAGTATGTGCTTATAGAGAATTTATGGTGTGTACTACAAATGTTGAAGAGGGAAACTTCTCAATTTAGGGCACTGTGTAGCTTCAGCTAGGATGATTCAGTTTTAGGACTTCTGTCCTTCATGATGTACAGAAAGAAACTGTGAAAGTGCCTTTCTTTTTTTCATTGAAACACTTTTTTTATTTATTAAGAATTTAAATAAATAATAGTATATTTTAAAAACTTCTACTATATTTCATGCCATCTCTTCCATTCTACCTCAATAACAAAATATAAAATAATTTCTATGACAGATAACTTTGTTGGAGAAAATTTCCTACATAGCTATTACCTGTGTTCCACTATTCACTAAAACAAATACACAAATACAAAAATTTTATTTCTTTTTTTTATTTCAGAATATTTTAAAACTCATGTGATAGCATTGTAATGTTGGCTGACTGAGCATTATGTCTTCTCAAAATACCCTAAATTTCAAATTGAAGTATAAGCACAAATATCTAAGGCATTCTTTTCTATTAGTTAAGATTCTTCATTTGCATGCAGTGTAAACCAATTGGTTTATTAAGATCTCAGAGAACCAGCAAGGATCTAAGAGAATCAGCCTGTAAGTAGGAAGAAAAAAAGCTTTGGAAAGCTGCTGATAAAAATAATAGCTAACATTTATTATGTGCCTCCATGTGACAGCTGGTTATCTAGATGAACATGCACCTACATACATGTATAGACATTTAATATTCAGTTAAGCCCTTGAGGTAGTATGCTATATTTAACCTACTTCTACAAATTACCTTTTCTTCATGGAATATGCAAATATTGGGTTGCTGGGGTTGTTAATTCTAACCGTATATAACCTGAAACTGGGGCATAAACAGTAGAGAAATGCCATGTCCTACTACACCTAACATGAACTTTTCCATTGTATTTTCTCAAACATCTGGAAAAAGTATATTTTGTCTAAACAGCAAGATTAGCCAATGTTTTTGAAAGGGCCATAGAGTAAATGTGTTAGGCTTTGCAAGTCACAAGTGATCTCTGTAACATATCTTCTTTTCTTTTTGTCGTTCTTTTATTTTAAAAAAAGAGGAAAAAAACCCCTAAATTTTCAAATTCAAATACCATTCTTACCTTGCAGACTATACAAAAACAGGTCATGGGTTGGAATTGGCACATGGGCTATAGTTTGTTGACTCCTAAATTAATGAATCAGATGAACTCCATTTACTAAATAATTCCCCAAAGTCCTTCTTCTTAGTGGACCACAGTGCTATTTTTGGTTCCGAGGTATTTGTGCTATCTCAGAACTGGTTCCATGATATTCCCTCAAACTCTGAGTGTCAGCTTTTCATGATGTTAGTAATCAAATGATTCCAAGAAGCAGTAGTATTCACTGGTTCTTCCTCTGAAGCTATAGTGGTCCTTCCTTAAACCAGTTGTCCTTCTAATCACAGACCTTTATTTATACTTGCAAACCTATTAGGAATTAAGTGTGTAGAGAGATCTTCCACTGTGATGACTCACCTTTAGCTTTTCTCACCATGTATCCAGAGAGTCAATTATCATTGCTATTGTTAGCTCTAAACACAAATTCCTTAGAAAGTTACATTTTAATTCAGTTTTAATTTTTTGGTGAGTAATTTATCACAGCCAATATTTTCTCTAGGTCAAAAAATTCTGACTATCCAACTGGCTCTCAAGACTTACAATATTATAGTCAAATTTACTGCTAATAGTTTGGTCTTCTTCCTTTCCATGTTATCTTTCTAAGTAGGCCATTTCTAATGGAGTATTTTCCCTGAGGTTTTTCATCTCTAAGGGAACAGATAAGAAATACATTTTCTCCTACTATTTTTCTCACTCAACAAATCCAAAGTGAATAAAGGATCTTCTGGGCCAATGCATGTTGGAAGCACTAACATCTAAGAAGGATTTCAATTGCTTTTCAAGAAGTTATCTTTCATCAATCTATGATGTATTTGATAAACAATTTATCCTATAGGTTATTAAACCAATATGATACAGCCAATAAGTAATTCCTATCTTGCAAAGTCTTTAAATTACATTCTTTACAGCAATGGGTCTTTAGTCCTTGATGTTACATTTGGGAAAATTTTTTTCAGTGCCAATTCCTTCCTTTATTCTCCTTCCCCTCCCTCCCTTTTTGCCTCCCTCTCTTCTTCCTTCCCTCCTTCCCTTCCTTTCTTCCTAAGTATTTGAATAATATAATACAAAGTCATCAGCACCCTTTCTCTTCTACCCCACCTCCATCCTAATACTAGTTGGAGCTGCCCCCCAGATTTTAGGCCCAACATAGCAGCAGTCAGCAGGTGGGTTAGGGACAAGAGTAATGCAGTGTCCTGGTGGATTGGGAGATTTGTTATATACAGGAGAATTGAGCAAATGTCTAAATATATTAAGGATAATAGGAATCAGCCTTTTCACTATTACAGAAGAGATTTATAGATATGAGGAAACTAGATTAAAGCTGTGATATTGAATTGGAATTAAAGCTGTCAGTATGAACTCACGTTCATGTATAGATAGATATGCTAGAAAGATATAGATAAAAAGTAAGTGTAGATGTTAAGTATGTATCTGGGAGGCTAGGTGCATATACCTATATCCTATATATCTATGTCTATCTATATATCTATAAATCTATATCTAGCTTCTATATTATCTCTGTATGTGTGTGTATGTATGTATGTATATAGACAAGCTTTTTCCTGGGGGCAGCAATATCCAGTAATATGAGAATGCCTAGTGGTTGGATATTGGTTTATAAATATGATTTTCTCATATATCTTTGTGTATATTCTATATCATCAGTGTGTATCTGAAGCCTAGATATAGATTTCCCACTGGGGATGCCCGGAGGCAGAAAAATCCGGAGTCATGGGAACACCTAGTGTCCAGAGCTTGGTTTCTAAATATCATTTTCCTCTAAAGGAAAACAGCGCTCCTTGGAAAAATGGCTGATTCCATGACTGCAATATTTTGTCCTTCCAGGAGAAACAATTATTTTGTTTCTTGGAAATATCTTGTTCCAGAAGGAAAGGGAGCCTTCAAAAATGAAAAGGACATGGACATCACATAAAAAGACTTCCCACTGGCCAAATATGGGACAGTTGAACACAATGGATTATATCTCAATGAGTAAAATTGATTCAGCAAGAACAACCACAGATGATTCATAGTTTAATGAAGAATGGGACATTTACATAATCTTGACATATCTTCTACAAAATAATTCTTAATTACAAAGGGAAAATGAGTAACTTTACGGTAGAGAAAACTGTCAGTCACTGCCAGTCTGGCCAACAGTTGACATAGTCAGTTATGGGACACATAGAACTTGTGTAAACACCTGACAAAATGAGATTAGAAAACAATAAACAACCTAGTATCATTTGTGTGCTATTTCTGCCAGAAAATGGATAACCTGGATGTATTTATGAGGAAGTATGAGACAAATCTAAACTGAGAAATATTTTACAATTGTTCTTCCAATGTCTTTGTAGTGTTGAAATCCGACTGAAATAAATATAAAATAAAACAGTATGTGAGGTAATGTGTATTTTAATTTGGCAGTCCCCAACCGCTGGGAAGTGGGCGGTGGATGGGCTAGTGAGGCTTCATCTGTATTTATAGCCACTCCCCATCACTCACATCACCTGTGGGCTCTGCTCCCTGTCAGATGAGTGGTGGCAGGTGGCACTGGATTCTCAAAAGAGCGCAAACCCTACTGTGGACTGCACATGGGAGGGATCTAGGTTGTAGGCTCTTGTGAGAGTCGGGTGCCTGGTGGTCTGGGGTGAAGCTGGGGCGGTGGTGCGGGCACTGGGGAGTGGCTGTAAGTGCAGATTGTCATTGGTAGAGAGGTTTGACTGCACAACGAATGTGATCCACTTGGGTCATCCCGGAACCATCGTGCGCCCCCTGCTGGCCGTGGAAGAATTGTCTTCTGTGAAGCTGGTCCCTGGTGCCAGAAAAGTTGGAGACTGATGTTTTAATTAACTTGATTTGGCCGTTCCACAATGTATACATATTTCAAAACAACATATTGTATACTATAAATATATATAATTTTTGACGATTTAAAAAATAAATAAATACATTTAAAAAACAACACAAAATAAACAAATTCCTGGAATCCATGCCAGAATAATATAAATCATATTCTCTGGAAATGGGATGTAGAAAACAGTGCTTTTAATCCCCTAGGTGATGCTAGCTTTGAGAACTACAAATCTATATAAGGTCAGGAAATATCTGTTGGCAGCATGAATTGTGTTTTGGGTTACATAACCAATACCAAAAAAAAAATTAGTAAGTACCCTGAAACTTTAATACCAGCACTATTCCCCAGATACATGCTGATAGAAAATTAGGAGTTTATTTTTCACTGACTTCCTTGAGACATGCTAGGGTCTGATTTTAATTACTTATCTTGCAAACATAAGGGTAGTTAATTATTATTATTAAGTTTTCTTAGGAAAGTGAGTCAAAGCTTTTCGATCCATAAAAAAACATATGCTAAAGTCAGAGAAAGGTCATTGAAAGCTATTCTTTGTGTCTTAAATTTTGGTAAACTTCCAGATTGCTGCAAATAATGTTATCCCAATAGAAAAGATCTTAGTCCTCACCAGCAATGCCCTAATATTCACATAAGCAAGCAAGTGAGGTTATGAATTCACTGGCATTCACAATCGGTAGAATCAAATTTGTAATTTTATTTTCAGTATTTGAACATGAACCTACAAAAATAAGATGTAATCAAGACCATCATAGACTATTTGAGAGTTTCAATTTCTACATTGAGAAGCAAACATGTAAATGTAATATTAAGGTGAAAGATTTTCTTTTTAAGATTCCATTGGCCTAGAATAGATGTAGAATATAGAGTTGTGTTTCATAGACATTGGACTTGTACTTTCTATTGTTCAGGAGCTTATAGTTTTTCTTAGCTTTTATTCTCTCACCTTCTCGTCAAGACTTGCTCGTCAGTTGCATTACAGCTTAGTATGAGTGACATGGCACACTCTACATTAATTCTTAGCTCCACTAGCCTAAGATTTGACTGTATTCTTGGTCACTCATTCCAAATCTCAAGAGAGTTTAACTTGATACCAATAATTTAATCTTGGGTCAAGTGGACCAATTGCTTGAGGTTATACAGATCAAATTTGTTTGAGATAAAAAAAATCAGGTATTTGAATTTTTCACTCTCTTGTGTTGAATTATGATAGATTATCAGATGCAACTATTTTAATGTGGTCTTGGTTATAGTGTTTTATTTTAATAATTATCTTTATCTACTTTACCAAAAGACTTTGTCTCCTGTTTTTATGTGTCTGCAGATGTCGATGAATTTATTATAGTTATTTCATCATAGCTTTCTGTAGGTCCAGTCCTGGAATATGAATGCTTCCCTCACCTTATAGCTAAGTAACTAATTCCAAATATGGTATTTCACTGGATGGTAACTGCCTGAATTTCATTCTCAGTAGCAATTTCTTTATCAATTTGTATTAGTTAGTAAAAACCAGCAGGGACGGGGACCTGGATATTGCTGGCAGAAATGAAATTTATTATAAAAGTGTTAAGAGCTCATACAAATAAAAGAATGAAAATATTGGAAGTGGAGCAGAACACAGGGAGTTCTGGGATGCTACCCAAGCTAAACTCTAGGAATAGTCATAATAGTAACGGTGCACTTCTGCTAGGATGAACAAACATTGACCACTTCTTCTAGTCTTGAACCATTGACTTAAGATTCCAAGTCTGAGGAGAGGTAATTTGACTGGTAGAGTATAGAATATGTTACTATGCAATGGCAGTCTTGGCAAGATCAGTAAACAGAGCCAAAGAGCTTTCGGGAAACCCACAGGTGACTGTAGAAGACTGACAGCACTGGACTATAATGTATCACTGAAAAGTATATGCTATAATAGTTTGTTTCACATAAAAGAAATCAGAGTGCTGTTAAGAAGGACAGATGGAAGCTGATGATGGATGGAAACAAAACACTGAAGTAATCAGTGATATGATCACCTTGAAAATAATCTGAAATACTGACTCTAAGGGTCAATGTAATAAAAAATGATTTTATTTTTAGGTAATTAGGGGTCAACAGAGTTGATTTTTTCCATTATTGTTTTCAAATATAATTTATTTAAAGTTTGCATTCAGTGAAGGCTTTTCTTATTTAATTCAGCTATCTCTAGGTCAACAGTTTTTAAATTTCATTTATGTCACACCACTTTAAGGATAAGATTACATTTATGATCACAAGTCATAAAATAGTATACATAGGCATACAAATATGTAAGTAGCACATAATTTTAGAAAATTTATGAGTTACCTCATAAATCACTAATTAAAACTTAGGGAATCTATGATTCTCATTTTAAGAAACCATTTCTAACTGATTGATCCATGGATATATCACAAATCAAAGGTAAAGTTTCAGTAATATGATTATTCCGAAATTTTCAGCTCCAGAAATACTTATCTTGTTATTTGAAAAGACTATATATGGAGTTCCAAAAGAGTTTTAAATGTATTTTTATTATTTAAAAAATAATACATATTTTTTAGAAAACATATATCATGTCTTAAAATTTATAACAAAAAAGAGTCATAATCCCACTACTTAGTACTAATTATTAAGTTATTGACATTATTATGTAATTTCTCTATTTCAATTTTTTTATCTTTATGCAATTGAATATTTGATGTTTTATGTGATCCTTTTCTTTTAACATTTTATCATATACATTTACCCTTAGTATTAAAATTTATTTATAAACTTCATGTGTCCATTCACTTGACACAGGTAAGCTACTAGCATTAAAGTATACTGAGCTCTTCCTGTTAGAAAAGTGAAGAGGAGGCAAACTGGACAGAATTTTAGTCATTTGGATTCAACCTTATATTTTGTGAATATTAGCTTGGTTAAACTTCTGAAGGTTGGGGTATTGTAGTTAGTAACAACGCTTAGATACAACTTTACTTGGAAAATCAAGTTCATCAATCGAGACAATGTGTTACATGGATGGCAACAGGATTAAAGTACAGAAAATCATTTTCTGAATTCTTACGAGTCTATGCCATTTTAAATATGATTATATTTGGGTATCGCTATAAATATTATCCACCCAAGGGGCAGTTTCATCCTATATAATAGTTTCACTGTGAAATATTAACTTCTTCCCATTTTCTCCTTGATACTCAAATAAACAAAATGATAGGGAGACATATATTAGGAAAATCATTTTTCAAAATCTTTCCGAGATGGAAGTTTTTACATAAATCAATTATAGGCAAATGTGAACCAATTTAGTAAATAAAATGTAAATATATATTATCCTGTTTACTGAAATTTTATTAAAAAACTCTTACTGGAAGTTTCAGTATTATCTAATTTCTTAGAAAAACCAAATTTCTTACCTGATTTCTTAGAAAAACCTTATGTCTAAAAGACATAAAGTTGAGGTAGGACTCCACCTCTGTCCTTATTGTGTTGTATAATGATGTATCATCACAGCTTGCTCAAGGCTCAGCGATGACATAATATGCAAAATGTGAACTTTACTTAAAGGACTCTGGATTTCAGGATAGGTGACAACCTCAACATTTTGAATGATTAATTTCAATTACTTATTTATTTTAATAATTTGTATTTATTTATTTATTTTATAGTAACAATGATTTTAATTCTTAGGATAAAAATATAAGTAGCACTCGTAGATAACATTAGAGCTTAACAAAAGCTTTCAGGTACACCAGCTCATATGTCTATTGTTTTATAATATATAGTCTACTACAGTTTATCTATTGACAATTAAAGTATATAATAACAATGATTTGTATTTAGCTTAGAAATATGGGGATTTCTTTTGCATTTGTATATGAAGACATCCCGGGAATTAATAACATTTCAGATTAATAATGTATGATTTGGAAGGTTGCTCAGCAATCACATCACGCTTCTCTGCTTAGGAAAGGCCTACTATGTATTCTACCTGCCTCCGTTTTGTTTTCTAGTTCGAGTCAGACTTTTTGTCCACCGTTGAGTGACAATAGTTAAAGATTTAAGTGTTCAAAGCTTAAACGGAAGCTATGTTGTAAATATCCACATTCCCTTCTCTTTAACTCTTCCTAGGTTTCAGGCAGTAATCAGAAGCAACAACAGAGAAGGTAAGAAAATAAACACATTTGTCCAGGTCTTAATGGTGGCCATGGAAAGGCAATACTAATTATAGGCTTACTTGATAACATCTTCTTGATGGAAGAACAGATTAACAAATCAGGTACAGTTGGAGAAAATATTTTCTAAACCTAGCCTAAAGGTGTTCTATGATTACTAAAATAAATGTCTTATACTCCTGGAGTAAAAGTAACATAACAGTACCATTTTTCAAAATAGCCCTTTGTTAAATAGGATAGGAAATTGTTTTAAAAACGAAATTTTATTTGGCCCTAATTAAAAACAACCATAGTTTTTAAATCTTTTCTTTAAAAAAATACTGCTTAGGGAGAAAAAAGGAGGGACATTTATATTCAGTTTAACAATTCACCTCAATAAATATTCTATTGTTGTACAAAGTTAGACCCAGAGGCTAGTCTGTAATGTTGATTTAAAGTTGAATTCTTTACGATAAGAAAGTAAAAGAAATGTGAGTCACATTACATCTCTTAACCCCACTCACTCTCAGGGGTAGAGAATGTGGGTTTGGGAGAGAAAGGGAGAAAAGATTGAGAGTGTGGTTCTCAGAAGAAGAAAATTTGAATCATTTTTTATTTTAATTTCATAATATTACATTATGGGAGTACAAAGGTTTTGGTTACATGGATTACTTTTGTACTGCTTGAGTTAAAGTTATAAGTGTGCCCATCACCCAGATAGTGTACATTTGTACCCGTGAGGTATGTTTTCACCCATCCTCTCCTCCCCGCTCCCACATACTTGATTTCCATTGAGTTTCACTTCCACATGTGCATGTGAGTGCTGATCTGTTAGTTTCAATTTAATAGTGAGTACATGTGGTGGTGTTTTTCCATTCTTGCACGCTTCACCTATGAAAATGATCTTCAGTTCTATACAGGTTGTTACAAAAGGTATTAATTCATCATTTTTTTTATGGCCAAGAAGTACTCCATGGTACACATATACCACATTCTGTTAATCCACTCATGAATTGATGGGCACTGGGTTGATTCCATATCTTTGCAATTGTGAATTGTGCTGCAATAAATGTTCATGTGCAAGTGTTTTTTGATAAAATGATCTTTTTCCCTTTTGGTAAATACCCAGTGGTAGGATTGCTGGATTAACTAAAAGTAGGTCTACTTTTAGTTCTGTGAGGAATCTTCCATAGATATTGTACTAGTTTGCAGTCCCAATAACAGTGTAAAAGTGTGTTTTTCTCTCCATATCCATGCCAGTATCTACTGTTTGGGGACTTTATGATAAAAGCCATTCTCACTGAAGTTAAAGAATAATTATATTTAATATTCATATTTTTCTTAAAATTTCATTTTATTTGTTTGAATGGTTAATAGATTCATGTTTCAAAATTCAAAAGATCTTACTATCCTTTCTTATTTTCCCCTTTTTAAAACAAATTATAGAATGACCTATTTAGAATGATGAATGTATATGTGCAATGCATTTACTCCATTCTCTGTGAATGAACTTTACATTGTTTAAAGTTTTTTTACCCTTGCAACACTGTTATTCACTGAATAGCTGGGTGCATATATCAGTTTGCCTATGGACACACTTACATGCAGCCTAAAGTCCTACAGATAGAATTGCTGGATCAAAAGGTATGCACATTTTTAATCTGGGGAGACACTGACAGATTACTTTTCAAAGAATTATGCCAATTTAATTTTTTTTGTTTGTTTCAAAATATTACGGGGGTACAAATGTTTTTGGTTACATGGATCACTTTTGTAGATATTACCTTACCCCAGTCAAGGTGGCTTGTATTTAAAAGTCCAAGAACAAATGATGGCATGGATGCAGAGAGAAAGGAATGCTTATGCACTATTTGGTGGGAATGCAAATTAGTACAACCTCTGCGGAAAACAATATAGAGATTTCTCAAAGAACTAAAAGTAGACCTACCATTTGATCCAGCAATCCCACTCTTGGGTATTTACCCAAAAGAAAATAAGTCATTTCACCAAAAAGAGACCTGCACTTGAATATTTATTACAGCACAATTCACAAATGCAAAGATATGTAATCAACCCAAGTGCCCATCAATTCATGAGTGGATTAAGAAATGTGGTACAAATATAACATGGAATACCACTCAGCCATAAAAAAGGATGAATTATAATGCCTTTTGCAACAATTTTGATGGAACTGGAGACAATTATCCTAAGTAAAATATTTAAAGAATGGAAAAACAAACAAACACAGTATGTACTCACTATTAAATTGGAACTAACTGATGAACATACAAGTGCACAGAAGGAAGTAAAATTCAGTGTATTTGTTTATGTATTTCATAAATATTATCAAGCAACTCTGTCTCAGATATTAAGTTCTGAAATCCAGAGATGAAAGTGATGATTAATCTTTTCAAAGCTTCCACAGTCTAAAGGGGAGAAAGAAAAGTTAACAATTACATGCAATGCAATGAATGCAATAGCATTTAATATAACAGGGATAACCAGAGTTGTGTGGGAGCAATTTCATAATTTAAGGAGGTTTGAGGTACTTGAGCTTTATATAATTAAAAGTCAGTAGGAGTTAGTCAGGTAAAAATTGGGGTTGAGGCTGGAAGATGAGCATTTCAGGCAGAGGAAAAAGCTTGCACAAAAGTATGAAGATGAGCCATGCCCCCCAAATACATGATAACTGGTAAGTAGTTTAGGAAGTTCCTTAATGAGGTATAACTGGACAGGAGCTAGTTGATGAACTATTAATGACTTATATGCAGTAGTTTGGCATTTGACTTTGATTCTGAAAGATATAGGAGGCTGTGGAAAGCTGGAAAGGAGAGATTAATATAGTTTATAATTTTTATTTGTTAACATGTGGAGGCAGACTAAAAGCTGCAACAGTCAGAGTAAGTCATTATATGTTACAGGATTACAGCAAAGAGGTCATGAGGACCTGACTTATATAGAATAGACAAGAAGATTCTGGAAGCTAGAATTCTAAGATTAAAGTGTCAGCAGGTTTGGTTTCATTCTGAGGACTTATAGGTGGCCATCTCTTCCATATGTCTTAACATGGTCTTCTCTCTGTGTTTATGTCTTATTCTTCTCTTCTTATAAGGACACCAGTCATATTGGATTAGGGCCCACGCTAGTGACCTTAGTTAACCTTAATTGCCTCTTTAAAGGCCCTATCACCAAATACAGTCACGTTCTGAAACACTGGGGATTAGGACTTCAACATATGAATATTGGGACATAATTCAATTTATAGCACTATTGAAGGTCCAAATCACATTAGTGAAATTATGCCATTTTGAGATAAAAATCACAAGAATTAGGATTGTAGTGAGTACATATGAGAAGCAGGATATTTTTTCCTGGAATAGGAGGAAATTGATATTTCTAGAATACCATGAGAGCTAGCAGGGGTCTATTGAAAGTTTTACTTAGACACTTTGTGTCTCAGGCTGCCCACCTAACTGTTGGCCGCCTCCTCTGAATGTAGACCCAACAATATGTACCCTCTGGAAGGCAGAAAACCAGAGAAAATGCTCTCTGGATCAAAGCCAATACCTCAAGATAAAAACACTGAAACAGAAGGAGAATCACCGCTTTCTCAGTGACAAACAGCAAAGTTATCCAAGTGGACCAGCAATAGCAAACTCAATTGTCTGTGAGGCCCATTCGAAAAGCATTATAAGGCTAATGCCTGAGTTCTACCTCATTCAGCCCCTTTGTGTGACAAACAACACTTTTAGACAGCACAACACAAAATGGCGGAACAAAATAGAGCAAAAGATGATGAGAAATACCCTGCTCCCACCAAGGATGCCAAACAAATGGGAACAAATAACAAAATCCTGTTGACAGAGACTAAACAGCCCAGGAACTCAACACAGAGTGAGGTTCGGAGCTGGTGCTGACTTATCACAAATGCAAAGACTCATCAAGCTGTGGAAAGGGTTGAGAAGGGCGCCCCCGTGTGCACCACATCTGGTTGAAGAGCAGGGTTCATGGTAAAAGCAGTACAGATGTATTCAGGAAAACTGTATAAATAAAGGACAATCATGCAAGTGAGTACCATGTATTTATTTAGAGCTTGCTATTGCAAGGGAATAAGCCACTATTACTTGAATTTGTTAGAGATGTGGAAGCAGGCAGAAGAATGAGAAAGATTTATATTGGAAAATAGGGAATGGCCTCAGGTATGTGCTGATCGCAGGTTGACAAGGAGAAGCTGGAGGCAGGTTAAGTAGAAGTAGGCATCCAATTTAATTGGTTTAGCAAGCATATTTAATTTCTTTGGTTTGTCCTGAGTGGAAAGTGGAGGCAAAAAATAGGGACTCTTGCAGTCATTGACCTAGTCCTAATCTTTCTGGGCTGATTATTATAGAGGCTGTGTTTGATGTCTTAGAATGATTCCTGTAGAACTGTAGAGTGTGTGGTTGACTTCTTATGCTGGTTCCTGAAGAAACTACGAGTCAGAGTTCTATTGTCATATGGGATCTGACCAAGGTCTTTTTGTACACTCTTATATTCAGTCTCTAATGTATCGTTCAGGACATAAACTATACACACATGCACACACACACATTCTGTATTCTTTTGGAGCTCCATCTCCATGGGAGAGATAAATATAAATATAAATATATATTTATATAAATATAAACATATTTATATAAATATAAATATAAATATATATGAACAAGTGAGTAGAACAATAAAAAATAAATAATATAAAATATGCAAGAAAAATTATAGGAGAATTTTTTAAGATAAATTTTCAACTGAGCTTGCATATATACATTGAAGAGCAGGTCAGGTATGGCATTGCTTGAATATGAAGTGAAACAAAACAGTGTATGAAATCTAGTTAAAGGGAGGAAGAAATATAATATTTTCTTGTAGGGTAAACATGCATGATCAAAGACATCCAGAGGATTAAAAAAAACTGTATAGGGAGATAAAATCAGTTACATGTGTTTACATATAAAGAGAAGTAACAGAATGGATGGGCAAGTGGGCAGCAGCTACACTGTGGATTATTTGATTAAGGAGTTTACACTTGATCTTCATATGCTGGGAAGCTATTGAGGTTTTTATAGGGAGTAGTGACTTAATCTGAACTTCTTTTAAATAAATTCCATGAAGACATTAGAGGATGAATTTCACTGGGTCAAATCTACAATCGGGGAAAGTAGCTTTTAAGTTAGTGTAAGAATACTCAAGTGATAAGTACCATAAATATGGCAAGGAATGGTAATAGATAGTGGAGGAGGAAGCAGAATAAAGAACAATTAAGAAGTAAAAGCACAGGACTTTTTGATTCAGAGTGGAAAGGGAGAGAGAGGAGTAATGTTATATCTGATGGCCTGGAAAGCGAAACTACTGACACAAATGGGGAACACAGGACAGAGGATTAACTAAAAATGTTATTAAAATATTGACTGTGTTGAGCTCGAATTTCCTGTGAGAGAGCCAGGAACCTATTTCCAAAAAATATTTTGATATAATTTCAAATTGAGGAAAGATGCTATGAGTTTGCAGGAGACAGCTGGCACCATTACAAAGTAATGGGAGTAGGTAAAGTGGAAAATGACAGTAGGTGTCCCTGCATATGTTTATATAAAATGATTTCCTTCCTCCAAAATAGCACTTACCACAGCTCTACATTTTAAGGAGGTTATTTAGGTGCCTGGTTTATATATTCCTGTTGGCCTTCTGACAGAAGGGAATTTAATATGTTTATCATTCTAATTTTAGTGCCTAGCATAGCTCTGGAATGTTTAATAGCTTAATATTTTTTAAATAAATCAGTGAATAAAGAAATGGATGAAAATATAATCTTAAAGCAAGTACAAATTTAAATGATATAGGGAAGAAGAAGGATGCATAAAAATGATCATGAAAGAATGGATGAGAAAATGAGGAGAATCATGGCAGTGTAGTATCAAGGAAGGTAATGGAAGGGAGAGTTTAAATAGATAAGTAATCAACTCTGCAGTTCAAATGGAACAGAAATGCTCAGCAAGTGAAGACTAAAATCAATCAGCATTGGCAACAAGACCTTTGCAGATATTAGCCAGAATTATTTCCATATAGTGAGTAAGGCAATGTCAGAATGCAGTGGGTTGGGATGGATAGTAAATGGAAAAGAAAATGAAGACAGAGAGTGCAGTCTACTTTGAAAAACATGAGTGGAGAAGCATAGAAATTATAGGATTATTATAGAGGGATGTGGGATTATATAATATTAATAGTATTATTGTGTCTTGATTGTAATTTTGAATCTGGAAAATTTGCACGTATTTTTAAGTTAAGCGGAAGGTGCAGTTAGAGAGAAAGAGAGATTGAAGATTCAGGAGGGAAAAAAAGGAATTACTAGTGAGGCCAATGTCCTGTTGGGAAGAAATATGTCTGCAGTAAAGGAAGTAAAAGGGAGTGTGGATTAAAGAAACAAACAAACAAAAAAACACACTACGTACAGGTCCTTAAGTAGAGATTCGGGAAGGGGCAACGAAAGTGAAAGGAAATCATACCTGAGAACTTTCATTATCTTTATGAGCCAGGATTTGATCTCATATTGTCTGGTTTTAAATTTATATTAACAGTTCAGTGTAAGATTGAATATAGATAGATATTTGGGAGTTGGGCCAGAATTAGCAAATAAGATGCTAATTTTTCCAACATATTAGGCATCTGAGGCACATTGTATTTCTATCATGACCATATAAGTTCTCTTTATTTCATGTTTTTGTTACAATTTACTGTTGATACTTTTCTTAGTGAGAGATGGCATGTGAATGTTTCCTGCTCTTGTTTGTGGGTGAAAATGTGCCTACACTTGAAGTGACTTCTGTGGTTAAGTCATCAAAAGTGATACAGCTGCCACATGGTTCTCCTGGGGCATTCTCACATCCCTGGAACCCAATACCATCAGGCTTTGAGAATGCCCAGACCATTTTAAAAGTCCATAGTGGGTGTTCTGGCCCACAATTCCAGCTAAGCTTCTACCCAACAGCCAGCTCCAATTTGTGAGCACATGCATGAACTATCTTGGAAGTGGATGCTCCATTCCCAGTCAGATCACTCCAGCTGTAGCTAAATGGGGCAAATATGAAACGTCCCCTATAAGCCATGCCTATATTGCCTATATATGAGTTAAATAAATTATTGTTGTTGTTTTAAGCCACTAATTTGGATAGGTTTGCTGTGTAGCAATAGTTACTTAGTACGACAGCATTATAATAGATGCCTACATACATATACACATATGTATATGTTTATGTGTGTGTGTGTGTGTGTATTCTATTAAATAATTTCATGCAGGGCAAAACTGAATAGCTCATGGCCTACAAAAAAGTAGAATCAGAACCCTGACTATCCTTCTTTTAGAAAATACCTATCTTAAATTTTATAACCTGTGACAGATGAGCTAAAGGACTGTATTTTGAAGACCAATCTGTACAAAATTTATTGCCTTATCTAATAATTTTCTCTGAAAATTGTCCTTCCTGAAATATTTTGGGAAACATAACCACTCTGAAGAAATGGCTTAGCTAAGTTAGCATAGTTAAGGTGTACAAGTGGGAACCAATCCATTTGATTCCATATTACATACACATACGAGGTATCTTCAAAGTTGTCTACATATAAAAGTAAATAACAAAGAAGAAAAATAAATTCCATTTCTTCTCTATTACTTTCTTTTATATATAGACAACTAGTATGGTATCCCTTGAAATGCAACAATTAAATCCTTTGAGCACTTTATAATGAATAAAAAAGCTCCTAAAATATTTTGTTGCTATAACAGCAACATGCATATCTAGAAGATTTTTTCCTCTTTGACAATATCCTAGTTGCTTGACAATGAATATTATGTGTATTTCGGTGATAAGACAGCATCTATGAAAGTTGCTTAGTGCTGTGTTAAAATTAGAACTTTTCATAGAGGATGCAATATTACATGAGAACTAATCTCACTCTTAAAGGCTAAAGAAAAAAGAAAACATTTGCATAAAATAACTCAGGGTCAAAAAATAAAATAATGATAATGAGTAAGTGAAATCTTCCTTAATAATAATGATTTCTGACCTTTGGAATTTTTTTTCTCTGACAATTTTATTCTTGTTAATGTTCCTTATTGCTCATAAAATGTGGTGGACAAAAAGAGTATAAGAATATATTTTGGGGATTAATATAATGGCAAGACTTACATTTATCTGTGATGCCAACGTTCATAGTTTAGGCTCAGAAATCAAAATTTAATATTAATGTGATAATTTGAGTTTCTATAATAAATGAGAACTGAGAAATTTTTAAAACTAAAAAAAAGTATATTTCTTTATCATGTGTATTTAAAAAGCTTTGACAACTGAAAAGTATTATATAAGGCTTTTTTTATTATCCGTACTTAAGAATATAATAATAGTAGAACAGAAGATAAAAACTTTTTCTTCTAAGAAGAAAGATAAGGAACAGAAAGAAGACATGATTATAACTTAACAAGTTCACTGAACAGCAGATGGAGTTATTAGTGGAAGATGAAAGATAAAAAGATAGGAAATAAAGAGGCAAAGTTAGTGGGGTTAACAATGTGGGAAAACATCAAAGCACCAAAACTAAAAAGGAAGATGTGTCTATTCAAAAAGTGAATCTATTACTCAGATATTGGTAAGGCTAATACTGTGGGTGTTTTGAAATCAAAGAAGTTTCATTTAAACATACAAAAATGGAGAAAAAAGTGTGGAAAAATGTATAGACTGAGTTGAATGAAAATATCACAATTGATATATCAGGCTGTTATATATTTGATCAGAGGTATATAGAATAGTTTTAACACACTAGAAAAAGGTCTTAACATTCACTTTAAATATAAATTATACCTTTGAAATGTGACCTTTTATTCTGATTTTCTTTAGTTAATGGTTAATTTGTGTAGAGAGACAGCAAGAGAAAATATCTATTCATTTCACATCATATATAGAAAGAATATTAGAGATTATTTATAATATATAAGATGTGCAAAAAATAAGAGAAGCATTTTGGTATGTAATACATTAAAAGTATAAATTAAGATGAATTTAGACAATTTCTAAATTTAGGAGCAAAATAAATCAATAGATCAGTATTTTATAACCAAACAAGTATCTTAAATGCAATAAAATTAATCTGTTAATTAATATTATATTTTAAAATAAATACACAGAGCAGTATATTATTATAGCCAATTATTTAAATAGAATAAGATTAATCTGTTAATTAATATTCAATAAACATATGAAAACATGTGCTATACATTTTAATATTTATCAAAAGCTACTAAAATGTACATAAAGTAGATCTCTTGAACAAATTTAAAATGATAAAATATTTTATTTAAGTAGGAAATAACAGAAATTTCCTCAAACTAGGAGACTTAACAGGGATTTGTATTACTGAGAATATCATATATTTTTAATAATAACAGTGAATTGTAGGTGATTCCTCATAAGATTAAATGGAGAATTACCATATGACCTAGGACGTCTACTTCTAGGTACATACCCCAAAAAAGTAAAAGTGAGGGAGTTGTCTTAGTTTGTTCAGACTTCTATAACAAAAAAAAAAAAACAGCAGACTGTGTGACTTATAAACAACACAAATTTATTTCTCACAGTTCTGAAGGCTAGATGTTTTTGCGATGAAGTCTCCGGCAGATGCAATGTCTGGGAAAGGCCTCTTTCCTGGTTCCTAGATGGCTGGCTGTCTTCTCCCCGTGTACTCACTTGGTATAAGGAGCAAGGGAGGTCTCCGGAGTCTCTTTTGTAAGGACACTAATCCCATTCATGAAGGTTCTATCCTTATGAGCAAAATCACCTTTCAAAGATCCCACCTACACATACTGTCACATTGAAGATTAAATTTCAATGTATAAATTTTAGGGGAATATAAACATGTAGTCGATGGCAGACTGGAAATGGATATTCATACATCCATGTTAATAGCAGCATTATTGACAACAGCCAAGAGGTGGAAGCAACCCAAATGTCTATTCATGGATGACTGGAAAAACATAATGTGGTTATAGATGGAACAGAATATTATTCAGCCTTTAAAAACAAGAAAATTTGACACATGCTATAATACAACATGAATGAATTTTAAGGACATTAAGCTAAGTGAAATAAGTCAGTCAAAAAGACACATATTGTTTTACTTGTAGCTCTTTGAGGTATCTCCATATTGACTCGGCAATACCATTACTGGGCATCTAGCCAAAGGAAAAAAAGACATACTATAAAAAAGACACCCGCACTAGAATGTTTATAACAGCACAGTTCACAGTTACAAAGATGTGGAAACAACCCAAGTGCCCATCAATACATGAGTGGATTAATAAATTGTGTTATATGTATGCCATGGAGTACTACTCAGCCACAAAAAAAAATGGTGAAGTATCACCTCTTGTATTATCTTGGATGGAGCTGGAGCCCATTCTTCTAGGTGAAGTAACACAAGAATGGAAAAACAAACACCACATGTAGTCACCATTAAATTGGTACTAATTGATCAACACTTAATGTGCACATGTGGAAGTAACATTCATAGGATGTCTGGCAGGTGGGATGGGGGAGGCAGGGAGGGATGAATTCACACCTAATGGGTATGGTGCACGATGTCTAGGGGTTGGGCACACTTGTAGGTCCAACTTGGGAGGTGCAAAGGCAATATATGTAGCCAAAGCATTTGTACCCCTGTAATATTCTGAAAAAACACTATTATTATAATAAAATATTAATTATAAAAAATAGGTGGTTTAATAAACATAATATTCTTCTTTATATTGGGGAAAACTGTGGGAAGGAGCAATAAATGTGTTCTAATGACCAAATAGACACTGACAATAATCCCTTTTTTCCAGTCACTGAGTTAGTTAGACTAAGGTTTAAGAGCTGTCCCAAACTTAAAATATTATTGGATAGTTAGCCATTCATTAAAAACACATAATAATAAAAGGAGATCAGGATAGTCTATCTGAACTTTGCTAATTTCAAAGCAGAAGATTATTTGGTAGGAAATCTGTACCAAATAAATCATTAGAGTTTTGCTTCTACATAGCTTGAGAGTTGTTTGAAAATGAAAGCAAATCTCAGTTATACATGGATTAACTCAAAATTGGAAAAAATCAGTGACCTTAGAGTTGCTATATAGAAGAGACAAAGATCAAGAATCAAGTTTTGGCTATACAGGATTAGTCTTGAAAAGTTAAAGAACTGATGATGTGAAATTATTTTGTTTTAATATATTCTGAGCTATCTAATAAGCTTACTGACTCTTCTGCTTCTTTTGTGAATTAACCTTCCACTGCTCTGAATTGTAAACAAATTCTTTGTAATCAGCTTTTTGTTGTTGTTTAGAGTTTAACTGGTATCCACACTTACATGTACATTTACGTTATCAATAAGGTTAAGGTTTGTTTTCATTTATGCTTCTTTAATTAAAAGCTATTTATTTTAATGGCATTTACAAACAGCCATTTTTATTCATTAATACAACTAATGTTAGTTGTCGTCTTCATGTTTCATCTGTGTTCAAAATTATATTTAAAAAAAGATTTTGATTTATTTGAAGTCATTATTTGAAAGTCATTATAAAAATATAGACAAGATTCAAGGAATTTGCCTCCAGGAAGATGAAGCACAGCATATGTATATTATTTTAATTATGTTACATAGAAAAGTTGAATGAAATATAATAATATTTAAAGCCATGAGTTATTTTCCTTTTATTTCTGATGAAGTCTCTTTTTCTATACATCAGTAAATTAAGCAAGGTAAATTCTTTAATGAACCAAATGTATGCTAAAATCTAAAACCTCTTAAAATCAAGCTGTATGTAAATAGTAGAGAATCTCTGTGTCTCTCAATAAAGTAGAAAATTCTCTGATTTGAAAGTGTTTCCATTGGATCTTACACACTAATTTTTTGCCTCCCTTATCTGAGACAGGACAGCTAGAGGGAACTAAAGTTGGCTAATTATCATTTCCGCAAGTACATAAGCTTTGATAAAGCAATTGCATTTGGAAAACAGGCCTCCCTTATGCACAATGCTCTGGACATGGTTCAGAATGGTTACTTTTCCCCTCTCATTGCCAGAAAAATACATGTGTATGTGTATGTGTACGTGTGTGTGTGTATATATATACATATAAATTTATATATATTTTTCATATCTTTACCTAGGAAACCCAGTGGTATTTGTGGAGGTAAAATGAAAGTGTGAGGGTCTAATCCACACTCAGCCTCCAGCAATTTGCAAAAATTATCTGAAATATTTATATCAATTTATGGCCGCCAAAACTTTTGCTCCAGATAAGCTAATCTCAATTGTGAGTCTGAATTTGCCTGTGTCTACGTATTTCAGGGTGGTGGTTTGCTCTCTGGCATCAATTATTTGATGGGTCTAAGAAAGTCATTGGTTTTCAGTTTGTTTAGCTTTTCTATTATAACAATGGGAGTGATGATTTCCATGCTTTTTATCCCTCAGAGCTGAAACCAGAATTCTCTATACTAAAATTTAAATGCTTTTTAAAAAGATATTTTTATAGAAAGAATATATATGGACAAAAAGTGGTGGATAGTTAGGCGTATAAAAATGTTTTTAATTTATGTGCTTCTAAATCACCTTCCAGTTTTTATTGATTAATATAAATGCTATTTTATTGTGCATCAAAGTCCTTGACATCCATGCTTCTCCCTTCCCAAGTATGTAAGCACATTTTGCATTAAGGCAATTTTAATAATTTAACAATATGCATCCATAGGTCTTTAGAAAATACCACTTTTATTTATTTCTGTCATTTGTCTAAAATGCTCTCATTTCATTTATTTTTTTTTGTTACAAATCATACACATTTTTATGGTCATTTGCATTACTTGTGGGTTTTTCTTCATCATGGTTGTATTTTTTCCAAGAACTGTTACACTTTTTCTAAAGGAGACATATTTCACTCACCATCTTCCAATATCTTCACTGAAAAGATGTAACACTTTTCTACTACCAAATATGTCATTATTTGTAGAGTTAATTGTTTCTACATAGGAGCCACACATCTGCTTACCATGACTAATCAAAATATTAATGATACCCTTTAATTTTATAAATAGCATTCATAAATATAAGAGAAAGATAAAATCATAGTACTTTTTAAAAATGATGTTATTTCTATAATTCTTAACTGTGTGTGACTCAATCTATCCCTATATGGTGTCTTGAGTTGCAAAGAATGCAGTTATAAAATGTGAATGAGAAATTCTATTTCTTCCTGGTTGAGCCTAGGGAGGCTGTGTGTTTCTAGAAATTTGTCCATTTCCTCCTCATTTTCCAGTTTGTGTGCATAAAGGTTTTTGTAGTATTCATAGATTATATCTGGAATCTCCATGGGATCAGTTGTGATATCTCCTTTTTTGTTCCTGATGGAGCTCATTAGAGATTTCTTTTTTCTTCTTTTCGTTAGTCTAGCCAAAGGCGTGTCAATTTTGTTTATTTTTTCGAAGAACCAACTTTTTGTTTTATTACCTGTTGTCAGTTTCGTTTAGTTCTGATTTGATCCTGTTAATTTCACTTCTTCTGCTGGGTTTGAAGTTGGTCTGTTTTTCTTTTTCCAGCTCTTTGAGTCGATTCATTAGATCATCTATTTGTAATCTTTCTGACTTTTGGATATAGGCATTTGTGGAAATAAACTTTCCCCTCAGTACTGCTTTAGCTGTGTCCCAGAGGATTTGATAACTTGTCTCTCCATTGTCATTAAGTTCAAAGAATTTTTTGATTTTCATCTTGATTTCCTCATTTATGAAGTAATCGTTTAGCAGAAGGTTGTTTAATTTTCACATTTTTGTGTAGAAATGTGAGTTTCAGAAAGAGTGCAAGAAATGGGATCTGTCAATGTTTCTTTCTTCTTAAAATCTTCTCATTCAGCCAGGGGCATTCATATAGCTTTCATAATGAGGAGAAAGAAATGTAGGAAATTTTGAGTGATGCTAGAATTAAATAAAATGTATTTAACTCAAAAAGAAAATGATGTGTATTCTAAACATTGTTTCAAGATTCTATCTCTAAATATAAGTTAATATTGCAATCAGAATGAAACATGGTACTAAATCTGACTCATATATAGCATTGGGAAATGTTTCCATTTTTTAAAGGTCTATGCTTTTGGACAAATTATTCAATATTTTGTGTTTGTTTTTGATACACAATTGCAGATGTGACATCAGATACATCACTGAAGTGAATTTTAGTGTCAAACATCCATGAATGACCTAAGGGGAAAATTTAAAAAAATAAGAAAAATTAGTTTAAAATAGAAAGAATATGGAAAATATTGCAAAATTCTGAAGATTCAGACAAAATAAAATCAAAATCACAATTAAATATCACTTAACTCCAGTGACATTCCAGTGACATTAGCTTTTATCAAGAAGTCCCAAACAACAAATTTTGACATGGATGTGGAGAGATAGGATCACTCATACACTGCTGGTGGGAATGCAAATTATTACAACCTCTATGGAAAGCAATATGGAGATACCTCAAAGAACTAAAAGTAGAACTACCATTTGATCCAGCAATCCCATTACTGGGTATTTACCCAAAGGAAAAAAAGACATTCTGTAATAAAGACATCTGCACTCTAATGTTTATTAGAGCATAATTCACAATCACAAAAATGTGGAAACAACACAAGTGCCCATCAATACATGAGTGGATTAATAAAATGTGGTATATGTATACCATGGAGTACTATTCAGCCATAAAAAGCAATGGTGAATTAATGTCTCTTGTATTATCCTGGATGGAGCTGGAGCTCATTCTTCTAAGTGAAGTATTGCAAGAATGGAAAAATGAGCACCACATGTACGTACTCATCACGAAATTGGTACTAATTTATCAACACTTAGTTGAACATATAGAAGTAACGTTCATCAGGCAGGTGGAAAGCAGATGGAGGAGATGGGTACATTCACACCTAATGGGTGTGGTGTGCACTGTCTGGGGGATGGGCCCACTTGTAGTAGCTCTGACTGGTGGTGAAAAGGCAATATATGTAACCAAAGCATTTGTAGCCCTATAATATACTGTTATTAAAAAAAAATTTAAAAAATAACAATTGACACACACACACTAAAGCAACCTTTCTTGTATCTTTATGACAGGAGGTTATTTTACAACTTGGAGCCACACACCTACAAAGTTGAAGGTAGGCTCCTACCCTCCCGCAGAGACTGATAGATAAGGGTTCTTATCTTCCTCAATTGGTTACATTTCAAAGAAATGGCTCCCAGCTTCTTGAGAGACAGAAATGGGTGGTAAAACTGGCAAAAAAATTTTTAAAAGACTTACTTTCAAAGAAGCAGAGAAAGAATTTGCAATTACAAGTTTTCTAGAATAGTGGGACCTCGGTGGTTAGGCCACCTGTGGTGAGAGGGAGGTCAGAGGTCTGGAGGCATGAAGAGGCCTGTCTAAAGCTTAGTTGAGCCAAGGGAAAGGTCAAGGATGTCTTGGTTATTTTTAATACAACGGGCATAAACTAGGTCAATGTATACCTGTGTTTTTTAATTTTATCGAAAACACATCATGAAATTATACTTACACATATGCATACACTCTTTCAAAATAAATTAAATAGGTTCCCCCATTTATTTCTCAAATTAAAATGACAGAAAAGATTTTATGAGTATTTGTTACATATTTCATACAATATATACATATACAGGTCCATGCATTTAGATAACAAACTTATCTGAACAAATTTTCTATAATATATGACTAAAATAGATATAAATACATTATAAATAAAATGTATTTATATCTATTTGTATAAAATATGCATAGTATATATAAAATATATATACAAAATATTAAACATATATGAACATGAGAAATACTAGCATTTTGGAGTATGAATTATAGGTTTATTTTCAAAGGATAATCAAATACAGTGCTAAGTTCTATGAAAACAAAAAGCGATTAATTGTATGAAAATATGATACCCTTGATAAGGAAATAAGCTGTTTACAATACAAACTCAGGGACATTCTGAATTATTTTATAGTTTACCTAGTAAATATTAGTGCTATAGATGATTTAAGGAACATTAAAAATGCAAATGATGAGGTTCTCATTTTAGGTTTCATATGACTCTAATTGGTAAATTTTCTTTTATTTCTACCCTGGTTTTTAAATAAGGAAATGTATTTAACTATAATATGTGTTATACATATGTTAATTATGTCTGTATACTTTCATCAGTAACACAGCCAATACAATTCTGATCACTTCTTCCCCACTCCCAGCATGTTATTCTGGTTCTTGACACTTGCACTTGGAAATACAAAAAAGCCAAAGTACATTGCCTTGGTTTCTTGTATTTTTCATTTATGTCAATATGGCAAGATAAGGACAAGTCTTTCTGGTGTATAAAATACAGTTTCTATATGCAACATTGCTAACATTGTTTAGTCATATTCTATATTTATACCACAAATCAAAGCTTCCATACTACATTTAATGGATGAAGTAAAACCATTATTTGGTAGAATCAAGGTGTAGCTGTACATACCTTTCTAAATTGTAAATGTTCACTCTGCTTCCTTTACATTTTGGGAATTCTTTGGTCTGTCTATTTACAATTCAATTTATTTTAACAAAAAATAATAATAAAATTCAATAGCCCACTGTAAGAAACAATCCGACGTTCATTGGCACACCGATGGATTAACAAATGGTGGCTGTAGGACCACAGTGGAATACTACTGAGCAATTAAAAATGCAACCACACAAAATACCATGGCTAAGCCTCAAAAACATCATGTCCAGAGAAAGAAGCCCAAAGAAGTACGAAGAGTAGATACTGTCTCAATCCATTTATATAAAACTCAAACAGGCAAAACTAATAAATCTACAGTAACAGAACCCAGACGAATAGATGCCTAAGTCCCGAGCATGAAAGAGGTATGGGGGAACTTTTTGGAATAAAGGAAATTTGCTAAGTCTTGATTGTAGTAGTAATTATGTCATTTTGTAATTTTTAAAAACTTCTAATATATAATTGTTCACTTACAATGAGTTCAGATTATTGTATATATGATAAACCTTGGTAACATTAATAAAATAGAATAATATAAATGACTTAGCCTTTAAAGATTCTATTTAGTACATTGAGTTCTTAAAATCAGGCCAAGTGCCTAGATAATATTTGTAATCCCAGGGCTTTGGGAGTCCAAGGCAGGAGGATTGCTTGAGGCCAGGAGTTCAAGACCAGCCTGAGCAGCACAGCCAGAACTGTATCTACAAAAAAATTTAATAAACTAGTGGTGCATAATGGTGCACCTATAGTCCCAGCTACTCGAGAGGCTGAGGAAGGAAGATCACTTGAGTCCAGGAGTTTCAGGCTGCATTGAGCCATATGATTGCACCACTGCATCCCAGACTGGGCAACAGAGCAAGACCTCATCTCTAAAAAAATAAATAAATAAACAAACAAACAAAAAATCATTGCTACAACAAATACATATTGCCTTACCCTAAAATTTTAGAGAAATAAAAAATAAACTGAGGAAACTTTTAATTACTATGACACATTATTAATATCCTTAATTACACAAACAACTGTTATAGAGAAATTTAAAAAGCAAGCCACAATGAAATTGGTATAAAAATCTTAAACTAAAATTTATAAGAGAAAAATGGGAATAATTAATGAATATATAATAAATGTACAAGCTCATTAGCTATCTCCCCCCACCGCCCAAGCCATTTGCACTTATTTGTAACTATAAGCTTTGTCTCTTAAATTGCTAGAGTTTTATTATATTTATTTTTGTCTTCATCATTAAAAGAATCATAACATCTAGAGCATAAACAGATAATTATGTATAAAAATACTGTCTGCAGCAGCTACAACATGAGTACAACTTGACAATTGTTATTAAAAGTAAGTATACTCATTGACATTATTCCTGTAATTCATCCAAAAAAAGCATAAAAATATGTTCGTTATTAGCTATAAAATATTGAAAAGCTCAACAATAGTGAAAAGCAAACTTAAAATCAAAAAACCCAAGAGTTTTGAAACAGATCAAAGAATATTTTATACTAGCTTTCTAAACATTCATAGTAATGTATCAGAGTAGTGTTTTCTATTACAGTAACATCTGATCTCATTTCATAATATATGTGTATGCATGTGACTCTATTGTGTATATTGACAGAAGAAAAATACACAAGACATGTGAAACACACAAACACAAATTAGATGTACCAGAATATTATAGTAACAGTATAAAATTAGAGGAGAAACATTTTTCCTCTTGATAGTAATTTTAAAGTAATAAAAATAAAAATTATTAGAAAATTCAAATTATTATATAGTGAATATTAATAAAACATAGTCATTTCTTGTTTATGTAATTTTGGGACTACAGTCCCTAATTTATTTATATTTTTTGAAGAGTCACAAATGTGTTAAATAAAACTATTTTTGTTTTTTATTGAGCATAGAATGAACATTAATCTGATAACTTAAATTTTGCATTGAATTTTCAGCTATGCTTAATTTTCTTTAAGGAACATTGAACATATATATCTACTCCTATATAAATATATACATATTCTGCATATCTATCTAGTTATCTAGCTAGCTACATTACCTTAAATTTGCAATTTAGAATTGTGGTCTTGGATTTTGTTTTTAAACACCCTCAATCTTTCTACTTACTGCTCAATAATGATCACACCTTGGAAAAATGGTATTTTAGGATGAATCATGAAGAAATCCAATCCAATCATTTCTTTACATTGGCATTTTACATTTTCTGTTCAAGGTAAACTGATCATGTAACACTCTATTTTATGTTTTATAACTCTGATTAAGAGCTATAAAAAAGATTGGGCTTCCAATGCAGTAGTGTAGTAGCAATCGGTGGCATGCCTCTGCATGACAGTGTGTATAGTGAATTAAAAACAATTAATAAAATAAATTAAATTATATATCTCAAGAATTTAAAAGCTTACATAAACAATCTTTCATATGGTTGATGTTCTAATATTTACTTGTATCATTGACTATTATTATACATTAAGTTTGTTTTCATCCATCACATTTAATCAAATGTAACTGGTATGTATATGCATAAATAAATATATTCAAATGCAGTTCTAAGCACCTATTTTTATATCCTCTCTCTCTTTCTCTCTCTCCTTCCTAATAATATTTGATACAAGAGGATAACACTATAATATCAACACAATATAGTATCTAGGAAAGTAACTATATATGGTTGGAATATAGCAATAAATTTATACCAGAAAAACAACATGTGGATGAACATTGGCTACTTAGACAAAGTTGCAGAAGCTTCAGCCTAAATATGTATAAAAGGAGCTCTTAACTTCATATATATTTACATCTTGTATTTGAAAACTGTATAACTTCTCTACTAGTTTTAGGACATTTAGTTGAGTATTAGAATATAAGAATAAAACCTTTGCATTCTAACATTTGAGACCTCCCAGGATGATGGCAAGCTCCCTACTAACACTGCAATAGGAACACCAGATAGATTATACAGGCCACTCATGTTCACATAGATGAATCAGTCTCTTAATGCTTCATAAGGGCAAATAAGGATGACTAGATATTTAAGATAAATCTAGGATATGGAATTAAAAGACCAAGGATTAAAAGAAAAAATAAATGAATAAATAAATAATAGATTAATAGATGGATATGTAGGGGAAAAAATCAACCATGATAAGAAAAGAGGTAGCTAAAAATACTTTTAAAAAAATCTCAAATTTATTTAGGAATCTCAAATGTGAGACACTATACTATTCATAAAACAATAGCAAAATACTCTGAAAAAGAAATGACCAGAGATTCTAAAAAGTGCTCAAGAAAATTTAAGTATGCTACAAAAAATTAAAATACAATACAAGAAATTCTCCAAAATATAAAACAAAAATCTAAGATATTCAATGATAAGATTAAATTATTGTCTATTTTGCCTTGGGGCACAGTCCATTTAATTATAGAAACTTTATTACTGAAAACGACTATAGAAAAAAGAGCTCTCACTTTGGAATTGAGCGGCTAATTCTTACAAGCCTTAAAGAGATCCTACAAGGAAGAAAGCAGTTTAAAATGAACTTTGTAAGAAAGGGAGTAAGAGATTATAAATGTGATCATATAAGAAAATTTTCCCATTATTAAGAAGGATATGAAGTAGAAGGAAGAACTAACTGGTAAAGATATACATATAAATACATAGTAACAACATTTCAGATCAATGACAATATCTAAATGAACACAAATATTTTCAGAGGAATGGAAAGAAACAATCAGAAAAGAACAATTAAATACCAACACTAACAAAAATATCAAGTCAATAACAAAAACTAAAGTATTCTGTTGGCTTCAGCATGAGAGTTCTCATCATTAATTATATAACAAAAAATAATGGAGGAATTCTTACCATATTCTATGGAAGGCAGCAGAATGTATCATTAAGAATGTAGACCCTTGTTTGTTGCAGCATAATTCAAAATAACCAAGATAAGGAAATAACTTAAATGTCCATGAACAAACAGATGGATGAAGAAAATGGGGTAAAGGAAGTAGAATATTATTTAGCCTTATAAAAGAAGCAGATCTTGTCATTTTCTATAATATAGATGGAGCTAGAGGACATTATGCTCAGTATAATAAGCCAGTCACAGAAAGAAAAATATCACATAAACTCACTTATATGTAGAATTAAAAAAAAAAGAGCTCAACTATAGAGAGACAGAAAGTGAAATAGTAGTTACCATGGGCAACAGGGCAGGGTGGGTAAGGGAAAATGGGAGTGGCAAGTCATAGGATACAAAATAGCAGATATGTTGGAAGAACAAGTTTAGAGACCTAATGCACAACAGGAGGACTAAGTTAAAATTTTATTGTATTCAAGGTTTTTGTTAAATAAGTAAACTGTAGCTGCTCTTGTCCCAAAAAGTAACTATGTGAGATAATAGATATGTTAATCTATTTCACTATAGTAACCATGTTACTATGTATATGTATCCCATAACAATAACATCATGTTGTGAATTTCAAATATGCAAAATAAAATTTATTTTAAAAAGAAAGAGAATGCAGAATCTAAAACTTTTACTTCCAGTATTGACTATAGGAGTGAACATCCTGTGGGGGAGGGTGGCAAAAACATAAACTTGAACAGAGTACATAAAACAGAAGTCCATTGGTCTATGTCTTGATTTTTGTGCCAATACCATGGTGTCTTGGTTACTATAGCCTTGAGTATCATTTGAAATCTAGTAACGTGATGCCTCCTTATTTGTTCCTTTTGTTTAAGATTGCACTGGCCATTCGGGCTCTTTTCTGGTTTCGCATAAAGAGTAAAATTATTTTTTTCTAGATCTGTGAAATATGACATTGGTATGTGCATAGAGGGAAGTAAATGTCAATGGAAATCAAACGGGGAGGAGAGGGAAGGAGAGGATGGGCAAAAACCTACCTAATAGGTACAATGAACAGTATCTGGGTGATAGGCACACTTTTAACACTTACTCAAACATTACAAAAATGATCTATGTAACCAAAAGCATTTGTACCACTATAATACTCTGAAATTAATATATATTATATATAACACATTATTATATATTATATATATTATTTTATATATATGTATTAATCTAGATATTTTCCCCCAAACCATATATGGGGAGAAAAAAACAGAAGTCACTGGAGAGGGAAGAATGAGAGACATTTTCTGGTGAGGCATAGAATGCCAGTGGATAGCAGTTGTAAAGAAGAGTTTCATCTTTGAAGATTTTAACTTGGGACCAGATTTAGTCTGTGAAGTACCAGACAAATCACAGCCACTGAAAAGTGCTGGGAGAATCTCAGAAAGAAAAAGTCAGAAAAGGGAATCCCAAACTCTGCTAGCAATATCTCAGATCGATCCATGAACCATGCAGCTTAGTTACAGAAAAATGGTGAAATAAGAGAGGAGAGGCCATTAAAAAAAAACATGCTGTTTAAGTTCAAACAAGCTACTTTCTTGCTAAAATAAAAGGCACAACACTCATTGAGGGGGTGAGGAGGGAGAGAGAGAGAGAGGGACAGGAAGGGGGGAGAAAGAGACAGAGAGAGAGAGAGAAGAATCCAGTATATCTACAAGTTAATACAAAATCTCTACAATTTTATATTCACAATTTTCAAGATACTATGTAAAATTATCCAACATATGAAGAACCAGGAAGATGAATATATTCCCAACAGAAAAGAAAATCAAATGATACCAATGTTGAGATTATCCATACATATTGGAATTAGCAAGTATGACTTTAAAAGGGCTATTAAAACTATCCTCAAAGAAATAAACTAACATATTCTCACAATGAAGAAAGAAGAAAAATTTCAGCAAAGAAATAGAAATAAATACAATAACCAAATGAAAAGCCTGAAAGTGATTTTTTTAAAGAATTACTATAAAGATATGACAGAAAAAATAAATAAGCTTAATGACAGATTAAAGAAATGAAAACCTAATATCTGACTTTTTTTTTTTAAGAATCACTAGATGAACTTAATCACTAGATATGAGAGAGGAAAGAGTAAATAAACCTAATGATAGACCCAAATCTTCAGGGACTTGTTAAATAACATCAAATATTACAATATAAGTGAAATGGTGCCCCAAAATAATAGATAGGAAAAGAGTGTGGTAGAAAAAAATTAAAAATTAAAAAAAGGCTGAAATTTTTTCACATCTGAAGAAAAATGATTTTCATATATACAAGATGCTCAACAAATACCAGCCAAAATACATGCAAAGAAGCCAATACTGAGATAGATAGTAGGTGATAATAAAACTGTTGAAAAGCAAAGATTAAGAGCAAATCTTAAATGCAGTAGAAGAAAAATAATTTATTACATACTTAGAAACAACAATTCAATTAATGGATAAAGTATCATCAAAACATGATGTAAGAAGTGAATGAGCAACATTTTTAAAATGCTGGAAGACATCAAAATAAGTCAACAAACAATTCTATATCTAGAATTTTTGAAGTACATTTTCTAGTGAGTGGAAATGTACTTCAAAAAGAAGGCACAACAGTAACATCTTCAGAAAGAAAGAAATCTAAGAGAATTTATTGCCAGCAAACTTACAATAAAATAAATTCTAAAGGAAATTTTTCATGCTAAAGAAAAATTATTCCAGTTAAGGACTAGGGTCTTCAAGAAGGACTATTTATAATTAGACAAGGTAAACATCTAAGTAAATAGATGTTTTCCTTTTTATTTGTGTGTGCATGTCAAATGCCTATAACACTGTTTAAAGAAAAAACATATTAAAAATGGTTACAGATGGAGAGGCTTCAAGATGGCTGACTAGAGGCACTGGACACTGATCAGCTCCACAAAGAACCACCAAAACAGGGGCAGATAATCACACTTGAAATGTAACATCTAAGAGAGGATTCTGGAATTCAGAAGAGAAGTGGCAGGAAACAGCTGAGGCACAGAAGGAGAGTGAAGTGTGGAAAATGGCCTGGTCTTGATCAGCTGGGAGCCTGAAGAGGCTCCTCAGTACAAGGAAAGGGTAAGTTAGAGATCCCCAGCACTGCACATTCCTACTGCAGTCTCCTTTGATCCTAGCCACAAGAGAGTACTGCAATACTCATGGATCCTGAGGGAGCTGCCTAGAGTCCATGAAACTACATTGCCCCTGCAATTCCATATCCCTGGAAACCCATTGACTTCCCCTGTGTCCACACAGAGGACTGCAGTGACATGAAGTTAGTTGAATCAAGCAGAGTGGCAGGGTCCACAGACTCTAGCCTACACAAAGTCCAGCACCCAGGGTAAAAGAGCAGTATAGCATAATAAGGAGGCTTCCTCCAGGACAATTCAATTAATGTGATTCCTGGAGCATGAGATCCTCAGAGCCTGAAACTTGCCTTCCTAAGGCTGATGCCACTGATATAAATCCTGCCCCCACCAGAAGCAGGGCTTCAGTGTACTTGCATGCACCTCCAGGATGGGGTATTTCCACACAATTGTTGACACTGCTGCTACCAACAGAAGCCGAAGAGTGTGCTTCCCATAGCCTGGGAGCCATCTGCCTGAGCAGCTACCACAGATAGCAACCTTGACCACCCACCTCAGCAGCAGGGTTGCCACACATTCAATCTAAGGATAGGCTTTCTTCAACTGCCACAGCCACTGCCACCAGAGGGGGAAACCACAAATTCTTCAGAGACTGCCTAGAGTGACTATCAGTGACATCTTGAAGACAGGCTATCCTTGCCACTGCCTCTACCACTGCCACCACCTGAGAATGCCACCTGAGGCCTAGGGATTGCCAAGCGCAGGCCACCACAGCCTCCTTCTGTGTGCACCACTGGGGGGTCCTAAGGACAGGCCTACCCATCATGGCACCGCACTCTTAATGCCCATGCACTCTGCACAGGGAGCAGGGGATCGCCTTGTCCTGTTGGTTACCCTATATACATGTGCATACTACCAGAGGGCCTGATAGCACCCCTGAATGCCTGCCACCACTGACACCCACTTGCACATTCCACCTGGCATCCCGAGGACTGGCCCACTAAGCCCATTGCAGCTACTGTAAACACTGATGCATGCCACCTGGGAGACCAGGGTTGTCTTGTCACCACTACTGTCATCACCCTCATCCCACAGCCTAGTCAGGGGTGCAAAATTTACCCAGCTATCAGGTCCACTGCTGCCATTACTGGCATCCAAGCAAGCTGCCCAGAGGCTCAAGCATTGGCCTACCTGGACCCGCTAACACCAGTTCATGTGTTTGCAGTCCAGAAAACTAAGGATAGCCATGCTCATCCCACCACTGCCACCACTGGGGCCTGAGGACTGGCCCACCTAGAGGGTCTGTCCCCAGGAAAAACTCACCACAATCTCTACTAACAACTGCATTCTAAGCCACTGAGGAAATCACTATCCCACTAATGTGTTTACAACCAAGAAATTGTATGGTGGCTACACTATTGCATGTACCCAGACACAAAGCTAAAGTACTCTACCTAACCAACATGATAGATATATCTATAGTAAAAGTATTCCCTTATGAAGGCCAATAAAAAAAATAGAAAGTAGTGACTATTGCACCAGATGTACAGATGTTAATGTAAGGCCACAAGAAACATAAACAAGGTAAGGAAATATGATACCTCCAAAGGACCAAAATAATTCTCCAGCAACAAATTCAAATGGAAAAAGATATTTATGAAATACAAGAAAAAGAATTAAAAATAATAATATTAAACAAACTCAGTGAGATACAAGAGAAGATTAAGAACACAAAGAAATTTAAAAATATTTCAGAATATGAATGAGAAATTCACCAAAGAGATAAATATAAAATAGAACCAAATAGAAATCCTGGAACTGACATATTAAATGAATGAAATAAGTAATAAAATTGAAAACTTCAACAATAAACTAGATCAAGCAGAAGAAAAAATGTTAGAACTTGAAGACAGGTCTTTTGAAATAAGCCTATCATAAAAAGTTCTAAAACAATAATTAAAGCCTATGTGACTTGTGGAACAGCATAAAATAACCAAATACTTTAATTTTGAGTGTTCTAGAAAGTGAAGGAAAAAGCCAATGGCATAGGAAATATATAATGAAATAATAGCTGAAAAGTTTCCAAGTCTAGTAAGAGATTTAAGTGCCCAGAGTCAGGAAACTTTAGGATCCCCTAATACATACAACCCAAAAGGTCTTCTCCCTGGCACATTATAATCAAACTCTCAAAAGTCAAAGATAAAGAGATTTCTAAAAACAGCAAGAAGAAAGTGCCTGGTCACACATAAAGTAATCCCCATCAGACAGTAGCTTTCTCCAGAAACTTTAGAGGCCAGGAGAGAATAAAATGATATATTCAAAGAGCTGAAAAAGAAATACTACTAGACATGAATAATATACCCAGAAAAATTATCCTTCATAAATGAAGAAGAAAAGCTGGACTTTTCCAGTCAAGCAAAAGCTGACTTAATTCATCACAACTACATTGGCCCTAGAAGATATGCTTCAAGGAGTCCAATACTTGGAAGCAAAAGGACAATATCTATCATCATGAAAATACACGAAAGCATAAAATGTACTGTTAGAGCAAACACATATATGAGAAAGAGAAAGAATTCAAATGTCCATTACAGAAAACCACCAAACCACATGGAAAATAATGAAAGAAAAAAAAAGGAATAAAAGATATACAAACAACCATAAAACAAATAGCAAAATAATACGAATAAGCCTTCAAATATCAATAATAAAATTAAATATAAACAGATTAAATTTTACCATTTAAAAAATACAGATTGAGTGAATAGATTTTAAAAAATAACCTAACTATATGCTACATACAATAAATTCACTCCCTTAACCTCTAAAGACATTTATAGACTGAAAGTAAAGGGATGGAAAAAAAGATATTTCATATAAATGAAAACCTCAAGTGAGCAGGTATAGTTATACTTACATTAGATAAAACAAACTTTAAGTCAAAAACAGTAAAAACAAAAAGACAAAGATGGTCGCTATAGAATGATAAAGTGACCAATTGAGCAAGAGGATATAACAATTCTAAATATGCATACTCCCAACCCCAGAGCATCCAGATATACAAAGCAAATATTATTTGATCTAAAGGGAAAGACAGATGTCAATACAATAAAAGTTGGGGACTTCACCACCCCACTCTCTGAATTGGACAGATCATTTAGACAGAAAATGAACAAATAAACAATGTATTTAAACTTTACTTTATGCCAAATGGACTAACAGAAATTTACAAATCATTTCATCCAATAGCTGCAAAATATACATATTTCTCATCAGCAAATGGAACATTCTACAGGATGGATCATATGTTAGTCCATAAAATAAGTCTTTAGAAATTTTAAAAAATTGAAATCGTATCAAGTATCCTCTTACTCCACAATGGAATAAAGCAAGAAATCAATAAGAAGAGAAACTCTGGAAATGGTACAAATACATGGAAATTAAATAACATGCTCCTGAATGGCCAATGGCTCAATAAAGAAATTAAGAAAGAAATAAAAATTTTTTTCAACACAGCATACCAAAATCTATGGGACACAGTGAAAACAGTGCTAAGAGAAATTTTATAGCAATAAACACCTACACTAAAATCAGAAAAAAATAAATAATTAAGCAACATTATGATGTAGCTTAAAGAACTAGAAAACCTAGGAAAAATACCAAAATTAATAGAAAAAAAGAGAAATAATAAAGATTAAAGCAGAACTAAATGAAATAGAGAATTAAAAAATACAAAGGACCAATGAAACAAAAAGTAGATTTTTTAAAAGATAAAAAATCAATAAACTGCTAGCCATTCTTACCCCAAATAAAAAGGGAAAAGAAGCAAATAAACAATATCAGGAAAGAAAATGTAGACATTACAATGATACAACCAAAATACAAAATATCATCATAAACTATTATGAACAACTATATGAACAGCAAATTGGAAAATCTAGAGGAAATAGATAAATTCCTGGACAAATACAATCTACCAAGATTGCATCAGGATGAAATAGAAAAGACCAACAATGATCAGAGAGATTGATTCAGTAATAAAAAGTCTGCCAACAAAGAAAAGTTCTGGACCTAACGGCTTCACTGCTGAATCCTACCAAACTTCTAAAGAAAAAGTAATGCCAACTCAAACCAAAAAATAGAAGAAGGAAGTCTTTGTAACTCATTCTAAAAGGCCAGCATTACCATGATAACAAAATTAGGTAAGAACACATGAAAAAAGAAAACTATAGGCCAATATACCTGATGGACATTGACACAGAAATCTTCAAAAAAATACTAGCAAACCGAATCCAACAGCACATCAAAAAGATAATACATCACAGTCAAGTGGGATTTATCCCAGTAATAAAGAATGTTTCAACATATGCAAATCAATTCATGTGATACATCATCTCAATAGATTAAAGGACAAAAACTATATGATAATTGCAATAGAGAGAAAAAGCATTTGATAAAATTCAACTTCCTTTATGATAATAACTCAACAAACTAGGCATACAAAGAGCATACCCAAGCATGGTAAAGTCTATATATGACAAAACCACACCTAACTTTTACTCAATGTGGAAAAGTGTGCTATTAGCATAAAAACAAACACATAGACCAACTGAACACAATAGAGAACCTAGAAATAAATCCACAAAATTACATCCAACTGTATTTTGACAAAGGCACCAAGAACATATATTGGAGAAAGAATATTCTCTTCAATATATAATACTGGGAAACTGGTTATCCATATGCAGAAGAATGAAACTAGACCTCTATCTCTCAACCATATGCAAAAATCAACTGAAAATGAATCAAAGACTTAAATGCAACATCCCAGACTATAAAACTAGTAGAAGAAAATATAAGGAAAACACTTTAGGACATTGGTATAGGCAAAGACTTTATGGCTAACACTCCAAAAGCAGAGGCAACTAAACCAAAAATAGACAAGTGAGACTATAAGAAAGTAAAAAGCTTCTGCACAGAAATGAAGCAACAGAATGAAAAGATAACATATTCAATGGAAGAAAACATTTGCAAACTATTCATCTGATGGGGAATTAATGTCCAGAATATATAAGGAACCCCAAAAACTCAACAACTAATAAACAAACAATCCCATTAAAAAGTGGGCATAAGATCTGAATGGACATTTCTCAAAAGAAGATATACAAATGTTCAACAACACACTAATCATCAGGGAAATGAAAATCAAAACCAAAATGAGATATTCTCTTACCCTGGTTAAAATGACTATTATTAAAAACTCAAAAAATAACAGATGCTGGAGAGAATATGGAGAAAATGGAGCTAATATACTGTTGGTGGGAATGTAAATTAGTACAACTATTATGAAAAACGGTATAAAGATTTTTCAAAAAACTAAAAATAGAACTACCATATGGGCCAGCAATCCTAGTACTGGGTATTTATCCAAAGAAAATGAAATCAGAATATCAAAGTGATATATGTACCTTCATGATCACTGCAGCTCTATTCACAACAGCAAAGATAAGGAATTAACCAAAGTGTCCATTAACAATTTACAGAGAGGATGTGGTATATATACACAATTGAATACCATTTGATACATAACAAAGAATGAAATTATGTCATTGGAACAACATAGATGGAACTGGAGGTCATTATGTTAAGTGAAATAAGCTAAACATAGAAAGACAAATATCATATATTCTCACTCTTATGTGGGAGCCAAAAAAATTTGATCCCCTAGAAATAGAGAGTAGAATCATAGTTATTAGAGGCAGAGAATAGTGTTGATTTGTTTTTGGGGAGGTGATCAAGGAAGATTGGTTAATAGTTACAAATATACAATTAGATAGAAGTAATAAAGTCTCATGTTCAATAGCAAAGTAGGATGCCTATAGTTAAAAAAAAATGTGTTACATGTTTCAAAATAGCTAGAAGAGAGGCCTTGAAATGTTCCCAACACATAGAAATGATAAATATCCAAGGTGATGGATACCCTAGATACCCTGATTTGGTCATTACACATTCTATGCATGTTATAAAATATTACATTTATCCCATAGATATATAGAAATATTATGTATCAATAAATAATAAACAAAACCCAAAAAGCACCTGAACAATACATTATAACCCCACTCCACAGTAGATGGCTGACTATGTGTTCTCTCTGCATGTTACAGTTCCAGTTCAACATTATTCTTTAGGGCACCATATACTGTTCAATATTTAATCAGCATGCCCCATCCCTGCTCAAAAAATGAGAAGAAGCTACAGTAGTTTTAAACTTTTCCATCTTATATTGAAACCAGAAAGTAAATTATATGAAATATTTTTCTTGTAAAAGAAGATTAAAAGCATTCACGTTCATTCAGGTAAAGTGATTAAATGTCTTGTATCAATTTTGACTAGTGAACTGAATGGGCAGTGGTCTCAGCTTGCCTCTTTGCCACTGCCTCCAGATATTGTAGCCTCAAGACTCTTGTTTTCATATACTGGTCATCAGCTAGGAAGTGCTATTAAAAATGAGGCACTAGCTTACCAAAAACCCCACAATGTTTAATGTGAGTTATGATGGATTTTGAAAATATGATAAATTATAATTTTAAAATAAAAATCATAAAAGAAAATTATATATGTGCACTTTACAACCCATGTAAATTTAATACATATGCAAATCATACCATGAACAAGGAATATGGACATAAAAAGATTTCTACATTTTATACAAAGTGATAACGTAGTACTACAAATTGGCTTTTGAAAAGTCAAAGAAATATAATCTCTAGGAAAATCACTACAAATAAAGCAAATAAGCATAGGCACAAAGCCAAAATGAAAATTAAAATGAAATTGTAAAAAAATTAAATAACCAAAAATAATGCTGCAAAAAAAGAACAGAGACAAAATCTCAAGACACAAGCAGAAGTCTATTAATAAAAAGGCACATTTAAGCCAAAAGAACGAATAATTACATAAAATGTTAATTGACTAAAGACTCCAATTTAAAGTTAGAGATTGCCAGAATGAATAAGACTGTCTAGACATAATTATATTCTGTCTGTATGAGACACCCTTTAAATATACATGGCTCAGATAAGTTAGAAAAAATGGTTGGAAAAAGATATATCATTCTATCAGTAAGAATAAGCAGTCTGGAGTAGCTATATTAATATTAGGTAAAATATGTGTTATAACAAATAGTATTATTAGATATGGACAGGGACATCTCATAATGATAACATAACACATTCATAAAGGAGATATACAAATCATAAATGTGTCTGCACAAAACAGAACTTTAAAATATGTGAGGAAAAGTGGACAGAATTAAAGGAAGGAATAAACAATAGACAAGATTTTAAAATCCCTCTCTCAGGAATCAATAAAATAACTAGAGAAAATATCAGAAAAGACAAAAACAGACCTAAGTAACACAACCAACTACCTTTACTGCATTGATATTTATGGACTTGTACAACTAAAATTAGTAGATTGTAGATTGTGCATTATTTTCAATGTACCTTTTACATTTATTGGGCTATATAAAATGAATTAATTATAAATCATTAATTAATAGTAAATAAATTATACTTAAAATATTAAATCATACAGGATATATTCTCTGACTATAATAAAATTGAATTAGAAATCAATAATAAGTAGAAAATCAAATATTTGGAAATTAAGCAGCATATGTCTAAATAATTCACGAATTAAAAAACTGAGAAAATTAGAAAATAATTTGAACCAAATTAAATAAAAATACAATATTATATATCACAATTATGGGAAAAATTAGTATAGTACTTAGAAAAGCTGATAGTCTTAAATTCCTGTAGTAGGAATAAGAAAGATTAAAATTCCCAAGTTCAAAAAGTAAAAAGGAGAAATGAGTTCCTAATTTAAAGAATTAAGAAAGAAAAGATCAAATTTAGACCAAAGTAGGTAGAAAGAATGAAATAATAGAGATAAGAGCAGAAATCTGTGAAAAAGAATGAGCATACAGTGAAAAAAAATCAAGGAAATTAAAAGCCAATTTTGTGAAAAAAATAACTAAAATTTTTCACTTTCCAACTAGACTGATAATAAAAGAGAGGAAACACAATTGCCAATTAAAGGCAATTGTATGAATAGCTTTACACCAGTAAATTTGACAAATTAAATAAAGTGCATAGATAATTTTTTAAAAAACATAAATTACCAAAACTGAACCTTAAAGGAATAGAAAACGGGAATAGCCTACAACTTTAAAGAATGTTTTCACAAAGAACACTGTAAGCCCATATAGTTTAGTGTTCAGGTCCATTAGTTTTTTAAAGGAAAGTATTACCCAGGTACTTTCAGAAAATGTAGTAGAAAGGAGTACTTATCAACTTATTTTCTCAAGTCAGTGCAATTCTCTTACCAAAACAGAAAATATCCCCACATGAAAAGAGAATGGCAACTTTTTACTTGATGAAGTGCTATGTTATTTAAATAAGTATATTTTGTGATTCTTATTACAGAATTATATCTTTATTCAAATCCAAAAGTGTAATGGATATTATAGGAATTGTTTATTTGTTTTACTATATATTATTTATTTTCATTGCTTGTGCATAATGACCTTCATTATTTAAAAAAAGGCATTTGCAAATAACAGATAAAGAATGTATAGCCAAGAGGAAACACATTTTCCTATTTGGTTAACAAATTTCTAGTTTTTGTATACATTTTTCTGTTTTTAATAATAGATGCAAACAGCAAACATGTGTTAGATTAATTACTTGTATAATCTTTCAAAGATTTGTTATATGATATTCTCAATCATCTTCAATGACTAGAGGTATGTTAATAAAAATAAGAGAAACAAATATAATTTGTCTACAAGTATTTGCTAAAGATGTAACTGAGCAACTGAAACCAATTATCTGCAATATTCAATGTAACTCAACAAGGGAAGTGATATTATGGCAATTTTTATTTGATACAATTGATTAATTGTTTAAGTAATTACATGGTACAATTCAAGTTATACCAAGGTGTATTTAATTTCTAAGCACATGTTACAAAGAGATAATTAATATTTGATAAAATAAATATTATTTTGTAGTAAAATAATAAATGCTTCAAAATAATATCATTATTTACTTAACCTCTTCCCTGGTTATCACTTAGTTTGAATATAATTATTTCTATTTTTCAGTGTGGTTGTCTAGAAAATTCATATTTTTGGCACTTTTGTATGTGTGTGTGTGTATGAAAAATGCTATTCCTGCAAGTCTATGACAAGAAGGTAAATTATAAAAACAGATTTATATGTATTTTAAGGAAATTTTTTATCTCCCTGGAAAGCTATTTCAAATATTTTACTATATAAAAATGTTAATAAAATATCCTACATAGACTTATCCTATACAGAGAAGAAATTATTGCTTGTTTTTTTGTTGTATGTGCTAGAAAATGTGAAAGAATAGAAAATGTTGTGCTCAAAATTTTTAACAAAAACATGGCTTACGTTAGTCTATGAATGTCATAGTTAATTTATAAAAGTCATAGATTCTCAGACCTGAATAGAACATTAGATATATTCTAACATAAGAATGTTTAAAGATGATCATTTTAACATCAAAACTGAGAGCAGTAAAACAAAAATAAGTGCATTACCCTAGTTTTCTGCAATCCTACACTTCTTCACTCATTCTTCAACACTTACTGAACATTTTGCTAGGTTCTAAAGATTAAAAACAAAAAAAAACCAAAAAAGACAACTCCCTGCCCCTTTAGAAATTATAATCTAACTATGGAGACTAAGGAGAAGAATTAACCCTTTTGTTTCAAACACCATCAACAATTCCTACCCTCTTCTTTCTTCTGCTTGGCAGCAGAGTGGTTCAGCTGCACTGATCCCACTGTGTGTGTGAGCAGTAAGGCTTCCCCCAGTATCAGCGTACAGTATTTGTATGCAAACTCCCCAGCAGTGTTCCAGGCTCCTTAGCCTTCTTTATCAACTTCCTTCCTGGACCCAGGGACCCTGTGGTTTAACATATTGAACTAGAGGGCACCTACACCCTCTCATGTCAGTCTATAAATCTGAAAAAGATCAATGGGGAAAGAGCCCACTATTTCTGTTTATTTTTTTGTTTTAACAAAAAGTTTGCATTATTTATTTGCTCAGGTCACACAGTTAGCAAATGGTAGAGCTGGACCAGGTAGTTGGCTTCAGAGTCCACACTCCTAACCATACTGAGGTCTGAAGGTTATACAGGTGTTGTCTAGGCAAAGGGAAGAGGCAGGAGTGCTGCAGGCAGAGGGACAATGCCCTGTTCCTCTTGCAGAAGGAAGCACAGAGAGATCTTGGGACCTAATGCTGCTAAAGAGAGGTTAGAGGAGGTGCTGAAGAGAAGGACAGAGGTTGACCATGAAGAGCCACCAGTCTACATCAGAGGTGTTGATCTTTAGCCTAATTTAGCCTAAGAACCATGGATATTCATGAAGAGTTATTCAACAGGGAAGTCACATGCTTGGATTTGCTTCCCCCTGCCCTCGTCTTAAAATCAGCTTTATTATTGGAACTTCTTTTTCAGAAAAATAATTTCTACATTTTTTGTTTAAGTTTTTACCACTGACCCCCTCCCAACCTTCCTCCTTCTTGGTTTCTAATGTCCTTTACATCTCTTTGTGCCTGTGTGTGCACATTATTCAGCTCCCAATTATTAGAGAGTACATGTGGTATTAGCTTTTCCTTTCCTGAGGTACTCCACTTAGGATAATGGTCTCCAGATCCACCCAAGTTGCTGCAAAAGACATTATTTCATTCCTTTTTATGGCTGAGTAGTAATCCATGATATATATTTTAAAATATGCCCTATTTTCTTTAACCATTCGTGAATTGTTGGACACTTAGGTTGATTCTACATCTTTGCAATTGTGAATTGTGCTTCTATAGACATTGCAATGCAAGTGTTTTTTGATAGAATGTCTTTTATCGTGACAGCTACTATCCCAGAGGTGACTGAAAAGGTGCAGGCAGCCCCACCAACAAGGTCGGCTCCCCCTGTCAGGTCCCGGCCATCCTGTGCGTGCTGCAAGCTGAGTCTTTGAAAGGAAAATAACACATCCCCTGAAAATAAGCCCTAGGGTGTCTTCTTGAGGAAAAATAAATATAAGACCCTCTTATTTTGGGGGAAACATGGTAGACAAATGGCCAAAAAATGTATGAATAAATGTTCAACATCGCTAATTATCAGGAAATCCCCACTTTTGAACACTTTGGACAGGACATCCAGCTTTGCATGTCACTCTTCTGTAAAACAAGCACAACCTGGAGAATCTGGAGTGCTTTCTCCCTTCTCTGTCTTTAAATTCTTTAAATTTGCACACTCAGTCTTATTTACCTTATACCAAGTGGAGCTAATGGTATTTGTAATGATTATTAATTAATCTTCTTAACACACCTTTATTTTAACAATCCATGTTTTCACAACCTAAATTGTTTCTCTTTGTATTTAGTCTACCTTTTCTCCTAGTATCCAAGGTCTTTAACCAATTGACTCCATTTAAATATACACACCTACAGCCCCCCAACACATTCTATTTATTTGTTATTAGAAAACATCCCCCCATCATAGTCAAATCATATTCCATATAGGCCACACACCAAATATTGCACTTCATTTGTCCCTTTTGAAAGTGACTTTCCCTTTGCAAATCTAATATTCATTCCTATAACTCCCAACTTTTAACTTGGTTTTCCTTGAAGATTTATTTGTTTAATATTGCTCCAAATTGACCTTTTACAGCTTGCATCTTACAAGTTGCAGACATGTGCCTTATCTCTCGTTTGGCCTTTCTACTAACTTAGGATACATATGTTAATGAGTCCACAGGCTATTTCTTTCAGGAAGCAAAAAGTAGGAAAACTAGGATAAAATAGATATAGTTGTTGAATGAGTAAATGAATGAGTGATCACAAGAATATTTTAGAATATGTAATTTATACATTTTGTAATAATCTTTTGGAAATCAGAATATATGAAATAAGTAATTTTTTTCTAATAGATATGGAAAAGGAACTGGTGTATTGGAATCAGAATACATATGTTTTATTCTTATTCTATCATTTATTAGTTATGTGTGGTTTTAAATTTATTATCTTAACTTTCAGTTCTATGAACTATATAATAACCAATTGTCTTCATTTTAATAGTTAAATATAACTCATAATGGGTCTTCTTTATCAAATATTGAGCATTATATATATATAATACTTCACTTCTATTTAATTTTATCTCAAAATTTTTATAAAACTCCATGTCTATAATTTAATTTTAAATATCCTGATATTTTAAAATACATTACATTTTCTTGCATTTGTCTTTTTTTCTTCATGATATTACTATTTTAGGAATAGAAGTTTGAATTTGCATTCTTTAAGGGCAACATACTGGAGTCTTTATTATGACACAACATCTTGAACATGGTGCTTTGCATTTAATTGACATAAAGGGACTATAATTGGTCATTAATGTTTTGATTACATTTTAGTGAATATTTTATAAAGTCTAGAAAATAAAAGAATGTCTGTTAAATGATGATGCAAACACTATCTTTAGCTGTTAATGTGGTTATTCCTTAAGGCATTTCTGTTATTTCTCTTAATTTCTCTGAAAAGAAATTGCTAGATCCTCCAGTGCATGTAATATGTAAATGTCAGGATTCAGTGTTGTGCAAGAAAATACAATTTGGAACAGAGAGTTAGTGAAATGAAAACTGCAAAGTTGAGGATCAGTATTGAAAATAATGAAGAATCATAAATTAAAAATAAAACTGGACAAATGAAATATAATGTAGGAGTCTTATAGCTATGTGTCACCTCTTTCTGTGACCAAAATAAAAGATAGTTACTTCTGACTCATTGTTAGATACTACCCAAAATTATGCATGTATCTAGTGCAGGCGTCCTCAAACTAAGGCCTGTGGGCCACAAGCGGGTGTTTTTGCTCGTTTGTTTTTTTACTTCAAAATAAGATATGTGTAGTGTGCATAGGAATTTGTTCATAGTTTTTTTTTAAACTATAGTCCGGCCCTCCAGCGGTCTGAGGAACAGTGAACTGGCCCCCTGTTTAAAAAGTTTGAGGACCCCTGAATTCTAGTGCATACATTATTTCTTGTGATCTTATTTAATATATAAATGAATTTGAACAGCTCTAATAAGCCACATAAGACCATGTCTCTCATAAAAATGTGTAGAAACTTTGTTTTGCGATTATGTTTTGCTTATTCTTGCTTGATAGTTAAATGTGTCATAAATGAGGCAGAAAAGTACTGATGGGACTGCATGTGATATGTACTGAAGGGTTAGCTCTCCAGAAGTGTTATAGTTAATAGGACTTTTTAAAGCCTTATTTCTGGTCAAGTTGTTTACAGTATTGTATTTATTAATCTCCAGAATTAGTGCATATATCAGTTTTATTTTATTAAATACTGCCAAGAATTAAAGTCTTTAACAATTAGAAGATGGCATCACAACTTACTATTTTTTACTTGAATCTCAATGTATTATGATAACATTATCATGTATACAAAAAGAGGGAGAAAACAATCTTTCTTCTTTGCTTTGAAAGAAGAACTACGACCATTCTCCAACCACAGGTTTTTCTTAAAAAAAAA
>VBSM01000413.1:21471459-21499139 GCA_008086735.1 Cheirogaleus medius
AAAAGAAAAACAAAAACAAAAAAACCACAACATGTCTCACTTCACTAAAATGAAGACTGAACATGACACTGAATAATACATGTCATTGCAGTTAAGAACATCACCACCAGGGATTATCTTTTAAAAGTAATTATCTCATGGCATAAAACCAAAACTTACATAAAATCTTATTTTTTTGTAAAAATTAATTTCCATAAGTTTCTCATTGGTTGGAGAAAAAGAAAAATCCAATGTCACCAATAGCTTCATGAATTACATTTTTGTGATTTATTGTATTTCCTATAGTTTTGAACATAATTAATTACTTTCTATTAGCCATATTTGATATTTCATAATAATTATAATCTTCCTTTTTAAGTTCTCTACCAGGCAATTTTTATCAATGATTTTATTTCAAATGATTTCTAAATCAAATTTTGCTTGATTCTTAGTCTCTACATTCCTTTTCTTCACAAGTACTGGCCTCAGATGGAAAATCCAATCTTTTGACTTCTTAGAATCATGTCACTTTCTAGATGAGAGGTTTCAGGAGTGTTTGCTTAGCCAAGTGAGCCTTCTTTCACCCTTGCTAGTGGGCCACATTCCACGTGCTTTCCAAAACTGGGTTTAGCTTTACTCCTGCTAACCCTCACCTCTTTCCCAGAGACAAACTGGAGGCTTTCTCCTGAACTCCAATTATTCCACGCTACCATCAACTGTTGGTCTTTTCCAATTCTGGTTGCATCTCTGGAAATGCGATTATGAACTTCTTATAATCACAGGGCTTGCACAAAAATTGTTCTCCATTGCTGAATATTGACCTGTCTTGTCCAGATCATTCCTGATGTTTTGGTCTGGGAAATTCAGACCTAATGAAAAAGTGTCTAGATCTAGTTCTGAACTCTTGTGATCTTCCCATTTCACTGAAATTGATGAAAGTTTCTCAAACTAAAGTTTTGACATATTACATTTAATAACAATATGAACAGACAATCTGACATAAGGAGGTAGTAACAGTGATAACTCTGTTATATTTGAATGAACTATTTGTTAGGGATCTTCAAAAATAGCTATTCCAGAGCTATGATAATTATCTTGGCCTTTCTTCCTTCATAGAGTAATTTGCATTTCATTTATTTTGTCTTATATATCTCTATTTCCACAAGAGTCAAATCATACACTTATAACCACTATCTAAGTCTCTATCTGCATCTGAAATTTATTGACTACATATTGGTCCTTGGAATTAAAAATCCAATGTGGAGTCATAAAATTAAAACTGCTTTCATATTTCTCATGCTCAGATCCATATTTATGATTCTAATTTTTTAACTTTTTATTTTTAATTATTACAAGTACATAATAGCTTCATGTATTTAGGGGGTACATGTGATATTTGGATACATATGGGAGTTTCTTTTAAATTTAAATATAACTGGTTGAAATAAAGAAAACTCATTATATTATGAAATAGTACGCTTTAAGGACTTGCAAACTGTAGCTATTTATTAGCTCTTCATGCTCTCAACTATATTAGCAACTGCTTTTAGATTATTTCTTTGGCACCCTACTATCTCTTAAATCCAACACACACACAAACCTCAACTTATTATATTTCCATTTAATAAACTATAAACTTAACATATCTAGTTTTCTGTATATTAATAACATATCCAGGTAAAAATATTTGTGAAACAATTTTTGTTTTTGCTATTCATGCAATATGTTACATATTTTTAAAAAGACAAAATAAAATTTTAAAAAAAGATTTAGAGTAAAAATATATCTGCCTTTATTTCTCCCTTTAGTCATTAATTCAACAATATTTTATGAGTGTCTGTGCAATAGTAAGTATTGTCCTAGACCTGAGAATACAGCAGTATGCAGAATAGATCATTTCCTGGCCTTCTGGTAGACAGAGATAATCAATAAACAAAATATAAATGTATAGCATATCAGACTGCAATAAATACCCTGGATTGACCTCTACTGTAACAATATGAAAAATGTTTACTTCAGTTAAGAAACATTCATCCTCAAGTCACAAGGGTTTAATTGTAGCTCTTGGCCTGCATAAAAATACAAGAAAATGCAATAGTCTAAAACTAGTACTTCTAGAATTATGTAATTTATACTCCAATAGTGGAATTGAGGCCACAACAATCTGACTCAGTTCCTTTTAACCTTCATTACAATAAGACATTTAAAAAATGCACACATGTACATTTTAAAGGGCTCTCTAACTCTGCACAAACTGTAAGAAAATAGCAAATTAACAACTAAACAAACAAAAACAAAAATCAAATAAATCAGTATCCACCCTGCTAAGAATATGTGCAGTCACATAAATGTATAGTAAGTGAAGATTTTTTCTAAAAGATACACTGCCCACACAACCTGTTACATTAGTAGGCAGGGATAGTTACCTTCTTTTGCCTTATTTTTTTTCTTAAGTGTGTCTATTTTGGAGAATAGCTTTGATGTATTTTTGCATAAGTACTTATTGAGTATGTGCTTTTTTCTAAGAATAAGTATTGTCTCTCAAAGTAAAACAAATTCTTCATCTATTTAAAGGGAAAAATAATATGGAATTTATAAATAACCAGATTACATTTTATTTTTTATGTTCCTCACTAAAGGCGAACAAACAAAAATAGTCCCCAGTGTCCAGGCTCATCCAAGGTGCTATGAACTGAATGTTTGCACCAAAATTCATTATGCTGGAACGTGACCCCCAAAGTAATTATATTAACAGGTAGGGCTTTTGGAAGGTAGTTAGGTCATTAAAGCCTCTCCTCAACCACCACCATGGATAAGATTAGTGCCTTTATAAAAAGATTTGACAGAGCAAATTTATTCCCTTCTGTCCTTTCTGCCACATGAGGGTACAGCAAAAAAGTTCCATCTTTGAAGTGGAGAGAGTAGACTTCTTCAGATACTAAATCTGAGAGCAATTTACTCTTGAACTTCCCAGCCCTCCAGAACTGCAAGAAATAAATTTTTATTATTTATAAATTGCCCATTCTAAGTTATTTTGTTACAGCAGCCAAATGGACTGAAACAAGGTAAACATATTACACAAATAAAGGACATTGTGGGTCCACAAGCAATGTCCCTTCCATTCCCTCATCTCCTCCATTACATCTAGTAACTAGGTGGATAACTGGTCTCCTGCCCCTCAACCTAATCTTTATTGCTTACATGTAAATAATATCCAGCTGTGTATTTACTATTTCAAATAAAGAGACATATTTTCCTTTTAAAAAAAGTCACCCTTATCATTATATAAATTCAGATGTCAAACTGTCCTGAAAGACATTTGTTTTTCTGTCATTATTTGGATCATTTTAGTTTGAGCTCTGTAACTACTTTGTTAGCTCAGAATCATAATGTACACAAATTAGTACAGAGTAGGTACTTGATAAATTCTTATTGATATAATGCCTGATGAATTTAGACATCTTTCTAAAATAAACTGTTGTATTATGTATAACTGTACTTAATGCATTTGAGCTTTTTTGAACTCTTGGATGAAAGCTTCTGTCAAAATAGATCATATTTATATAAAATGCAGAGATTTGACTTTAAAATAATATATATATATATATATATATATATATAGCAAAGAGGAGTCCCCAGATGAATTTAGAGAGAGAGATGATAAGGTATGAATGACAGGAAAGTATGAGTATTTTTATAGCATAATTTTCAGAAGACAGGAAAGTCAAAGAAATGATTAGAATATTGGAAATTGAGTGACAGGGTTTTTCCAAATGATAGTGAACAGGCAAGTCAAAAAATAAACAAGAATATTCTCTTTGGGAACAAAGTAGAAAAATTGTATTTTATGAGGAACAGTACGTTAAAAACATAAGTGGATAAACAAAGTGGTATGAAACTCATATATGATCATCTAAAAATAATATTGAGGTATATGAGAATAAATTATGAGTTTTCAAAAACAATCCAAATAATATGTTGAAATTTTTTAAAGCTAGAGGCAAAGAGAAGTAACTTTTTAGACTAGGGTTTTTTTGTTTGTTTGTTTTGAAACACAAGGTCTTGCTCTGTCACCCAGGCTGGAGTGCAGTGTCAGGATCACAGCCCACTGTAGCCTCAAACTCCTGGGCTCAAGCAATCCTCTTACCTCAGCCTTTTGAGTAGCTGGGACTACAGGCATGTACCACCATGCCCAGCTAATTCTTTAAAAAAAATTTTTATAGGGACAGAATCTTGCTGTATTGCCCAGGCTGGTCTTGAACTCCTGGCCTCAAGTGATCCTCCTACCTTAGCCTCCCAGAGTTCTGGGGTTAGAGGTGTCAACCACCTCACCTGGCCAAGACAACTAGTTTTAATAGAATTGATAATTTAAAAATTATATATTACAAAACTTTCATATATTTACACATATATTTACATGCATTTTTTCTTATGTATTGAGGCAAAATTCATGTAACATATGATTAATCATTGTAAAGTGTATAATTCTTTGGCATTTAGTTTATTATCAATAGGGTGCAACTATCACTTTTCTCTAGTTTCAAAACTTTTTCATCACCCTGGAAAAACATTCTGTACCATGAAGTAATTACTCCCAATTCCTACCTTCCACATCCATAGCAACCACTAATCTGCTTTCGGTCTCTATGCATTTGCCTAGTATGGGTAAATCTTATAAAATTAATTATACAATAGGTGATACCTTGTGCCTGTCTTCAGAAGAGGAGAAATGATATTAAATAGTTTAAACCAGAAAGTTTGAAGAAAATATGTAGAGTAAGACCTCTGACAAAAATAACCAGAGTAAAATTTTTGGTCTAGTCAATTGCATTGTGTGGTTATTTTGACTAGTTTTGATTTTTGAATGATCAGTGTGATTTATCAAAATGAGTAAATCTTCATAAGCATAATTTAAATCAGTGGGCCTCAACCTTTTTGGCACAAGGGATTGGTTTCATGGAAGACAATTTTTACACCGACTAGAGTGGGGGTGGGGTGTTGTTTCATGATTATTCAAATTCATTACATTTATTGTGCACATTATTTCTATTATTATTACATTGTAATATATAATGAAATGATTATACAGCTCACCATAATGCAAAATCAGTGGGAGCTCTGAGCTTGTTTTCCTGAAACTAGATGGTCCCATCTGAAGCCAGTGACACTGATACCCAAAGTGTATTGCTTATGTCCAGTCTACTCCATAAGCTCATTTTGGTTGCTGTCACAGCAGAAAGCCCTGCTTCACAAAGATAGGATGTTGGAAATAGAAGCAGGCTCTTCAGTGCTTTTGTGGTATTCTCAGGATATTCCACCTTGACTTTAATGCAGAATGTTTGAAATTTGAAGTTGTCTCAAACATAATTTTAAGGCCATGGTCATTTGCAATATCAAGCACTTGATCCTCTTCTAGCACAAAGTGGATTCACCTGGCTTATTCACAAATGGATTGCAGATCCATTCCTTTCCAGTTCGGGAGTCTTTTATGGTTAGGAAGTAATGCTCAAACTCTTTCGAAAGCTGAGATAGTTGATCATGTACCAGCTGGGAGAACAAAAGGCCCTGGCTCAGTCTCTTTCAAAATTTCTGCTAAGATTTGAAACATGTCAAAAATGCCAATGTTCGCTCGTCACCTCCATAATTCCAGTTTGGCTTTGAATGCAGCCACTTTATCTGCCGACTTAAACACAGTTGTCATTCTCCCCTAAAGTGACGGATTGAGTTTGTTGAACAGGTTGAATGTCACACAAGTAAGCAAGTTTTGAGACCTGTTCTGTGTCACTGAAATATGCTGCCAGTGGTGACTGTTTTTCCAAAAGAAACTCTGGAGCAGCTCTCGTACCTCAGAAACTCTGTCCAGTGACATGCCTTTAGAAAGCCATCTCACATCTGTGTATAAAAGAAGGCATGTGCTCTGCATCCATCTCCTCACAGAGCTGTGCAAACAGTCATGAATCACGGGCATGTACTTTATGTGGTTGATAATTCTGCAAAACATTGTTTAGTTAAGGTGACATTTTTCAGCTAGCCAGCATTTCTCTATGTATGACACAGTGCGTAGACTCATATTCAGAAGCGACCTCCTTGACCCGAGTAGTAAAACCAGAAAGCCGCCCAGTCATGGCAGCTGCTCCATCTGTGCATGTACTGACACAAAATGACCAATTCAGTTTTCCCGATATGTAATCATTCAAAGACTTGAATGGTTCTGCAGCTGTGGTGTTGGTTGGCAAGAAAAGTGCATATAACATATCCTCATGCACACCATCCTGAAAAATATATAGCACAAAAACAAGGATTGTTGCCTTGTTGTCAACATTGGTTGACTCATCAACCTGGATTGCATACCACAGTGACCCATAATCCTCTCTAACAATTGTGCTTCAATATCCTCTGCTATTTCATAAATTCATCTAGTTATGGTGCAAGCCGAAAGAGGAAAGTGTGCCACCTTTTGAACTGCAGCTTCTTCTAAAAGTTCACAACAAATGTCCTTAGTAGCAGGCAGGAACAACTCTTCACCAGTAGTAAAGGGCTTCTTGGCTTTAGCAATGTAGTTAGCCACTAAGAACGATGTTCTCAGTATAGACACATTTGATGAAGTGGTGACCTTCAATAATTGCTTCTGTTCTTTGTGTTCACGTTTTTTTCTCTTTTGAAAAACTCCAAAGGCTTGTCTTTTACTGCAGGGCACTTGATCTCCATGTGGTGAAGCAGTTTTGAAGCTTTCATGGCTTTGTTGGATAGCTAGGTGGTCACAACACATTATTCAAAGAGAGCTTGGAGAATGTGGATCACCTGCCACAATGAACCTATAATTTAAGTAGGACTCTTGGTATTTTCTAAAATGCAGCTTTCATTTTGTTGGCAGTCTTAGAGTCTTCTGCTGTCTCATCATTGGGTCTTTTCCTCTTTTCAAAGAAGCTCTCCAGTGATGTTTGTTTTTTACTCATTTTTATTAGGGTTAGCTTGTGGGCTTACCAAACTGTGACTGACACAAGTCCACAGTGCAGGAAAGAGGGGCAGATGGAAGTGGTAAATGGAATAATGGATGGGCCACATGAACTAAAATAAGTGTTAGATTCTGACTTAAATCATGCCACCAGATGCAGCTGTACAACTGAAGTAAAATACTCACTTGCCACTATAAAGCCTGCCACCAGAGGCAGCTTAATTGTCACTTGCTGCTGACTGAGAGGGTTTTGATATGACTCTGTAAGCAATTGATTTATTATGGTCTCTGTGCAGTCAAACACTTCTGCTAATGATAATCTGTATTTGCAGTCGCTCCCCAGCATCACCACCTCAGCTCCACCTCAGATCATCAGGCATTAAATTCTCACGAGGGGTGTGCAAACTAGATCCTTTGCTTTAGTGGTTTAAAGTAGGGTTTGGTTCGCACTCCTATGAGAATCTAAGGCTACCACCTGATCTGACAGGAGGCGGAGCTCAGGTGGTGATGGGAGCTAAGGAGGGCAGCTGTAAATACAGATGAAGCTTCACTTGCTTGCCTGCCCCTCACCTCCTGCTGTGTGGCCTGATTCCTAACAGGCGGCACCAGTCTGCTGCCTGGGGGTTGGGGACCACAGATTTAAATAACTTATGTAGAAATCATAAAAAGGGAAAGCATATGATGACAGACCAGGGCCAGTTTGGCACTTTCTCAACAGATTTATGCACTATTTTGGGATAACATGTTAAGAACACCTATCAAACTATCTTGCAAATTATAGTAATAATTTGATAAATTTACTAAATTTGGGTCATTTTCAGTTATTGAATGCCTTTTCACATACAAACATTAATTTTCCTTTCATGGAATCACAGAAAGTATCTGTTGCAAACAAATCTTCTTAAGACACCAATCCTTTCATACAAATCATCAAAGGCAGAAACAAGAAAGGATGTCATATTTTCTCTTAAACTAAGACCAGTTCTGAATATTTACTTGTGTAATAAGGATGAATAACATCAGAGTTCTGATCCCAAATCCCTAAAAATGCAGTGGTTTTTCTGTGGCCAACAATGAGGAAATATGCTCTTTCTGTGAGCTTCCTATTGTTTCACTGAACAGCAGGCTTGAACATAATTTTCCAAGCTGCCACTTCGTATTGAGCATTGAGAGAGACCAACTGGACTTGCTTACCATGTTAAGAATTAAAACTCAGTAAGTTATAGTGTGACTATTACCATGTAAAAATGGATATAAAACATAATACACTGATTAATTATAATAACTTTCCTGTCGAATCTGAACCTCATTACAACATAAGTACTCTAAAATGTTTCCTTGCATACCACTACTGAAAAAGAAATGAGTGAGTGAGTGAATGAATGTATAAAGTAGGAATCTCAGAGGCCACCATAAAAAAATTTTTCACGTTTGGGGATAAAAAACTATTATTATTTCTATGACTACATGTCATCATTTATGTAAATGTCTTTTCCTAGAAAGTTTTTTGTTTCCAAAAAATTAGACTTGTTTGAATATCAAGCTCTTATTTTTCAACATATTTAAATTTCTGTTTAAACTTTAATACATTTCTTCTTTCTCTTCAATAGGAACTGCTTCCTCCCTACTTTGGGCTTCATTCTATCCATCCAAATTGTAACCACTCACAGACTTGTTAATATACTAAATTCTATTTATGATTAGAATCCATGTCTTTGCATATAAACCTCCTGTGCTGTCAACTATATAAAGACAGGCATAGGCATGTCGTTTACTGCTTTTGCCCCAGCGATTTGCAGAGCAAGTGGCATATAATTGGTGCTCATTATGCATCTGTTGTATTGATCACAATATGTGATGAATGAATAAATGGATGTGTTAGAAACAATGTTATGTTGCAAAGCTCTGCATGCTTAATAATAGTTTTATAGTATTTTTGAACAAAATTTTAGTATTTTACAATTATTTTCATCCTTGACCCACCAGTGACCCACCTTTTTTTCTTCTTTTTTTATAGAGACAGATTCTCACTCTGTTACCTGGGCAAGAGTGCCGTGGTGTCAGCAGAGCTCACAGCAACCTCAAACTCTTGGGCTCAAGCAATCCTCCTGCCTCAGCCTCCCCAGTACCTGGGACTACAGGCATGCGCCACCATGCCCGGTTAAGACCCATCTGTTTGAAATCTATTCTGAATCCAGAAAAATTTTACTGGAGATCTTTCTTCCATCATCATTTTGATAAAACTATTTGAGATGACTCTATGGTCACATCTCTAATGGCAAAACAATTTTCAGAAGTTAGGCATTTGGGATATGTTATGTGACCTATCCAGAACCTAGGCTGTGCGCCTGTCCCTCAGATGTTGTATATGTTGGCTGCTGGGTGTACAAGTGCCACCTTTCTAAGGAATCATTTTCAGTCAGACTGTGATAACCTATCCTGAGCAGTTAAGCACTCAACCCCCCATCTAGGCCTTCAGTACTCAATGACTAATTGAAAGAAGTTAAAGTCATTTTTCTTGTCTCAAATTGCAAAAATCCTGGCTCACACCTCCCTGAGGGACCAGAGTGATGCTACTCTCCATTCAAGACAAATCATTAGTCAGCTCTGTCACCCTATCCTGCTTCTGTCACTTCCTTTTTCTTAAAGGACCCTCCCTCAATAGATCACTTTCACAATGATCCCCAAGACTCTACAACCAAGGTATATTATCAGGAACCACTGATGTCTGAAGTAGTCCTAGGATCAAACTCTAAGGATGAGATTCATCTGGAGGCAGTCATTCACCAGGTAGATTGCAAAGAAGACCACATCACTGATCTTAGGTAGAATACTGATAGTCTTCTGACTTGTAGCAGTGTGATTTTCACCTGTGGTGATCTGGAACAGAACACAGGGTATAAAGAGATGCTCTTTACCACAGCTCATGAATTAACCCCTATGTGTGAGGGGGATGGAGAAAATGGCATCTATAAGAAATATGAAATTGGGCGGCTTTTTGTAGCTTTTGATAAGTGACACTGATGTATTTAAGAGAAAAAATGTCAGACTTTGTTGAATTAATCAGCAAATTAAAACAAAGTTTAAGTGCCACAAGTATTCTGGGGCAGCATTTAAGGACACTCATCTCCTGTAGCTGAAATTCAGACACATAACATAATTGTTAAGAGTGGTAGAATTTCAAAAAGTGATAACGTTTGGGCTAGAGAATGAATACTCTTGTATCAAAGGCCCATTGTAGGGAATATTGGGATATTAAAATTTGGAATGGGGATATGTAATTTTTTTTTTTTAGAAAACTGAATCTCCAGATTCTCTTGGATGCTCCAAGCATGCTGAAGTAGCTTATACCCTTTTGTTGAAAGATAGAGACTTTTTTTTTTTTTGGTTTGTTTTTATTTGAAATCCATAAAGAGACCTAAAATAAAGCAGATGCCTTACAATAATGTGAGTCGTCCTTAGGATTCACCCTCATTTCCTCTTTGGCCATCAGACCTGGATTGAAGGGTCAAATCTCAGCATCACTTGCCTTGGAAAATTCTGGGAATGCTAACGTGGGGAGAGGGATTCTCTGGCAATGTCCCTGCAGGACACAGCTCACATGTTCTGGGAAAGCTTGCCTGGGGTGGATCCTAAAGGCGGGGATTGGCATATAAATATATAAAACTGGATAAGAAAGGTTTTGATTTGGAGAACTGTCCTGTAATACAAGATTGACCTTCTCAACAAGGGTCCAGGGAGATGGATGTTTGGAAACTTAATGATAACAAAGACCCACATTACATGGAATTCAGAACTGCTGTGGCAGACTGCAGTGAGAGGGAGGAAGAAAACTCAAAGAAGTGGGCATATTGGCATTTAATTGACATTCAAACTTAGTTAATATATCAAAATGCAAATAAAATGGCAATGGCTTTAGCAAATGAATTGATGGCTAAATAGATCGAGATTTGTGAATATATCTATTAAATGTACTACTTGTTCAACATTATTCATGAACTTTTCATACTGTTTTATTTATTGTTAATAAAATGACCATAGAGGCCTTGTTTTGCCTCTTGAAATTATTATAGAAACATAACTCACTAGATAGAAATGATGTGACTATGTAGTTCTGTTCCCAGATTGGTTAAAGTGTCTTTCTCATAATGACCACTCATTATTATTAGTTATGCTATGTACAAAGGACCACTCTCTTTTCATTTAAAGCTTCAGAAGAAATATTATACATTTCTCCTTACATAATCAACATTCAGTTCCTAATGGTGATAAACTCCAAGCTTTGTCTCATCTTATTAAGGAATAAGTATTAAAGAATTAGAGATCAGGAGTACTTGCTTTGTTTTTTTTTGTTTTGTTTTGTTTTCCTTACCATCAGTTTTGTAAGTTAGTTAGTTTGGCATTAGAAGAAGAGGATTAGGTAATGTAGAATGAATGGAAAATGAAGTTAATTTCATTTATTTGACCCTCTCCATGGCAAATACATTCATATTTTTATTTTTTAAATTTTAATATTCATATATTAGTGTTATATTTATGTATACATATAAGCATATGTTAGCAGCAAAACCAACATTCTGTCATTTTCTCCCAGTTAGTTTGTAATAGGTAAATTAGAAGGACCATGATTCAATGAAGATGTATGTGGGCTTAATGGGGAGTCACTAGCCCTTGTATATGTGATAATACAGTTAATTTTGTCAAAAGTAAATATAGCCATCAGATGGCATTTCCTGAAAGGAAAACTTAATAAAGTTTAACAATATTCATATTAAAGAATATTTCATCATTAATCAAGTTTCTAAGAACTTCAGAAACTATTTTTCTGAACTAGAATAATACAGACTAAGATTGTTTTGCTATTTCATTTTTTTTTCTTTTATGCTCAATTAACTTGTATGATGGAAGTGGTGTTTTTAATGCCATTTTACTGGGATAAACTTTTAGAATCTTTTCTGAAGACAGCAATCCCTATTGCATAGCACTGACAAATCTAACCTCTGTAAGACTGAGGGAAAATATAACAAATAAAGAATAAAAAATAGTTGTGATGGTCAAACATTCCTTCAAAGACCTTTAGTAGTGCTAAGTTAATACTAAGAATCTTTGAGAAGCATAGCTGTCTAGCATATTTAATTTACTCTAATAGTGTGAAAGGTCAATTGGAATACAGTAGTTGACCATATGATGACATTAAATTGCTATTTTTTATTTTATTATTATTTTTCTTGCCACCCGGGTCACACAATAGGCTCAGTTTTAATATTTAAACTGAACACTTTTCTTATGTATCCATCTAGACCAGGGCTTGGCAAACTACTGCCTGTGGGTCAAAGCCAACCCACCACCTGTTTTTGTAAACAGTTTCATTGGAGCATAGCCACACTCACTTATTTATCACTGTCTGTGGCTGCTTTCATGCTACAGTGACAGAGGAGAATAGTTTCAACAGAAGCCATATGTCCTACAAAGCCTAAAATATGTATTATTGTATCCATTACAGAAAAAATTTTCCTACCCAGCTTAAACTGTTAATAATCATAGTGTTGAAAATAAAAAGTGTACATAGAACTAAAATTAAAAATCTAAACTTTCAACACTTCCCACAATTCCAGGAAAAGAAGTAAAATCATTAAACTGGTTTATTAATTTATTTTAAAATATTTTGCGATTTTAAAGCAGAAAAATTTTAAAAACATGTTTGTTTTTTCCCAGTGGGTCTCTAAATGGGGTGTGAGAGTTTCATAGTATTAGTCAAATTGTGAAGCAGTCCAAGTTGTTTTGTTGAAAGCCTACTTTTTTCCCCAGGAGTATTTGTACAAGCAATACTGAGTTAGAAAAAAAGAAAAAGAAAAATCCAATTTCTTACTGTATTACCTATTTTAATTTGCATTATTTTCACCTATATAATAAATCTATTTATTTCTTTAGTTAATATATATACTAAAAATCATATCATTATGTATAATTCAAAATGACATCCAAGATCAATCACTTCAATTCACCATTATTAATAAAAATTCCTTATGCCCAAAGATGAGTTTTTCTTAATCACTTCATTTAAAAGTACTATGTTCCTACTGAGATATAGATTACTTTTTAAAATATATTGCATAGTAAATCTCATATTCCATTTAAAATTTGGGGCATAGTCTTTTATGGATTAAAGCATATGAAGACATAATAAGAGAACAATAACTACATCATAAACTATGAGAAATAGAACAGAAGTCAAAGGCCAGCAGGTGGGAATGATAACATACATTTTCTCCTCCGATTCACTTCAATAAACTAATGTTCATAGATACCTATGAATGTTGGGCACTACACTAAAAATTAGAGATAAAGTATTAATAAATCACAGTCCATGACTATCAAGGATCCTTCACTGTATTTTTAATATGAGAAATTGGCTTATATCATATTTATTGTACTATAACAAATCTATAAGTAATATTGGATTTTTGAATACATGATAGCTGAGAGCATGAGAGGTTCACAAAAATTACTGACAGCATTCAATATTCATTCAATATAATTCCATTTCTACAATATAGCAGGCAGTTGAGAGCTATTAGCATGAAAATGGTGAGCAAAACAGACACAATATTTTCATGGAAATTAGAGTTTACTAATGAAAATAGAATCAATCAAATACTATATGAAATATCTTCTAAACCAAATGGCTGGCCAAGTTGATTAATGATAATTTCTCAGGTAGCATCTTCTAAAAGAACTGATCCAGGTGCAGGTTTCCCAGAGCCTTATAGTCCAGACAGTCCTTAGTATTTAGGTAATATTTTCATGAAGCTCCTAAGCCAAAAGAAATATCTAATAGTCCCATGTATTATGGTGTTATGCCCACACAACTTAATAAGTACTTATATCCTAAAACTTCTTAGCATCTGTTTGACAAACATTGCAATCCAGTTAAACACTGACAGGTTTCTTTCCTGTTCCACAAGGATTTTCATGTGCTGCTCGCTTATTATTCTACTGAAAACTTAGTTTTGTAAAGATACAACACAGATATTGCATGAAGAGCTTACGTTATAGCAATAAAAAAAGAGTAAGTAGGAAGAATTTAAATCCTAATAGCACTTGCATTTTTCTGAGTATGGTATGGATAGAAAACAGAAAATAAATTTAAAAAGTAAATTTTATTTTAGAAAGAGTAAATTGTCATTGAGAAAGTGATAGTTGTTATTGAGGAAGCAAAGGAGAGAAGAGGATGGGTAAAATATAACGTACAATTTTGAATGAGGTGATCTAAAAAAGCTTTTGAGAATGAGACATTTGGTAAAGACGTGAAGAAAACGAAAGATTGAATTGTCTCACGAACGTTTGTTACAGGACGAATGTTTGTCCCCCCCCCAAATTCATATGTTGAAACCTAATCCTTAATGTGATGGTATTTGGAGGTGGGGCCTTTGGAAGGTGATTAGGTCATGAAAGTAGAGCCTCATGAATGGGTTAATGCACTTAGAAAAGTGATGCTGGAGGGAGAGCTCTCTTGCTCTTTTACTTTGTGAAGACAAAGTAGAAAGACAGTTGTCTACGAACAAAGAAGTGGGCCCTCTCCAGACACCAAAACTTGCCAACACCTTGATCTCAGACTTCTCATCTTCTAAAGCTATGAGAAATAAACTTCTGTTGGTTATAAGCCACCCAGTGTATGACATTTTGTTGTAGAAGCCTGAGTGTTCTAGCCAGGGATAAAAACAAGAGTGATGACCCAGAAACAGATATAAATCTATCTAGTGCGTTCAAGAAACAAAGAAAGCCAGTGTGACTGGTGGTGAGTGAGAAAGTACATGTGGGAGAAATGATTGGGGACAAATTAAATATCAGGATAATAGCAGTGAAGATGGAGAAAAGTTGTTTTATTCTTAATATATTTTGAATTGGAGACAATATGACTTGCTGATGAATTAGATTTGGATTGTAAGGGGAAAAGGGGACTCAAAGATAATTCCAAGTTATCTGTATGAGCTACTAGGGCGATTTAGGGTCATTCTTAGGAGGAGTCAGGGGAAAAGAATGGAGCTTGGTATCAGATTATTAATATGGAGATGGTTACAAAATATACAAATTTCCTCTAAGGCCATCCACAAATATCTTTCCTATTAGTTAATAAAGACTATTGCACCAGCAATTCCCCCTTTTACTAAGTCATTCTCTTCAGCACTAAATAATCTACAGACAATCTCAAATAAGTTGTCTGTACACATTACCTCCAATTATTTCTCTTCATTGACTAATAAACCCATTTTAATCAGAGCTTTATACCAACTGCATAATACTTTAAAAAAAAAATTTACTTCCACAATGACAAACTCAATGGTTAGTTCTCAGTCTTCAACCTGCTTAACCTGTGAGCAGTTATTGACAAGACTTTACTTTCTCTTCCATGAAAGATTTTCTTCACTTGACTTACCTTGGTTTTCTTCATTTCACTGGATGCTCATTCTTAATTACTAGTATTTTTCTGCTAGTTTCCTTCAATTCTCTTAGTCTAAATGTTAGAGTGACATAAGACTTGTTCCTTTAACTCTTTTCTCCTTTATTTCTACATATATGAAACTGGTAATGAAGGAGTAAAAGGACAGAATAAAATTGGGTTCAATAGAGATCATTTAGGAAAAAAATAGACTCTTCAGGACAGGTTGCTATAGTGTGACACTGGAAAGATCAAAGTGTGTGGTTAGAAATTAAAATTACATAGGATTTTTTTGTTATTCCTAATGAAAAACTAGACATGTCCATGAAAAGGATTGGTTGACAAGGAGTACAGGGCAATAAACTTGAGAGAAGAGAAATTCAAGTAAAGGGGAAGAAAAGTTCTTATCAGAATCACCAACATAGATATTAACATTAATCATTATTAAGAAATAGTAGTGTTATCAAAAGTGATAGTGATCCAGGAGATAAAATCTTATGAAAAATGAAGAAAAATATTCTGGTGTTTAATGGATAATAGCAGTAAGAAGGGCAGGTAGCAGTATACATTTTGAAGCTAAATTTAAAAGTAGAAGCTTTTAGAGATAAGGGAGTGAGAATAAATTTCAAATTGTAGTAACAACCTAGATAGTAGTTCTTAAATGTAGCTGCACAGTGGAATCATTCAGAAAGCTTAATAAATACTAATGCCTAAGTTCTATTTCTATGATTCTGATGAAATTACCCTGAGCATTATTTTTAAGGTACCCCAGGTAATGGTTATATTATATCTAGAGTACTTATCTCCCCTCAGCTCCAGTGGCAATGAGGAATGGGGAAGAAAAAATATCCACCACATAAGGTTTACAGAGAATAAATTGACTCCAGGGAAAGATAGATTTTTTATTTAGAGGAAAGATATAAAAGTTAAGAGATAGGCAGCCTCATCAGATTATTATTCTGGTAGAAAATTATGAATTTGGAAGGACTGAAAGGAAAGCTTTCAGAAGCGAGGTAAAAGAAGAAGGGACAGGAAAGAGATATTCTCAGGTGTATGGTGATTAGAACAGAGCATTTGAGGGGAATTTGGCCTATCTCGGATGGATGAAGAAGCAGGTATAAAATATAATAAGATTACTATGGCTGATCATCAACACAAATGGTGATTGAAGGCTGTGAGATTTGGGGAGGAGTTTTGGTTGATCATTATGGCCTCTTCTTAACAACCATGGATGGAGGCTAAGAGACTCATCGTGTATTTGCCTTACTCCGAGGCTCACACTTGATCCCCTCTCAAAGAAAGCTGTTTTCTCTGAAGGTCATTTTTATGAGAGAAGCAGAGTTTTTGAAATCCTAGGGGAAGGTGAATGGGTGGCTTTACCACTGATGTATCAAGAAATTCATTCAGAAATTCCTTCTACTATATACTCACTTACCTTCATCTGGAAGGTACAATTGATGAAAGCAAACAAGCAGCTCACACAAAGAACTTAAAAAGCAGTCATTATTTTATTTGTAGATGAGAACATTACTATAAGCAATTGCAAGGAAATATATTGAAATATAGCATGGCAAGTAAAAGAAATTTCTAAAATGAATGAAAACATAATATAATCTAAAAAAATCAATAGGTTTTCTAAAGACACAAAGTAAATTAAATCATAAGGTAACTATAACATTAATATCAATACTTCTAAAATCCAAGTTTCATACCATCAAGCTCAGAGGATATAATAGAATTGTATTTGTTATTTATAGGAAAGAGTACAATTTCATAAGGTATTGGAAAGTTAAAGGAGGGAAAAAAAAGAAGAAGCATAATAGAAAAGGGAGAAAACAAAACTACAGGTGAAAAAGTGACCTTACAATCAACTGTTAAGTTGGATCCAAAAAAAAATTCTGATTAAAGATCAATAGATTCCTTTCAAAATCTGGTAAAGGTCTTTAAAGGCTCTTCATATATGTATATGTACCCAAGCTTTTGTACTTTGTAATATTCTGAAATAACAAAAAATAAATAAATAAAAGCAAAAATAATATAAATTTAAAAATGGCTCTTCATAAAAAGAAGAATGTCTTTGGCAAAAAAGAAGAAATAAATACAGGAAAGAAGCTGGAGAAGAAGTATGACAAGAGAAAAAGAAGAAAGCAAAGAAGGGAGTAATAGACGACAGCATTGCTAAGTAGCTATGAGGAAGGAAAAGATATTCAATAATGAAAGAGGGGGAGCATAAACACCACCCTTAAATTTGGTCTGCACATAGTTACTTATTTCCAAATAGTACCAGACAGGAAAAAAAGAGAAACTTTTACAGTAGAAAACCATGACAAGCTATTTTAGAAAGGTGATCAAGGTCAGTATGAACACTCAATGGTGGTGATCCTTGTTATGATGTGATAAAAATGGCACTTTACCCCTGTGATCTTCCTCCATAAAACCTGCATTCCATTTTAATCATGAGAAAAAAATTATACAAATTTCAATAGAGAGGCATCCCATAATATACCTGAGCAGTATTCCTCAAAACTGTCAAGAATATCAAAAACAAGAATGTTCTTGACTGGACACTGTCACAGTCAAGAAGAGCTTAAGATGACACAACTACATGTAAAGATAATGAGCCACCCCTATAAGGACCCTTGATTTCAGAGAGCTTGGCACATGACAGCATCATGACTGAAGCACCCAACACCTAAAGTATGTTTCATACAAAATTTAAAACAAACAAAATATTGTAATAAATCATTAAGCTGGTGCATGCACACATACACACCCATACTCATATAACAAATATATATTTAACAAATACATGTATCAAATATACAAGTATATCTAAAACAAGTGTTCACACACACAGAGAAAATCATTCTTCATACTAGGGGGAAACTCTAGCAAGTATGTCTGTATCAGTATTTAAATTTGCCATGAACAATTTCTGCTGAAACTTGGAAAAAATGCTTTCATGTTCATATGGATTGCAGGCAGGAGAATAGGTGATAAAGAATAGGGCCTAACCAAATGGAAATCTAATGTTAAAACTTTTATAAATCTGGATCTCCATGGGGCTACACCTTCATTGTAAGTGAAAATGAGAAAAACCTTCCCTACATAAGAATGCAACTTCAAGGAAAAGGCTTATTTTAAACTTGGCACTGGAAAGTGGGAAAAACACAACAGCAATTTCTCCCCTTTGTGATAATGTATAATCACAAACTAGACTATACTTGAGTTTTGAGGACTCATCCACTTTGTCTGTGTGATTTGAATAGGATTAGAAGAGAATGTAATTGAAAGGAGCCTCAGGTTGGTTCCAACCCAAAGGACTAGATAAAACAACACAAATCCTTTCTGAGAGGAATCAGCTTCAACAAAGGTCTTAAAAAGCTCTCAAAGATAAAATTTCTAGAAAAATGAGAAGATCACAGTAAAACAAAACAAAAGAAAAAAGGAAGGAAAGGCACCATGTTAAAATCAATGGGAAACATAGATAGTAGGAAGTGACCTTAAATTATTTCCAATATTTGTATTTCATATATTCAATTTAGTCAACATACAATAAAAATTAACTGTGTTAAATGTATCAGGAAAATTTGAAAATGTGAGCAAAAAATTAATACCTGAGAAATAAAAGCCTTTTTCAACCAGATTTCTATACCTCATGGGAAAAAAGTTCAATTACAGAGGCAAAGTAGAAATAGTTTCAGTAAACCAAAAACATAAATTTTTCATGCAAAGTAATCATTATAGAAAATGTTGAAAATTTTTAAAAAAATAACCACGAAAATGATCGCTGATGGAAAGTCTGACATTTAAGGAGTAATGATGAACTAAGTTGATCTAAATATGAAGGCAAAACTAAACAAATACAACTGTAAAACTTTATAAATTGCAGATTTGGAGGAGAAATCAAAATATAACTTAAATGCTAGACAACAGTAGCATAGAATTTCAGTTAAGTCATGCCAAGTGAAGCATTTGGAAGTCCCTCTATTGTTTAAGGAAAAAATAATTTTAGATATTTTTAAGTTAAATGTATGTGTTGAAATAACCAATATAACTGCTAAACACAGGCATTTTTAAAAATTTCCCTACAGCAACACTTGAATGAGAGATATTAAAATTGAATGTTCTTTTTCACCAATACTAGCTATAACCAGCTGAACTTGATAAAGGACTGTAAACTTTGAGCGATTCTGGTACATTTGACCCCCACCGGACCTAACTATACACTCTTTCATGAACAATGAACAAAATAATTTTTGGAATCAACTGCGGATAAACTTATGAGCTCATTTTGTTCTACCCAGTGTGCTAGTTTCTATACCTATTTATCAAAACCGCATGCACTTTTCTTTTCTGGCATTTAGAAACCTCTGGCTTTTCACCTTCTGTGAATTGCTTGGTAAGTTTCCTCACAGCTGTGTGTTTCTTTCCTAGACAGTAATCATATGCAGAACATATATAAATGTTTTAAATCAATAATACAAATATTGAAAATCAATAGAAATATTGGCAAAATGCCCAAACAGATATTTTACAAACAAGAATATCCTACTTCATTGATCTTCAAGGAAATGCAATTTAAATTGCCTTGTGATGCCATTACATACCCATTAAAGTCTCTAAAAGTAAATAAAGAGAAAAATAATATCAAGTGTGAATGAAGATGTCGAACAATTAGAATTCTACATTGAAGAAGGAAGTGAAAAATAGTGTACTAAGTAAAAAAAAAAAACTGTTTGGCAATATAAACCCCAAAAAACTGTGTGTACATATTCTTCAGACCATACACATGAGAATCTTCATTTGTAGCACCATGCATAGTAACTAAAAATTAAATCAATCCAAACATCCACCAAAAGCTGCACTGATAATTAAATTGTGGTAAATTAATGTAATGTGATAGTACACAGCATTGAGAATTTAAAAATTAAAATTAACAATAATACCACTGATAAAGTTCATAAATGTGTTGAATTAAAGAGGCCAGGCATTAAAGAGTACTGGCTGTATGAGCCCATTGTATGTAGTTTCCAATAGCCAAAGGTAATGTATTATTTTAGACATTAGGAGAGTGGTTGCCCTTACATAGGTGGTGACTGGATAGATGTAGGAGAGGATTGTGAAATGCTAGCAATTTCTTTTCTATGATCTAAGTGCCAATTACATGGATTTGTTCACTCTTTAAAAATGTATTAAATTGTACAGCTTTATGCTATGCACTTTTTCGTATATACCTTACACTTCAATGAAATGACAAATAATAATATACTGTCCTTCTTAGTATTTTTTACTTTCAATCTAAAAAATGTTATTGATTATTTTATATTGCCAATAAAGGGATTCTGATAATATCTCTAGATCTTATTATTTGGTTAATAATAATATTTTATGGAAAATGTAATATTTTAAAAAATGCATAGAGTTGCTCTTTTTCTTACAATACCAATAATTTATGTGCATTGATAGAATATAATTTTCTTGACCTATTACATTAAAGGAACCATTTTACACAATATTTTAGGTCACTAACACAGCAATTGATTTGTATGATTATTCTATTTTATCTTGAAGATTACCCAAAGTATAATTTCAGAAAAAGAACTATTATTAGGAAATCAGATTTAAATTTCTAATAAGAATGAAAAGTTTTATGTGCAACATTTTTTTCACTTAGTAATTGTCACAAAAGTGGAACTGTCATGTTCAATTTTCTTTTCTGTTATCTCTTTCATGAGAAAGATGTAGAAGAAACCATCGTTCCACACTATTAAAATGTGTAATTGGACTGGATTGATCCTTGAGTTTGATTTGCTAATTGTCCCAGATTTTTTTCTTACTGCAATGTCATTTTTTTTCCCCTGGAAGAGGCATAGGAGAAGAGTACTGAATGAAAATTGTCTTTCACAGTCTATCAAACTTTAGTGCTGCAATCTGATGACAAGAATTTTCCAGGAAGAGATAATTTTTTGTAGGTATGTTGAAGATTGCAAAACAATGATTTAGCCAGAGATTATCAATGTTTAAAGTGAATAGTGTGTCTTTATATGAGCTCCTCTGTGATGCAAAAATTCAGTAACTGACACCTTTAAAATGTTTTGACTGCTTTAAGCTTTCATATGTAATTATTAACATATTTTTTGTCTGTACCTGTATCTCAGGTACATCATCAAACAAGAGTTGCTTCCAACTGGACAGTTTTGTGATTAAGACCATGGTTTACATGGTGTATCTACTCCTAATTATTCATTTTCAGACATTTAACATATACATATTTTCTACTGTATGTTAGACATTTATATAGGTATTGATTATGCATGGCAGGTAAAATTAACAAAAAATATTAGTTCTTATAGAACTCCTACTCTAGTGCTGTTGATGTGTAATACTCAAGTAAACCATTATACTCTCATATTTAGCATATGCATTTTTAAAAAAAACTGTACATACACACAGCAACTAAAGGTACATTCTATTGTTCTACATACAGTATAGGATGGGACTATTTTTGTTATATAGTAAGGTGAATGCTGCGCTTTCCTCAGCAGTTTACCTAGGACCTAGATGTGCATTTATAGTGTTTATGAAGCAAACGCCATTCTGGCTTTTTTGGACCAGGTGATTTTCTCTTTTCCCAAGAACATTATTAAAAACTATTTTTTATATAGACACAGTGCCTGGGATAGAAGGCACAGGACACTAACACAATAATACATTTTTCCTTAGGAGTTGAGGAATTACTTTACTTCTACAAATTCAGTATTTATTAGTGCGCATTTCTAATTTACCTTCTCATATTCTGCCAAGTTTGTCAATGTAATTAATCACAGCTATGATGAAAGATCATTCTGGTCATAACAATATAACAAGAAATGGATTTAACCTTTTACCATAAACAAGTATAAAATTGTACTAAGTATTTGAAATGATTTTCAGTCATTGGAAAGCAGGGAGTGCAGGATTGTGAGCCCTGGAAGGAGAAATATCTAGGAGACTGTTACAATCAGTCCTACGCTATTCCCAATTTCTAGACCAGAGATTCAGGGAAGGAAAACCCAAACAGTGCATGGGGCTTTCACTGAGTTTAGGAGATGGAAATCAAGAGTTCAGAAAGATTGAACAGCTGGAAGGTTGGGTTCACAGTTCAGAAAAGAAGGGAACTAAGTAGAAAAGAGCTTCAGAAATCAACTTAAAAATAATTTATTGAAGAAAAAATTAGAAACCAACAGCAATGTATTGTGCAATTAGTGATATGTCAATTTAAATTGCATGCCAATAATAGCACAAAAGAACTGAAGTCTATTGCTGTATGAGTTTTATATTATAGGTAAAGTAACATAATATCTGAAGGTAGACTGTGATGAGTTACAGATAAAAACTGCATACTCTAAAACAAGGAGTAAAAATACAAAGAGCTATAGTTAATAACTAAAGAGCAGAAAACAGACAATCATAAAAACTACTACATTAGTGAGAATGAAGAACAAAATTTTTTAAATGCTGAAACACATAAAAAGCAAAGAGCAAAATGTAGATTAAACAAAACTGTATTGAGTTTTACATTAAATGTTAAGTTGTTAAAACCATCCAAACAAAAGAAAAAAATTACCAGAGTGAAAAAAGACAATTATCCATTTTATACTGTTTATAAGAGATCCATTTAAAATATAAAGATATAAATGGGTTAAAAATAAAACAAATATAAATATTTATTACGGTTGGTACGAACCCAAGAAAGCTGAAGTGACTATAGTGATATCAGATAATGTAGATTTGAGGAAACAAATATTATTAGAGATAATGAAGATATTTTATAATGACAAAGGTGTCAATTGATTATGAGGAAATAGCAATACTAAATATGTTTCACTAAATGACAAAGTTCAAAAATACATGAAGCAAAATCGACATATCAAAAATATAACAAATTGGCAATTATAGTTTAGTATTTCAACACTTCTCTAACAATAACTGATAGAACAAATTGATAGAAAATCAGTAAATATATAGAAGATTTAAATAATTCTATCATTTGACTTTAATGAACAGATATTTAATGAATATTATACCCAAAACTAGAGTATACACATACTTAATATCACACATGGCAAATTCACTGTCATAGATCATATATTGTATCACAATACAAGTCTCAATAAATTAAAATGTACAGACTACGTCCTCTGATCACAACAGAATTAAATTAGATATCAGTAACATGAATTTACATGGAAAATTTTCATACATTTGGATATTAAACTATATATCACTCGTAGGACAAAGCAGAATCCATAATAAAAATCAGAATATATTTTGGATTAAATATATAAACACAGTTTATCAAAATTACAGATACAGATAAATATGTGCATAGAGGAAAATTTATAGTTTAAATTCTTATATTAGAAAAGAAGAGAGACCTGTATCAATCAATAATCACAGCATCTCTTTTAGAAAGTAAAAAGAAAAAGAAAGCAAATAATCCCTGGTTTTTTCAAGACAGGAAATAATTAAGAATATCAATAATTGATACAGAAAATAAAGGAATAAAAATATCAATAATCTCAAAAACTATTTTTTGAAAAACATAATAAAATTGATAGACCATTAGCTAATATGGTCAAGATAAAAAGAGAGAAGAATAAATCACCATCATTACTGAGAGCAAAAATTCTACAACAGGCCTATAGACTTTATTGATTAATTGACTGATTGATGTATTTTTGAGCCAGGGTCTCACTGTGTTTCTTGGGCTAGAGTGCGGTGGCATCATCATAGCTCACTGTAAGCTCAAACTCCTGGGCTCAAACGATCCTCCTACCTCAGCCTCCCGAGTAGCTGGGACTACAGGCACTTGCTATGGTGCCTGGATAATTTTTTGTATTGTTTTGTAGAGTTGGGATCTTGTTATGTTGCTCAGGCTGGTCTCAAACTCCTTGACTCAAGCATTCCTCCCACCTCAGTCTCAAAGTGCTAGGATTACAGCCACAGTGCCCAGCCAAGCCTATAGACCTTAAAAGCATCATAAAAGAGTATCATTAGCAACTTTCTTTTAACAAACTTGACAACTTAGATGAAATGGAAATATTCTTCATAAGACACAAATAACCAAAAGTAACTTAAAAAGTTATAAATAGAATCAGTAATTTAAAAACCTTTCCACAAAGAACATCCCAAAACAGATCACTACACTGTGAATTCCATTAAAAAAATTTGAGAAAGATACATTGCCAATCACACACAAAGTTGTTCAGAAAAGTAAAGGCAGATAAAATGTCTAGCTCATTTTATAATGCTCATACTACCATCATAAATCAAAAAAATATATTCCAAGAAGGGAAAACTATGAAAACAGATGCAGAAATCACTAACAAAATGTAACTAAATATAGAATCTAATAATATGTAAAATGAATAATAAATTAAGGTTGATTTAACATTTAAAAAGTAATCAATACAACCTATAATGATTATAGAATGAAAAAAGGTCATATGATCATCTAAGTAGATTCAAGAGTAGTATTTTAAAACAAAATCTAACACTATTTTTCATAAAAAAATAATTTTAAAACTCTCGGTAAACTAGTAATAGAAGGGAAATTTTTCCAACAAAGGTCATCAAAAAAAAAATCTCATAGCTAATGTTATACATATTGGTGAAGTACAAAGTGATTTCCTTCTGAGTTCCAAAATAAAACAAGAATATCGACTACCAGACCCTAAATTCAACATTTTATTAGAGATCCTAGCCATTTCAATTATGAAAGAAAAAGAAACCTAAGAAATACCTGATTGAAAGAAAAGAGAAAACTTTCTTTATTTGTAGATGTATTCACAGTGAATACTAAAGAATCTACAAAAAAATCATTAGTATCGAGTTTGCAGGATTTAATGTTAATATTAAAAAATTCATTTATATTCTGGATAACAATTATCAGGTTGAAACTGAAATTTTAAAATAGCATTTAAAATAGCATCAGCAACATGAAATACTTAGGAATACATTTAATACAATATATACAAGAACTTTACACTGAAAACACAAAACATCGCTGAGAGGAATTATAGAAGTCTTAAATAATTTGAGAGATATACTATTTTCAGAGGTTGGATATCCACCATGCTCCTGATGTCAAGCTAGTAATAGTTATTATAAAAAAAGTAGTTATTTCAGTGACACATTTCTGATATTCATTCTTAAGAAAAATTTTAGCAAACTGATTTTAAAATTATAAAAAGCAAATACACAATGACTATGTTGGATTGATCTCAAGAAGACAAGGCTAGTTTGTTATTTATTTACAATGAAATTTGCATATTAGGAGATTAGAGAGGAAAAATCATATAATTTCAATAAACAAGAAAATATATTTAACAAAATGAAATATAATTTAATAATTACAGAACAACTGTCTTAGTAACATTTTAATAATAAATGTTGGTTAGGAGGAAATTAAAATGACACTATTTACCAAAAAAGTAGTACACATTACAAAAGTAAACAAAATTATAATAGAAAACTTTGCAATATTTCTGAATGTGATTTATATATAAATATCAATTGCAATTCCATACTTCTGAAATAAACTAATAGAAAAATAATGTTACTTATAATAACAATAGAATATTTATATTTTGAAAAATGTATTTAAAAATTCTTACTCTTTCTATGTAGCAATATATGTAACTTTTAAGAAAAAATATAAAAATCTAAATAATTAGGAGAAATTTCATGTTTATGGCTAGGAAAAACAAATGTAAAGATATCAATTTTTTACAAAATTTTTCTATTCATTTAATTCAATTTAAGTAAAAATGCTAATAAAATTTTTATAACACTTGATAATATATTTCAAAATTTGATGTGAAAGGAAAATTAGACAGAAAGCCAAGAGTCTTCTGAACAGTAAGGAGAGAGGACTTGCACTACAGGTAGCAAAGCTTACAAAACCACAGTAATAATATAGTATTAATTAGAATATAATGTACTAATAGAACAGAGTTGAACAATTTTACTTACAGAATAGAATATAGAGACAAAGATAGTCTTTTATGATTCTGCAAATATTCAAATTAGCTTGGAAGTTCAATAAGGAAAACATTTTTTTAATAAATAGAGCAGGAAACTAGTTATTCTTATGAAATAAATACAATTGGATTCCTTTCTTACATCATTAAGAAGAGCTAAATCCATATGAAATAAGAAGTTAAATGTAAAGAGTAATTTTTTAAAAAGTTGATGTAAAATTTAATTGCTCTATTTCTGAGCCTGGGGTAGTAAAGTATTTCTTAAATAAAAAAAAAATTGTCACTTGTAAAACAAAAGATTGACAACTGGGATTATATTAAACTGAAAAGTCTCTAAATGAAAAGCATTTTATAGAACTTTAAAATAAAGGTTCCATACTATAGGAAGATATTTGCAATACACATAATTAGTAAAGAAATATAAAGAACTCCTACAGATCAGCATGAAAATAACAACCTAACATAAAGAGTGAAAAACATGAGAAAGCGCTTGACAAAAGAGGCAATACTTATGATCAATGAAGACATGAAGAGGTATTCAATCATATTTATGACCAAATAAATGTAAATTGAAACCAAAATGAGATTCAATTTTACACATTTTCAAGACAAAATCATGAAGTATGACAATATCACGTGCTTAAAAAAATGTGATTCATCACAAACTCATAAATTGTCATTGATATTGTACACATATTGTACATGACCAGTTTGTACAGCCACTTTTAAAAACAATTTTACATTATCTTGTAAATTGTAGCATTTATAACCCTTGCAATCCATGAATTTCACTAAGTAAATATGGAAAAGAAAATATAAGTGTATTCTAGGATAATATCCAAGAATATGAATAGCAGCAATTTTTCCAAATAGCAAAAAGATAACCATGAACAAGAGAATGGCTAATCAATTGTGGAGTATTAAAACAATGAAATATTGGAAAGTGCTAAATTAACTATAGCTATCTATGCTAATATACATGAATCCTATTAATACAATATTTGGCTTAAAATTCCCCAAAGACTCCATAAAATGTGATACTATTTTCAAAACCAAAATATCTAACATGAAACCATACATTTCATAAGAATGTCTAGAAATGTGATCAAATTAAGTTTTTAACAAAACCAATGATAAAGACAGACTTAAGATAGTAACTATTGGCAGGGCGCGGTGACTCATGACTGTAATCCTAGCACTTTGGGAGGCCGAGGCAGGAGCATTGCTTGAGCTCAGGAGTTCGAGATCAGCCTGAGCAAGAGTGAGACCCTGTCTCTAC
>VBSM01000413.1:21505483-21545846 GCA_008086735.1 Cheirogaleus medius
TGGGTGAATCTCTAGAAGGACTCCTGTCAGTGAAACTGGTTATACTCATGGCCAATGTCTATTACAGCAAAGAGGCCATCCAAAGTAAAAGTAAAAATAAAATGATATGCATTTTATGAGGTCCAGAGAAGTTAGTGGCCGTCTCCTGAGTTCATCTTTATACAGGTCACACAAGATGCTGTGTTTAACAATTAGTTCATAACTTCCTGAAAGTTTAACCAATGGCCCTTGTGAGTTGAAATAAGCAAACTCCAGGATACTACTGATGCTTCCTTGTCCTGTGTAGCCAATTACAGATTTTCCAGACCTGTGCTTTCTATTCCAAATTTACATGATTTGGTTTTTGTTTTGGATTCTGTGTTTGAATTTCTAGTCTGTAGGTGTCATGACACTTAAATCTTCTTTGTAGACTGAGACTCATGTTGCTATACTAAATCTTAAATTATTAAAGAAATCTGAATGTAGTTTGAATGATGTTGATAGACTGGACTGAAGTAGATGCAGTGAGGAAAATAAATGAACATTACATGAAAGAGTATTTGAGCTTATTTTTTGGAAGAAGGCATGCATAACATACTCAAAGCTGATGGAAAAAGTCAGAAAACAAGGTTTAAAATGCTTTAAGCATTTGAAGTGATAAAATATACAGAAAATATTTTGTAAAATATAGGATGCTCACATGCAAAATGAAAATGATTGTTTAAAAGGCATGTTGAACATTATCAGTTCTGAACAGATATGTTCAAAGTTTATTTTTTCTTATCATGGGAAATGCCTACTTGGGGATAAAAAGAAAAACTAATGGACTAGTGGATAGACTCAGAAACAGTCTTTAAACTTTATGGAGGCTGAGAAGTCCTGTGACAGAATGTCTGCAAGCTAGACACCCTGGGATGCTTGTGGCATGGCTCAGTTCAAGTTCAAAGGCCTTAGAACCAGGAAAGCTAATGGTGTCTCACTTACAGGCTGAAGGCCTGAGAACCCTGGGGCCACTGGTGTAAATCACAGAGTTCAAAGGCTAGGGAGCCTGGAGTTCTGTTGTACAAGGACAGGAAAGGAAGAGTGCATCTCGGCTCCAGCAGATATCTATCTATCTATGTATCTATCTATGCATCTATCTGTCTATCCATCCATCTATCTAAATATTCAGCTTTTCTCTGTTTTTGTTCTCTTTGGGCCCCCGGCTGATAGGATGGAGCCTGCCCACATTGAAAGTGGATCTTCCCTACCTAGTCCATTCAGACACACATGCTAATCTTCTCTAGAGCATCCTCCCAGACACACCCCAAAATAATGGTTTATCAGATTTCCAGGTATTATTTAATCCAGTAAAACTGATACCTAAATTAGCCATCACACTTAGATGTAGACACAAGTGAGAAATTGATAGGGTTCACTTTGTATTATGGGGGATGAGAGAATCAGAGATAAGAGATTTAAACAAAAGAGTTCTGAATTGAACTGATCAAATTTATGACTTGCTGCTTGAAATTTGAAAAGATGGTGAATCTTTCAGAAAGCCACCTAAGAGTCTTGGTGGAATCATTGATTCAGACATAGGCTTGTTGTAATAGGTCAGAACCTATTACAAGGGCAGAAGAAGAGGAGGATAGGAAGCTCTCCGGTATGTCAACACACAGGAAATAAAACAGATATAAAGCAGATTACACTTGGGTTTGATTTTGAGTTTCTGTTTTTAAATAAACATCTTCCAGAATTATGAAGTATGACTGACTGTTCTTCAAAACATATATTCCTTAATGAGCTGCGTTGGGAGTTAATTTTAGTGAATCCAGTTCAGTATCTTAGTACCTACTTTTTGCTGAAGGACAATCACAACTCCATACACCAACTTCTTCCACTCAAAGAAGAAAATACATTTGTTTGTGTTGCGTTGAAAGGTCAGAACTTCTTCCACTCAAAGAAGAAAATACATTTGTTTGTGTTGCGTTGAAAGGTCAGACTGCTAAACTTGAACTGGATCACCTACACAACCCCACACAAAGACCAGATAGTTTAACATTCTTTTCTAAGAGGAAACTCAGCTACTATCGTTCCATTTGAAACCACTTTTCTGCTAGTAATTCTGAAAAAAATAAAAATAAAAACAAATAAACAAAAAAGGGCTTAGTACTGATTTAGAAAATTCCTTCTTCATCTCAATCTTCTCTCCAGTCTGGTTGTTTCTTTCATACACTTAACATAAGAAATGTTGAACCCTGCAAACACCAGACATCTTCTGCTCTGCTGCTGCTCTCTCTCTGCCTTAGACTAGACAATACTCTTCATATACCTCACTAGAAAGTTTCAGTATTTATATTAAATTATACAAAAACAAAAAGCAAGTTGATATGTTTGATTATGTTATTCACTAAAGGTATATTTTTCCCTAAAATCTCTGGTGGTTAGGCAAAAAAGCAATATCAAATTTTAGGATTCCGTGTGCTCCCTTTTTCTGTTACAAAAATCTGTACACATTACTCTTTTCATATTATTTACACCTAACTTACTTTACCTGAAAGAAAGCCCAGTCTAAGGTACAAGAAGGTACATATTCACAAAATACAATTTAATTTTCTATAAGAAACTTCTCTTTCATTTGTCTGGGAATTGTAAACGCTAGAGCCACTACCACATAACTCCTGATACTTTTGTAGGTATTGAAACTAACACTTATTCACTCCTTACAATTTCTGTCTCTGTGGAAGTGTTACCTTCTTTATGATTAGATATGTGAGTTTCTAAGTCCCATCTCTTCTAAGAGTAACTCTATCTTTTTAAAAATATAGTATATATATATAGCCTGACTCGTAATAATCATCAAATACACAAGATGAGTAAAGTATTGTAAGTCTCTCTTCTATCTCCATGATCCAGGAAAAAATTCAGAGATTTTCATATGTCATGATTTGGAAATAATGATGATAGTGAGGGTAAAGCATGCAAATACAGGAAGCTGACTCAATGATCATAGTTAAGATTGCATCCAGTGTGCTGTGTATCTTACTCAGCTATCACAATAATATAGCACTGGCAGTTTCCCAAACTATTTTTTACCCGGTCAGACTTAAAATATTGCTCTAGTCTGCCTTTATTCCTCTGAAGTGACACTGTGAAAGTGATGCCTTGTGTGTTATAGAAGATGGACTAAAAGTATATTCAATAAACTGTCTGTCTAATTTACACCACGTACAACATCATCTAGGGACAGTGTGCAATAAGGCAACAGTGAAGAAATAAATAGTGCTTCTGGCATTTCAGAGAATGTGCAAAGTTTTGAAGCCTGAGGGACTATATTTTGTTAACTGTTTGTACCTCAATCTCAAGAACTTGTTGGATTTTAATTCTCCCCTACCCTCTACAATTTGCACTGCATTGCAAAGTTGTCTTGGAACTATTTGCTACCAAATTTTAGTTTGTTTTCTTTCCAATGTTTCAGAAGTAATCTTTAAATATGTATGGATTTGGAAAACAACATACAATTTCTTCTTGTAGCATAGTCATTGTCCTTATGAAACCTGTTTGTTTGTTTTCCAAGAAAAAAATAATTACCCACTTGCTAACCCCACACCACCCCCTTCAAGGATATGTTCTTGATTCTAAATCAAGGAGACAGTGGTGAGTCAAAGTCTATTATAATATGTCAAGTCACAAAGACTTGTAGATGAGTCTTTAAAATAATATTAATACATAGATAAAACTCATTGGATAATAACTATAAATAAAAACTTTATCCATCAATTGAAATAAAAATATGATGAAGTATACTTTATTCAAGTTTGTAATACTCACAATACCTTACCATACACTATCTCTGTTAGAAACTTGGTTGTTTATTATTTCAAAGTAAAATTCCACTTCAATCTGCAAAATATTTTCAATGTCAATTTCATAACATTTGGAGTAATAACTCAATCCTACTTTGACATATTACACATCCAAGCACAATTCAAGGAGCTAATAAAACTAAGTAGTTTGAAACCTGAAGCAATAATGAGTTACAAAAATATGCACAGTAAAAATAATTAAGAAAATAGAGTAATAAACTATGTCAGAACTTACCAAAATTTTATTGATCATATGTGTACTTTATCAAAATCAGATGTTGTATTTTAAAATATAACAAATTATTTTGATTTTTTGCTGCAGTCTTGTTTCTATTTAGAGTTTTAAAAATGATCTATATATAAGGAATGTATTTCTTGATATTTCCAACTGATTGAGGATTTACATTGGGTCATAAATTTAACCTTCCTTTTTGGGTGAGAAATGTTTTATGATTCTCATATTCACTTTCTGACATGTAAGTTGTAGCTGTAAAATGGAATAGAATCATTGCCCTCAGGTATATCTCATATTCCGTGGCCACATTTTCAGAATGTAATAAAGATGCTACAAAGGAACAATGCAAAAGCTAGAGGATACACTTATTCATAAAATAAGCTTAAATAACGGTTTAATATATTATTGTACATGTCAATTGTGATAGCAAAGATAAAGACAGTTCTTTCATATTATGTGCATTGTAAATATTAAAATATTTTAAATATTGACCTCATCTTTAGAGAGAACAAAAGGTTATTGTTTTAAAAGTTTCCAAAATGAAATTCATTTAGAAATTGTTTTTGTAATTGTTTTGACTAATTCAAAATGTGAATTATGCCTCATATTTATCCATTTCTTTTTCAAGATTAGCAAATGTTTGAAAATTTTTTAAATTAAAAGGAAAACATAACTCCTAACCTTTTTCTAAACTAGTTAGGTTAATTTAAGAAGAAATATTAATTTCTAAAACTATTAGAAGTTATTATTTATCACTAAAAATACATATTTTACATAAGACAAAATTGAATAAATTCTTAAATGAATGTCATAGTGTTAGATTTGATAATATAATATTGTCCCACCCTAATGCAACTGAACTAGTTTTCCCTGTTTCCTGGCAAATCTGCAAGTTAGGAATGTTCAGCTAAAGTAGGTGATTGCTGCTGGAGCCAAGGTAGAAGTTTATAGAAAGTTGTTGGCTCTTTATGGTTATTGATTGGGTGCATCCGTTTCTTACTGCCTCTAACCAATAAAGCATAATTGTTGCTGTTTTCCTTAACTTCCTAAGTCTTTCCCAATTTCACTTTTAGTAAGCTGTAACCAAGAACTATATGAGGAAGGGAATTCTTGGAAATGTAGTCTCAGCATAACCAACTTGAAATTGAATCCAGCACAAATATATTAAGATACTGACTGTTGTGGACATTAGTGATTATGAATCTCACCATTCAACAGTCCCGCAGGCCCCAGTACCTGTATGTGAGCAAATGCCCTCTCCGTGAGGCAGAGTAATTCTCCCTACACAGACGCTCTAGACTCTGTATCCAAGATTCCCTTGAGATGGAATGTGAGGTTATGAATCACCCAGCAGCACATTGAATGAGAACTCAGTGACATGAAAGACTAAGAACTAAGTAAATTCTTCCCAGTAGAAGTTGGTGGGAGGGGAGAAGAAGGAAAGGGTTGAAGGAGGCATTGGCAACGACATTAATTTTCCGGATGCAACAGTAGCAATGATTTTATCAACAGCTTTTATTGTCCAGAGTTCCTTGTTTATGGCAGCCAAAATACAATTTGTCCTGTTTGTATCCAGAGACAGTGTATCTTCATGTAACCTACTCACCTTGAGAGAATAAAGCCCTGTTCTAGGGATCTTACACTGAAACCAAGGGCTACACAATATTTATTCTTCTGTAATTATTTATAGTTTATTTATTTATTTTTAAAAATGCTTTAAATACTAAACTACAACATTATCATATTCCAATCTTTTATTGAAGTATAACATGCATAGAGAAAAATGTACTTGTGAAGAGTTCAACTTTTTTCCTCATTTGCAACCAGTACACACATGACGAGGAACATTACCAGTACAATAGGGGCCCAAACATACCCACTTAACATCTCCTGGTGAAGAGATGGATAACAGCTATAGGATAATAGCTATGGATAACAGCTATCCTGCCTTGTAATACAGAGATTCATTCTTCCAGTTTTTGATCTTTATATTAGTGAAACCATACTATATATGTGCCTTAATATCTGGCTTCTTTTGCATAACATCATATTTGTAAATTATCCAAATTGTTGAGTGCTATACCTAATTTATTTTCTTTGCCAAATTATAATCAATTATATATATGTACATATATATAAATTTTATACATGTGTCTTCTCTTGAGCATTGAGGAATTTTCATGATTTTGCTACTAAATCTTATGAACACTCCAGTGCATGCCTTTGGTAAAAAAATTTGTACATACCCTGAAAATTATTTTTCTACAAGTAGAATAGCTGGGTCACAGGGTATGCATACATTGAGCTGTAGTTATTACTGTCAAGTAATTTTCAACATTGATTTCTTACTGTTTTCCACTTATACAAGTTAGGTAAAGTTGGTTAATTGCATTCTTCAAATGTCCTATAAGCTTCCTGATACTTTGTCCACTACATAGATTATACTTATAGATTTAGAATAGGGATTTCTTCACAGAGGATTGATTCGTTTACCATTATGGCTTTTGCTGATTATCCCTAGAGTGCCTCTTACCTTAATGTACACTGTCAGAGGCTCAGCTGAGTTCAGAGAGCTGAGCTGCCAGAGGTTGGAGTTGCTGATTAAGACAACAAACAAAAAGGAAAAGTAACTGTCAAACCCTTAATCACTCATTGCAATCGTATATATATAATCGATGGGATAATACACAAAAAACACTGATCTCTGTTCCCCCCTTCCCCATGCCTATCCCAGATCAGCTCCACTTTTTCCCACTGAGTGCCGAAGGTAGATCTGCACAGACGTGGGAATTCCCTCTTTGCAAGGAAGCCACAAACAAAAGTCTGCAGTCTTATGAACCTGAGGGCTACTTGGGAGAGTTAGAGGAGGAAGATCCAAGAGTATGAAAGTACTGAACATTGGCATACCTCAGAGATATCGTGGATTTGATTCCATACCATCACAATGAAGTGAATATCTCAATAAATTGAGTCACACAGACTTTTTGGTTTTCCAGTGCATATAAAAGTTATGTTTACACTTTAATATAATGTATTATGTGGAAAAAAGCATTATGTCTACAAAAAGTACATAACAATTAAAAGTAATTTGTTGCTAAAAAATGCTAACAGTCATTTGAGCCATCATTGAGTCATAATCTTTTTGTGGATGGAAGGTCTTATCTCAATGTTGATTCTGCCGACTGATCAGAGTGGTGGTTGCTGAAGGTTGGTGGCAGTGGCAATTTCTTAAAATAACACAATAAAGTTTGCCACATCGATCGACTCTTCCTTTCACTAAAGATTTCTCTGTAACATATGATGCTCTTTGATAATAGTTTGCCCACAGTAAAACTTCTTTCAAAATTAGAGTCAGTCTTGTTAAACACTTCTTGCCACTTCAACAATGTTCACAGCATCTTGCTCAGGAGTAGATTCCATCTCATGAAGCCACTTTCTTTGCACATCCATAAGAAGCAACTCCTCATCTGTTCAGATTTGATTATGAGATTGCAGCAATTCAGTCACATCTTCAGGCTCTGCTTCTAATTCTAGTTCTCTTGCTTTTTCTGCCACATCTGCAGTCCCTTCCTCTACTGAAGTCTTGAACTCCTCAAAGTTGTTTATGTAGGTTGCAATCAACTTGCTCCAACAACTGTAAATGTCACTATTTTGACCTCCTACCATGAATCACAAATGTTCTTAATGGCATCTAGAATGATGAATACTTTCTAGAAGGTTTTCAATTTACTTGGCCCAGATCTATTAAAAATTAGAAATGTGTGAACTTGCTTATGGTGGGGCCTGAAAAATCATACAAAAGTTTTTAATCAGGAACCAGGCTCCTTGGGTACTTTTTGATTTAACATACTGTGCAATATTTGTTTGCTCTTTTGTTCTTCAATTTATATTTACTTGGTAACTCTTTTCTTCCATTTGCTTTCAAGCTATGTTTTTATATTTAAAGTATATCTTCTTTTCCTAATTGGATTTATAAACACAATCTGGCATTCTTGCTCTATTACTTAAAGTATTAATTCAATTATACCTCATATAATTACTGTCATATATCTGTATATAAAATTTGATTGCCATGTTACAGTTAATTTTCTATTTGTCTCTTTTGTTGTATGGTCTGTTATCTCTCCTTTGCCTGCCTTTGGATTAATCTATAATTTATTATTTTTCTGTTTTTTTCTTCTCTATAAAATTATAGTTTATACAATGTGTTTAATCTTCCTTTTGAAAGACCCCTAGAGGTGAAGACGTACGTTGCCAGATTACGTCTAATATAGTGATTGTTATTATTATTAATTATCCCTTGAAGAAAATGGATTATTCCTTCCTAACTGCTTTTATGTGTTCTATTTGTCTTTCGTACTCAACATTCTTACTATGATGTGTCTGGGCATAATATTTTTGTACTTATTCTGATAGGTATTAATTATGCTTCTGGAATTAGTTTATATTGCACGCATTTTTTTTAAATTCTTGGTCATTATTGTTTTAAGTATTGTTTTTGCCATTTTCCTAGTCTCTCCTTCTATGTGGCTCCAATATCAAGAATGTTTGATCTCTTCACTCTTTTCTCTCCTTCTCTCCCTCTCTCTTTCTCTCTGTAATATGTGGCACTCCACTGTCTTATCCTTGCTTGCACCCCACTGCTTCATGTTACATTTATTACTTGCCTGTCTTCCAATTTATTAACATATCCTCTGCTGTGTGTAACGTGTTTTAAAACTGTTTTAGTGGTATCTTAGCTTCAGATATTGTAATTATAATTTCTTGTTTTTCTGTTTAATAATTCTGTAGACTCTAACTGTCTGGTTAGTTTCTTCAATTTTTCTTCTATTTTCTGTATTCTTTTCCATATAGCTTGAACATATTACTCATAGTACTGTTAAAGTTCTAACTAGCTAACATCAAGGTTTGGATCCTGTACAAATATCTTTATATTGTTTTTTATAGTCTGGATTTTTAAAAATCATATTGCACTGTCTTTTGGCATACCTAGTGATTTTATTACCTAGATATCATTGTGTTTAAAAATTATAGAGTCTCAAATGATGAGACTTCCTCCCTAGTGGAAGGAAGTTGTGCTAGTCAGATGGTGTGGTTTCTGAACCTCTTAATTAAGTCAGGAATCTTAGGAGGTTAAGCCTAAGCTGCATTTGCCAGAATTCAGCAACTATCCTGAGAGAAAAATTAGTCAAATCCTTGAGGATCCAAATTTTTTGTCCAGACCTCTGCTGTTTTTTCTGTCCCTTTGCATCATTCATATATAGTTTTGAGCTCAAAGTCTCAGCCTTTTGTCCACACTCAAACAAGCAAATTCCCCAGAGTGAAATGGCTGCAAAAATCAGATGACCTCTACGAAGTTCTCCCCTCTCTAATTTTATAACATCTACAGTCCCCAATGGCTCAGCACTTAAGGATGACTTTCTCTAATACATTCTGTTTTATTAAGCATTCCTAGTTACTCTGACTAGCATATGGGAATGCTATCAACTGTTTGTCCTCACCTGGAAATCAAGTTTCTAGAACTTCTTAATGTCAAATTTTGGAGCCTGGCTTTCCCCCTTACCTCCATACAACCCACCATTTAGATGGCTGACTTGAGGAAAGATGAAAATTACTACATTTTGAAATAATCTCTGTGATTTTCATGAGAAACACAGTTGGTTCATAGATCACATTCTGAATACCACTAAAATCTACGTAAACTTTGAGGTAGATATCATTAAGTTTAGAGATCTTAAGAACATTTTGCAGCAAACAATAAGACGAGATTGAAGAGGAATAATTTCAAATCTTTGTGCTGCATCTTGCCCCCCAGATCACAATGAGTAAAAGTTATGACCAGACATTCCAAAATTCAGCTAAAATCTTTGCTCTTTAGAAAGCAATCTCTTGTAGAAGATAAAGGTTAATCTCATTATATTTTATTTTCCAGTAACAGCACCATGACTTTTAGAGTCTTTACTACTTCTGAAATGGCATCAGAATATTAAAAAATCTTTCCTTTCTCAATAATTTCACTATTATTATTTCATTTTACTGTGTCTAGCTTCTTATTATATCTATTGCATTTGCTCATATATTCCTAGTTAAAGTAAATTTCTATAATTTTATATTTCAGCCTAAAAATTAGGAACCAAATTTATATTGGTTACTATAATGGCAGGACCTGACAGTTACTTCTTCTATAAATTCAATAAAAATGTTAATTTGTACGTTTTCCATTCCTATTTACTAAAATATTTCTGATCAGGGAAGATACTGTAAATCTAGGATCTGATCCACCAGTTAAGGATCTGCTCTTATTCTTTCTGTTTTTAATTTATGATAGAACATTCCTGAAAACCAGGATTTGTTTGTGCTCATAAAAAAGTGCTATTTTCTGTCAACTTTGAGAACTTAAGGTGCTCTTCAGTTATTCTCCAGAAGCAAAATCTGCCTGATTCTCTGATTTTTTTCAACCTTTTGGCATGGATATCAGAAATATTCTAGTATTCTGCCTTGTTTCTCAATATCTATCTTTTACAGGAAATGTGAAGTTAAAATAATGCTTTAAGATAACCCTTGGTTGTGGACAAGGAGTTGCAGAAACAGTACTGACTAGACACTAAGAAAAAACTTTTCAGTGAGGCTACCCATGTTCTTTTACTGGGCAATACTGATAAATCCCAGTAATAACAATGTTTACTACTGAACTTTAAAGTTGTTTCCTGTTTATCCCAGTAAGTTATTTTTTGGATATTGAAAAATTGACTCCAAAGATTACATGGAAAGTGAAAAGACTGAGAATATTTGAAACAATGCTGAAAAAGAAGAATAAAGTCAGAGGACTGACACCACTTGACTTGAAAATTTATAATAAATCTACAGTAATCAAGATAGTGTGGTATTGGTAAAAGAATAGACAAATATATCAAAGGAACAAAATATAAAACCCGGAACTACTCAAAACATAAATTTTAACTTTTTCCTGTGCTGTGTCATGCAGCTTTATTAAGCTTTATTCTACTTGGTAAGAATTTTCATCGTTATTGGCTACATTCTTTCTTGTATCCAAAATAATAAAAAGAAATTCCATGAAATTATGCTTATTTTGTCTCTCTCTTCCACAGAATCTGGCTACTCTATGCAGTTTCTTCTGACTTTACTGACTCCATTCCCTGATGCTGTGTCCTCCACCAATACAAAAGGTTATCCCTCTTAACTCTTTTTGTTAATTACTTTGGCTCAAAACAGCTAACTATAATATTTAACCATTACAAAGGCTTACTGTGTGCCAGGTAAAATTCCAAAGACTTTCTGTATCCTAATAATTAACAGTCACAAAAGACCAGCATGATAGATGCTATCATTATCTCCATTTTATTTATGGAGGAAACTGAACGATAGAATACTAATAAATTACTTGAGATTGCACAGTTTCTTCAGTGACAAAGCTGGATTGCTCTTCACTCATTTGCTATACTTTTGACTAACCTGATGTGGAGAACAAAAGTGAAGTTAGGGGGGATAAGGTTTTACGTTCACAAACATGAAAATCATGGATTGTTTACAAATTAGAATAACTTTATATGTATATAAATATCCAAACATATAAATGTGTTTATGTGAAAATGTCCTAGCATTTCGAGATTTATGAAAACATATTTACAAATGTTTATTTTTTTTTCAAACATCTGTATTAACTTGGTTGATCTTCTTGGTTCAGGGTTTCTTTTTTTTTCCTAAATGTTTTACAATCTTCGAGCTCTGTTTGGTGTCATATTACTGCAGTCCCCAACCCCTGGGCTGCAGACTGGTACAGGTCCATGGCCTGTTAGGAACTGGGCCACATAGCAGGAGATGAACAGCGGGTGAGCCAGCGAAGCTTCATCTGTATTTTCTGCAGGTCCTCATTGTTCACATCACCGCCTGAGCTCCACCTCCTGCCAGATCAGTGGCAACATTACATTCTCACAGGAAGGTGAACCCTACTGCAAACTGGGGGTGGATGTGAGGGATCTAGGTTGTGCTCTTTATGAGAATCTAATGCCTGATGATCTGAGGTGGAGCTGAGGTGGTGATGCTAGCGCTGGGGAGGAGCTGCAAATGCACATAATCATTAAAGGAGAGGTTTGACTGCACAAGAAATGGAACCATCTCCCCTCCTCGTCCATGGAAAAATTGTCTTTCATGAAACTGGTCCCTGGTGCCAAAAAAGTTGGGGACCGCTGATATAGTAGATGATAATAAAATACTCAAACACTTCTATCTTCGTAGAATTGCTTTTCATTTAGCAGTACTGTTTAGATGAGCAAGAATTTTTTGATCATTCAGACAGTTTTATTATCTTCCAAACAATAGATAATTTGTTTCTTTTATAAGCCTTATGCTACTTTATGGAGTAGCACACATTACTGTTATAAAATATGATGAGATTATATTGTGAAGAAAGTTTAACCCAGGGATGGGGAACCTGCTGCCTTGGGGACACATATGGCCTTCTGGATCCTTGAGTGTGGCCTTTTGACCGAATCCAAACAAATCCAAGGATTTGTTCTGTGAAATTTGGATTCAGTTAAAACTTAACCTCTGTATTAATTAATGTAGGGAGAATATCTATCTATATATATATGAGGAAAAAAGTGAAAATGTAACTATATACAACATTAAAGCATTCAAAGTATTCTATTTAAAGAAGCTATTCAATGTTTCAGAATGCCCTATTCTTATATCATGAAAAGTCTTAGAGAAAGATAGCAATGTGAACATATATTGTAAATTAATATGTTGAGCTCATTCCTTCTAAAATAGCCTTCACTCTTATATATCCTTTGAAATAAAGATCCACAATATAGGGAAGAACAAAAATATCTGTCATTGCTGTGAACTTAGAACAGTTTCATTGACAGCTTAGAAATATCAAGTGCTCTCTCCTTGACACAACAGAGATGGTCCAGATAATATGCCAAAGCTCAATTCACAGCTGCTTTTTAATAAGAATGTACAGTGACTCATAAATAAAATAGGAGAGAAAATATGACTGAATCCAGTCAATAAATGAATCCACATTAATGTGGTTTATTTTGGGTTAAAAAAAACTGATGAAGTTTTCATCTTTGATAAGAAATGTCTGCTTATGCACAGATATCTACAGATAAATATCCTTGTAATTTGGACAAAGAAGTGAGACTATTTTCACGCTAGAGTTTTGAAGATTTTTTTCTTTTTCTTTCTATTCATGGACATATTTTCTCAGTAATGCTGGGAATTTTTTCAAAGGAACCAAGGCCAGTGTGGATATAAAATGAGTTAAGGTTTACACTGTTATTGTATGTTCTGCATCATTATGACCAATTTGGCTCATTATACTTAACAGGTACTTACTATATGAATAGGAAACAATACTCACACCTACATGTTTTCTCAATGCCACAATAACAAAGTTCAAATTCATCAGAAGCCAGAGTTACATTCTCCTTTATGGTATAAAAGCTATGAATTATCTGAAGTATTTGTGGGTTTTATGGTTTCAAATAGAAAAACTCTAAAATATAAAGGAAAGAATGTCTCAAACTGGTTTGGCTAAACTAATCCTTAAAAATATCATATTTATCATTTAAATCTCTGCTAAAAAAAAAACTCAGAGAAAAACCTGTGGACTTAGGTCACAATCTCTTCGCATTACTTAGCTAACAGCTTGATTTTTTTCTGTATCCTTTTTTCATTGACTGATCATACAACATCATAAAACAAGGTCAACCCATCATACAATAAGGTCAATCTGGGCTAGTTAGTTGACCATTCCTTAAGGATGCACTTATTAAACTATTGCTACATTTTAAAGATAATTTCTTCTAATTTATCATTAATAAAAGCTAATACAGATGTATTAGTTATTGTGATCTATTTCTCACCAACAATTCTACTAACAAATTTTATATACAGAACATTCTCTGAGAATTATTAATCAAAAATATCTTTCTCTTAATATCACTGAACAACAAACAAAATTAACAGTAGAATTTAATAGGCTTTTGTAAGTCTTTTATAGGATAACCATAGATGTACATTGCAAAGTGATCGATATTGATTTTTTAAATACTAAAATATTGATGCAAAATGATATTTGCATATTTTGACATTTCAATTTCTTGTGACATTTTTCTCTTAGGGTTTATTATTTATTTATTTGTTTATGACTGTCATTTATGATCAAAGCGGGAAAATTTTTTTAATGATAGCAAAGAAAATGTTTTAATTTTGTTGTTTTTAAACTTTTTAAAATACTTATTTTAAATTAGTAGTTCTTGAAATAAACTTATTACATTTTAATTCTATTCTTTCCTTGATTTTCATTTGTAGGAGAAAATTATGTTAAATTATGGAGAAATGTACCTTATATTTCTTTTTGATGTTTCCATTTATATTCAACCTACAATACTAATCTTTGTTCCTAATTGGAAAGGAAAGTTATCAGCCAATTGAAGCAGCAATGATAGAAAAAATAAAGATGCATTTATCATAAATATGAGTATATTTATTATTAAAATTAAAAGTTAAATTAAAAAATAGTTTCTGTGGAAAAATACAAACTAACCAACTGAGTGAGGCAAAATGATGGCAATCTTCAATTCTCTGCAGGTATTTGATCAGAAGTAGCTGGTTTTAATTGGGATAGAACACATTGAATGAACCTCCTACAATTGTTTATCATTTCACTCATAAGTGATAAATTTTTTTCCAAGGCTAATTATTTTCCCTCATTCAAAATGAGTTTTCTGTGGCATTTAACACACTCTGATCAGCTTGTCTTCTGAAATGTTGATGTGTATTTGATGTGAATTCAAAGTATTATTTGAATTTTTCTTTACATTTATCCTTAGGGTTCAAAAGCTGACACATACATCAAATATCCTTTGAGCACAAAAAGATGTGATAATGAAGGGAAGATGTGCTTACCAAATGCACAGGATATAATAGAGTTTGCTCCCTGACCTGTATCAAACAAAGAAACTAGACAAGAGGAGGAATGAATAGAAACTGCCAGACATTGGATCAAGCCAGTCAGTTTCCTTACCAAATAAACAATTTAGAACTTCTCAGTACATGTTCTTCTATCAACTCTGGTAACAGTTCAAAACTGATTTTGTGATTTCTCTGACTATGTATCAAAGTTTCAAACATTACCTTCTTTCATTCTTAAAGTACTTAGACTATGGATAAATCTGTTGGGCATAAACCATGCTGCAGCCTTTTGAATTTGTGATACAGAGGTTTTATCAGGCCTACGCATCTCACATACACGTCCTCAAAATGATGTCTTACAGAGTTACAGAACAAATCATTTTTCCAATTTCAATGTCAGAGTCAATGCCTAAGTAAACCTTTATATTATCCTTGAAGTTATTTAAGCAGCTCTCCTTTCAAGTCTGGTATGTTGTACACAGAACACAAGGGGAGAAGGGCAAGCTGGTTGGATTTTTGTTCTTTTATGTACTTTATTCATGAACTTCTACTTGGTCTTTTTATCTTATCTGATTACCACTTCCATATTTCTGAATTTTGTTGTAAAATTTTCATTTGCAGCAGCTGCTCTACTGTGGATCAGCAAATTGTCATTCTTTATGCCTCTTTCCTTTTTCAGTTTTATCTGCCAGTTGTAATCAGAATCACTATTCTAAGAATGTTTTAATTAAAATAATTAAGAAACATACACACCTGTTCAGATTATTAACATTCCGCATATGCTTCAATACATTTAAAATGTTTTTAATATACGAATGAATATAACCCTTTGGATTCCAGTTCCTCCATTTATAGTCATCTTGTCCTCTTAATCCAAATAAAATGCCCCTGCTTCTATCCCAGGTCATACTGAAAATCTCCCACATTCATTACCAATGTTTCTGATGATGCTTGAACAGTTAGTCATGTTCATCTATGATTTCTCACCCGTGATATCTGTTCCCAGACCTAGTCTCAATTATCACCTGTCAGAGCTGTCTTCTCTCCCTTCTGTTCTGTCTATATGTATATTTTTCATCTTAAATTCCTCAGACAAAAGTCAATACAAATGTACAGCAGTGGCACTTTTATTGAAGGTTTGAGATAGCAGGAGCACTGTGGGAAGGTAGAAATCAGAGTCCAAATCAGAACAAGGAAAAAATTAAATACATTTTACCCTTGAGCAATATGAGGGTTAGGGATGCCAATCCATGTGTAGTTGGAAATCCAAGGAAAACTCTTGACTCCCCAAGGTCATAGCTGCTAACAGCCTCCTCTTGACCATGAGCCTTACTAGTGAGAACACGTGGTGTTTGCTTTTCCATTCCTGAGACACTTCACTTAGGATAATGGTCTCCAGTTCCATTCAAGTTGCTGTGAAAGACATTATTTCATTCCTTTTTATGGCTGAGTAGTATTCCTTGGTGTACTTCTCTCTACATTTTCTCTATCCACTCAAGAATTGACGGCACTTAGGTTGATTCCCTTTCTTTGCAATTATGAATTGTGCTGCAATAAACATTTAAGTGCAGGTGTCTTTTTGACTTCTGGTATATACCCAGTAGTAGGATTGCTGTGTCAAACGGTAGGTCTGCTTTTAGCTCTTTGAGAAATCTCCATACTGTTTTCCATAGGGGTTGTACTAGTTTGCAGTCTCACCAACTGTGCATAAGCGTTCCTTTCTCTCCGTATCCATGCCAGCATCTGTTGTTTTCGACTTTTTAATAATGGCCATTCTGACAGGGGAAAGGTAGTATCTCATTTGTGTATTTAATTTGCATTTCCCTGATGATTAGTGATGTTGAATATTTTTTCATATATTTTTTGACCATTTGTCTAGGTGCTGAAATTTATCTAATGCTTTTTCTGCATCTATTGAGATGATCATATGGTTTTTGTTTTTGCTCATGTTTATGTGGTCAATCACATTTATTTATTTTCATGTGCTGAACCCTCCTTGCATCCCTGAAATGAAACACAATTGATCATGCTGAATTATATTTTTGGTGTGTTTTTGAATTCTGTTTGCTAGTATTCTGTTGAGGAATTTTGCTTTTATATTCATGAGGGATATTGGTCTGTAGTTTTTTTGTTGTTGTTGTCTTCATAGTGATACTATCTTCGTAGAATGAGTTAGGGAGAATTTCTTTCTTTTCGATTGTATGGAATAATTTTTGTAGAATAGGTGAATTTTTTTATATAGATCTCGCAGAATTCAGGCTTTTTTCTTGGGACTTTTTTTTTAATTGCTGCCTCAATCTCACTGCTCATTGTTGGTCTGTTCAGGATTTCTATTTCTTCATAGTTCAGGCTTGAAGATTATGTGTTTCTAGGAATTTATTCATTTCCTCTAGGTTTTCTAATTTGTTTGCTTACAGATTTTCATAGTATTTGTGGATGATATTTTGTATTTCTGAGGTATAAGCTTTAAAGTCTCCTTTTCCATTTCCGATTGAGGATATTTGAGTCCTTTCTCTAATATTTCTGGTTAATCTTACTAGTGGTCTATCAATTTTGTTTATCTTTTCAAAGAACCAACTTTCTGTTTTGTTGATGTGCTTTTTGTTTGTTTGTTTGTTTTGTTTTGTTTTTATTTCATTTGAGTCTGCTCTGAGATTTGTTGGTTCATGTCTTTGGCTGGCTTTGAGCTTGTTCTTTTCTTCTTTTTCTAGTTCCTTGAGATGTGACATTAGTTTGTTAGTTTAATATCTTTCTGTCTTTTTTTATGTAATCATTTAAAGCTATGAACTTGCCCCTTACTGCTACTTTTGCTATATCCCATAGATTTGAAAGCTTGGGTCCCCTTTGTCGTTCAGTTTGAAGAATCATCTGATTTCCAACTTAATTTCATCATTGATCCAAGGATTGTTCAGCAGCAGGTTGTTTAATGTCCATGACTTTGTGTGGATTTGAGAGATTTTCTTGGAATTTATGTCTAGTTTTATTCCACTATGGCCTAAGAAGATACATAGTATGATTTGTATTTTTCTGAATTCACTAAGACTTGTTTGGTGGCCTATGATAGATCAGTCTTGAAAAATGTCCCATTTGCTGAAGAGAATAATGTATATTCTGTCACTTCTGGGGAGATTGTTCTGTAAATGTCTGTTAGGTCCATTTGTTGTAGAATCCTGTTTAAGTTCAGTGTTTCTCTATTGACTTTCTGCTTTGATGATCTGTCCAGTTCTGTCAGTGAGGTGTTTAAGTCCCTGGCTATTATGATGATACTGTTTATTGCTTTGCTTAGATCTAGTGGAATTTGTTTTATGAGTCTGGTAACTCCTATGTTAGGTACATATATATTTAGCATTGCTCTGTATTCTTGCTGAATTGCTCTTTTATTGTTATATGACTATTTTGTCTTTTTTTTACCATTGTTGATTTAAAGTCAATTTTATCTGATATGAGAATGGCTACACCTCCTATCTTTTGTTTTCCATTTGTATATAATATTTTTCTTCCAGCTGTTTACATTGAGTTGGGGCAAGTCCTTCCCAGTTAGATGGGTTTCTTGGAGACAGCATGTACCTAGGTTGTGAATTTTTTTTTTATCCATTTAGCCAGTCTATGTCTTTTAAGTGGAGCATTAACCCTGTTCATGTTCTATGTTCATAATAATATGTGGAATACTGTTCTCTTCCTCATGTTGAATGATATCTTGTTGTTCTGTTTTCCTTCTTATGCTTCTATTTTATAAAATCTGTGTACTTTAACTTTTAGTAGTTTTTACACTGGTAGCTATCTGCTGTTCTGTTCCATGTCTAGTGTATTTTTCAGCATTTCCTATAGGGTAGGTATAGTAGTGACAAATTCCCTTAGTGTTTGCTTATGTGGAAAAGTGGGAGACAGACACAAGTGTCTCCCTTCAATGGTCCCTAGATGGTGCATTTTTGCCCTATTCTGGAAGATGGATCTAGTAGGAGAGCAGTAGATGCAATGAGAGACTGTAATGTAGCTATTCTTCATTGTCTCACCCCCCTGTGGTTGTTACAGTCCAAGATAGTGATGGGGGATCTTCATGTGGGGTGATGGATTTGTCCCTAGGCCATTGTAGGAAGCCTGGGCAGGTGGCTGGGTTAATCCTTCTGCACAGAGCTGCATGTTGTGCGAATTGCTCTTCCTGGGTTTCCTCATGGTGGTGCAGTAGCTGCTGGGCAAAGCTATATATCAGCGGCCATGGGTGTCAGGGCTGTGGGCATTCACTTCACCCAGGTCTAGATGCAATAGTGGCATCCCATGGGGCATGGCTCGTGGCTAGCAGGTCTGTGACAGCTGGCAGACCACAGGTGTGGTGCCATGGAGTGCCATGGGAGCTGGACTACTGGATGGGTAGGGCACTCTCCCTACATAGGTCCTACTGAGGCTATTACCATGGGACTCCTCAAGTGGCATCAGTTCTTGTTCTATTTGAATTCATGGGCAGGGACGTTCATTCATCTCCCAGCCACAGGGTATGTTAGAGCATCTGTTCTCCCTGCTCGTTCCCCTGCCTGGCAGGGGCAATAAGGATACAGCTGCAGTGAAGCCAATCCCTGTGAAGACTAAGCACTCCAGACCCAAGTGCTCACAATGGCATCATTTGCAGTGACCTGGGGATAGAAACCAACAGGTCCCTCCTGAACCTGTTCTCCAGTCTGTTGCTACTGCAGAGTCTCAAGACAATTCCCTAATCAGTACAGAGGCCTGTGGTGGTTGTAAGGGACTCCTCTCAGCTCAGGCACAGTGTCTGCATGGGGTGTGTGGAGCTCCTGTGTTCTCTCCAGTGTTCCTTCCCTCTTTATTGACACCTCCTCCAGGTACCTTCTGATTTTGGCAATTGGATCTGCCTGTCTCCTCCTTCACTCTAAGTGTCTCCCTTTACTTCTCTGATGATTTACAATGCTCACTCCAAGAAGGCTCATCCATAGGTTAGCATCTACTTGCAACTTTCAATCCCCTCCTTGAAAGCAGCGTGTGGGGTTGCTTCTAGTCTGCCATCTTCAAGAAGTAATTTTAACTGTAAGTTTCTTCATGCTGCATACCTGTTTTATAAGCTGTTGTTGAATTAAATGTTTCTGGACATTTGTAGATAAAAGTGGAAAACAAATAATGGAAGATGTAAAAGATGATGTTTGGTTAACAATTGGTTAGGAAGCAAACCTCATCGTTGAGGATTAAATAAGAATGTTTATGATAGAACTTAAGAAATTAAAAGATGCTTAAGCAAATACCACTTCATATTATAACATTAAGGTAAAAAATTGAGTATATGACTGATAATAGGGTAATATATCTAAACAAATAAATTAATGATTGTGGTTTGATATAAGAAATTTCACATAATAAATATTAGATTCAATAAATAAATGGTGAAAATATAAAAATAATAGCATGAAAGGTATTGTAGTATTTAATAAATTCAATGACTGTGTTTTTATAAAAAAGTTTAAATGTTAGACTGAGTACAATGGTGTGTGCCTGTGGTCCCGACTACTTGGAAGGCTAAGGTGGGAGGACTGCTTGAGTCCAGGTGTTCGAGGTCAGCCTGGGCAACAAGCAAGATCCTATCTGTAAAATAAATAAATAAATAAAAGCTTTAAAAGTGAGAAAATAGATATTTAAGCAATGAAATTCTAAATGTAAATTATAGATAAAATTTTGTCAATTCTAAGAAGAAGAAATGCCTCAAAATGATAGTCACAAATGAGAAATGTCTCTCAATAAAGTTTTTTAATTCAATTTTTAAAAAATGGCAAATATATAATTAGATATATTGATTTTATCAAAGTAGTAACTGTCATCTACAATTACAGAAGTGCTTGCAATAATTTATGGTTTGCAACAAACTATAATCAATTATAGAAACAAACTATAATCCCTAAAGTCTTTGGCATGTCATTTATAACTGCATGATTTTTTTTGGATAAGGTATAGTGATGACTGCATCTTCCACAGAGATGACAAAATGAGAATAAAAAAGACATAAAATGATTTCCAACACCTCGGATGGTCTCTATAGAACATCAATAAAATCGAGTGTTTTCTAAGCACTGTCACCAAATGTGGCATTTAGGATGATGGAACTGAGGAACTGACAGTCAATTAGAAGTTCAGGGACACCATGGTATTATACATCCTGCTGATTATGTGGGGGCTTAACACTAATGCAGAATAAGTGGTTTCCATCAAAATGTGATAGAATGACAACGGTTAAAGAAATATCAAAGAAAGTGTCTCTTTTCAAGAGACACTTCACTGAAAAGAAATTTTCAGTTCAGTATTCTATTTTTATCAATACAATCAGAAGAAAAACACTGGGAATTCTTTAAAGTATACACTCTTGTAGGACTTACATTAACTGCATGATTGGACAGAAAAGATAGAAAATTCAGTACTTCCGATGACATCAGACATATTTGCACAAATTTTACTCATAGTTTTGTTTTTATTAAAGCAATACAAATGCTGACAATTTAACTGCATATAGGATTATATATATTTTTTTTAAAAGAATGAATCTTACCAAATCAACTTGAAGGCAATGAGGCATTGGGAAGGAAAAAAGTAAGGGGCTTCAACAAATTAACAGAAGATATCATTGCCTCAATGATCATATGTAATTACTTTTTAAGATACCATATTATTTATTCCTGTGTAATATGATCCGCCTATAGTTACAGGTGATAATATATTAACTCGTACTTGAAGAAAAAGTATGTTAGTCAAACATGCAATTGTATTAAAGTTAGGGAATTCTCAGCAGAAGAAACAGCATTTACAAAGACAGAAGGTATGGAATAAACTGGCATATTTTGAAGTAGCTGGAATATAAGATGAGAGAATCAGAGATCAAATTTAGAAATGTAGTCTATGTAGGCTAGAATTTAATTATAATGGGTTTTGTTTCTATGCACCAAGATACAACACAGTTTTCCTTTAAAAGTGCCCCCAAAAAGTATCAAGAAATAAAATAAATTTTAAGAAATATTTAATATCATAATGATCACAATATAGCAATGTATTTCTAGAAGTTTTGGACTGAACTAGGAAAACCTGCAGATTAAAAAGTATAGTTTAAAAGAGATTTAATTATTCAGATTATATCTGAAGATGCTCAGGGTAAAGGCTATAATACTACAAATAGAAAAAACGGATGCCTATGTGTAAGTTTTATCTTACTAGGGCTGTCAGAAACCTATGCCAAAAAGAAAACATCATCACTCAACTCACCATTTGTTTATTTTACACTTAGAAAATTTTATTATAACATAAAGTGTATTAAATGTAAGGTAAATAGATTTTCTTTTTTTTTTTTTGCACTTTAAATATATACAACAATTTTTATTTGCCAATTGTATCTCAATAAAGCGGAAAACATATTAACTTTTTTATGCTAAATTGCTAATATTAAATGGTGGTATATTAGTTTGCTAGGGCTGTGGAAACGAGACAACACAAATTTGTTGCCTCATAGTTCTGAAGGCTGGAAATTCAAAATGAAGGTATAGACAGAGTTGGCTCCTTCTAAGGGGCATGGGGGAAAGATTTGTTCCAGGCCTTTCTCTTTGGCTTTTAGATGATGTGCCCTCCTCCTATGTCTTTTCACAGTGTCTTCCCTCTATCTATGTCTTGGTGTCCAATTTCCCCTTTTTCTTTTCCTTTTTAAATTTCAAAACATTATGGGGGTACAAATGTTTTTGTTACATGAATAGCTTTTGTTATGCTTAATAATATAATGCAGGATAATGGTGCGCCCATCACCTAAATAGTGTTTTCACCCAACCCCTCCTACACTCTTCCCTCTGCTTGATTTCCTCCGGATTTTACTTCCCTTTGTGCACATGTGTGCCCATTGGTTAGTTCCAATTTAATAGTGAGTACATGTAGTGTCTGTTTTTGCATTCTTTTAGATACTTCACTTAGGAGAATGATCTCCAGTTCCATCCAAATTGTTGCAAAAAAAGGTATTCTTCATGACTTAGTAGTATTCCATAGTAGACATATATCACATTTTGTTAATCCATTCATGAATTGCTGAAAACTTGGGTTGATTCCTATCTTTACAATTGTGTCCTATGGCTTTTATTTTTCCAATTCCCATCTAAACATTTTACTATGAAATTTGTATTCATTTTATGAGTGAATTCATTTCAAATAGCCTTTTCAAAATTATAATTAGCTTTCAATAACATAATGTACTCTACATTTTTAAGTTTCTCTTAAGACATTTCCCTCAAAATGTCTATAAAATATCTGTATCTATTCATTAAGTATATAGAAATATAGGTCTATTTAGGATAGTATCAAAAGTAATTGATAAGAAAATTATTACCTTAATTATTTTAATTTCATACATGCGTATGAGATGCCCCTTACACATTTATGTATTTCTTTAAATAAATATGATTTCTTATAAATGAATATTATTATTATCTCAACTATTTTAGGAATCATAGAGGCTATCTTGAAATAGCACTGGGAGATCATTTAAACAATATCTTATCAAGAAATATGATGCCATTTTCAGGAACAGTAGTTTCTTTATGAAGCTTTTGAGCAAGTACTATACAGCATGATTCAAAATTTACCAATTTACATAATCTGATTAACTATTTTTATGCTTACAAATATGTGATGACTGATTCCTCTCTCCTACATAATAAATAGCTGCTCTATATAATATGAAACATAAAATTTTTATAAACATCAGTTATATTTAATTTATATTTAAGCATTTTTTCAAGATGTAAGAATCAAGCTACCAAATGTAGAGGTTTTAACAATATAAGAAAAATAATTTTCTTACTCATACAGTTACTTTTGTCATTTTGCAATTTTTTATTTTTTATTTACTTTTTTATTTCAGAATATTATGGGATACAAAAATTTAGGTTACATTTATTGCCTTTGCAGCACCTGAGTCAGAGCTACAGTATTCCTATCTTCCAGACAGTGTGCACTGCACCCATTAGGTGTAAATATATCCATCCATATTGTGTTTATTGAAACTAATAATTCCATTGATCCCAAGAAGCATCATTATTCTTTGCAGAGCGTAGAAAAAAAAATTTTAAGTATCCAATGCAATTGTGGCATGTCACTAATTATAAAAGTGCTTTTATTTTACTGAGGTTAAAATGTAAAAAAATTAGTCCAAAAATTAATAATTTTATTATTAATTTATTCTATTTAGTAAAATATGATAAGAACTTTTGAGAAATGTTTAATTAATTTCTCCAAGGGTTTGTTATAATATTCATCATAAAGTGATATAAACATCTACACATTTCAACAATGTATTTCAATATGTATTATTCAAAATACATATTTGAATTTGGATAATGTTCTTGGTTATTTCTTTATAAACACTTTGTATCTTTCATGGAGAAATCTGATATTTTACTTATGCTTCCTATTTCATTGAAAATTTAAAGAAACAAAATTAGTCCTTTAATAATAATTACCTGTATTCACAATGTATGATAAATAAAACATTTAATAATGTTAGCCTGATATTTGATTTGACAGAGCTTGATAACTGATTTTTATATTTTGTTATGCACCTATTAGGTACAGAGTGAAGGATTCTGAGTCTCCTAGGGATGAAAGTGGGTGCTGTTGCCCCCATCTTGGTCCTGCCCCACCCTAATTTTCCATACCTGGGGAAGGAGGGAATACCATACAAATCTAGGGAATACCATACAAATCTGCCAATCAGAACTCGGCACACCAGCTGCCAAAGAATGAAGAGGACTCTAGCTCATGGGCCAAGCTGCATGGATACCATAAAGTTTGGAAAGTGACCTAGAAAAACACATGCATAGTTAAGGGTCAGGGCATGTGACTCCCAACTGTCTAATCAAAGTGGTTCCATGGTGACCTCTGAACCACAAGGGAAGTTCCTATCTGGACACTATAAAACAAGATGCAGACCATAGCCAACCACTCTCTCTTGGCCTTTCCTCTTGCTTGTCCTGCTGCGACAATGGGTCTGGTTGTCATCTGTGGCATATGCATCATGTTCTGTAAACGTATATCCTGCCTTTGCCCTATAATCCTATCTTTCTCTCCTCAATAAACCTCATTTTCGTGCTTGCCTAACTTTGGTGTGTCTGGTCATTCTTCGACCAAAAAAATGGCGCCAGGAACTGATGGTTTCAGACTGAAACCTAACACACCCTGTTGAGAGAATGACACCAACTACTATTTTCTGTCCTGCTCACTTATCATTTAAAGAAGTAAAGTATTTCTCAAGAAAAAAACACAACATCTTTGATACTTTTTTATTCTAATTATTATTGGCATACAATTTCTTTGAAGTTGACAGAAAAGATTGTATTTTTAATGTTATTTTCTGTCTGGCAATTGTTGAATCATTGAATAAATCTGGTTATAACTATTTGCTGAGAGAAAATGTAAATATAATGAAGAAACAAAAATAGTATTTGATCATCTATATGCATGTCAGTAAGGCAATTTCTTACTCAAAATGCTCTCTTGGCATCTATGTTATAGTTAATGTCTATTATAGAGATAAAAATACCCAAGTTTACATCTCAGTCAGTTCCAGGGAAAAGATAAACAAGTGTGTTGGCCTTCACTCAGATTCATTTTTAGATTCTTTGATAGATCCATCATCTAGGAAGATAATCTAATTAATTTTCTTGAGTTAACTATTTAAATCAATATGCTTTTTTATCCCTAAAGGTAAAGAATGGTAAAGCAGATGGAATGTGAACTTTTCTTAGAGTTAATTTTTTCCCCAAATACAAGCTTCTACATGTATAAAAATTCTACCAATTTATCCAGTGGAATAAAATTCCCATGAAATAAAAATCCCTCCAAATGTATCCAGTGAAATATAAACTACTGTAATAGGAATATTTAAATATCTCCAACTCTCTCTAATGAAAATTGAGTTGCTTCTGGAGTTAACCATGAGATTAGCTCCTGATAAGGTCATCATAAGTCACAGATATTGTAAGTTAATAATGCATTTAATACCCTGATAAATCCATTGTAAATCAGAGAAATCATTAAGTTGAACCATCATAAGCTGAAGACCATCTGTATTCTTCTCACTCCGTTTCTCCTGGTGGGTTTCCAGAGGATTCACTATTAATGTCGACATTCAGTTTCTTAGAAACAATTAAGTCTTTCAGGAAGTAAAATGCAGGTAGATAGATAGGCAGACAACTAATCAGGCACACAAACCATCATAAAACTATCATAAAACAGTCACGAATTATCCAAGCAGTTAGCATGGATCTTAAACCTGCTCATTAAAATACTATCTCAGGACAGGAAAGAAAAGGAGTAATATCTATCTATCGTATGAGCTAAAGAGGGTAGCAGTGGCCCTCAAGTATACAGGCAGTCCCCAGATTACAGAAGACCTGATTTATGGCATTTCGTACTTAGGAATGGGCTCCCAAGGCTCCCCAAAGGATAATTTATAATTAAATAATTAAATTAATAATTTAGGAACTACTTTCTTCATCCCATGTAAGCAAACCCGCATGGTGTCAGCGGCTCCTTGGCACAGCATCTTTACCCTAGTCTCATTGTTTATATGGTCGCTTAAGCATAACATCACTTTAGTCAATTTTTAAATTTGATTTTGTGAGTCTGTGTTTCCCTTTATGGTCAGACCTCCAAAGCAAAAGTCCACTGTAAGTCCAGATGATGCTGCAGCAAAGAGAAAAGTGATTACAATGGAAATGAAAGCAAAAATAATGAAGCATTCAGAGAAAAGCCAGATGCCATCGTTCATTGGGAAAGCATTAGGCTTCAGCTGCTCGACTATCAGAACAGTTGTAAAGGATAAAGTAGGAATAATTGTAATAGAGGGAATGGCCTGAAAACAATGCCAAAATATTTTCTCTCTTTAATACATCCTGTACTCCTTTTTGAAAACTAAAACCTGCATTCCTGCCTCAGACCAGTGGCTGGGAAGGGCAGGGTAAGTCTTTTGTTATTTGTGCTCAAGGAGATGGCTCAGTTGGACCTGGTAAAGGGAGGTCCTAGGTGGAGGTCAGGAGATTATCTTCAGCAGAGATGGGATATTCAGAATCAACTGTAGTTGAATAATAATTGCCTGAAAGTGAGAACCCATCCTTTAAAAGCTCCGTATTTCTGATTATTATTAGGACAATGGCATTTCAGACAGGAGCCTCCATGGTCCTCCTTTTGCTAGCAAAGTAACAAAATGTCTCTTTTCTTCCTCCTCAAACCACTTATCCTCTTTCTTCTGATGCATCCGCGTGGACAAGTGGCAGAGCTTTTGGTAACAATGGAACATGTGAAAGGCAGTAATCCAGTGAAAGCATCAATTATTATTAAGCAGCATAGTGGATTAATTATTGCAGTGGAAAGGTTATTATTGATTTGGTTAGAAGACAAAAATAAGCATAACATTCCTATTAGCCTAGCGTTGATGCAACATTAGGTGAGTGTTAACTTTTAGTATTCTTTTTTGAAATTTCTCATATCTCCTATCTAAACTTTTTGTATGAGTTTATTTCTGTGTTCTGTTTGCTTTAATTAAAAGAAAGAGCAAAATAGTTTCTGTAACTGATTGTTACAATACAGGAGTATGATTATTAATATTATTATTGCAGTATTATACTACATTATTATTGCCACATATGAGCCATTATAATATTGTTGGTATTATTATATGATATAATTATTATTATTATTACTGTATATGTATTAGGTAGATAGTGAGTGATTCTGGGTCTCCTAGGGAAGAAAGTGGGTGCTGTTGCCTCCATCTTGTTCCTGTCCCACCCTAATCATCCGAGCGACTGGACTGCCATACCTGGGGGAGGAAGGAATACTCTACAAATCTGCCAGTCATAATTTAGCATGCCAGCTCTGAAAGAATTCAGAGGACTCTCTAGCTCATAGGCCAAACAGCATAGGTACCATAGAGTCTGGAAATTGACCCAGAACAACCTCATACTTAGTTAAGATTCAGGTAATGTGACTCCCAACTTCTAATCAAAGTGGTTCCATGGTGACTTCTGAGCCATGAGGGAGGTCCCAGTCTAGGCACTATAAAACAAGAGGCAGACCATAACAAGGCCCTTTTTGCACCCCTCATTTGGCTCTCCCTTTGCTGCGACAATGGGTCTGGTCGCCATCCATGGCAAATGTATCATGCTCTGTAAACCCATATCTTGCTCTTGTTCTATAATCCTATCTTGCTCCCCTCTCGATTAAACTTCATCTCATGCTTGCCTTACTTTGTGCATCTGGTCATTCTTTGGCCATGAGCACACTAAGAACTGACATTCCAGACTAAAACTTGACATATACACTGTTCATCAGGTTTCTGAGTTACATAAAAATCCGACCTAAAGACTTTGTCAGGAGCATACCTTGTCCGTAACCTAGGGACTGCCTGTGTGGAGATCAGAGAAAACAGGCTACTCTTACCATGTCCAAAAAATTGTTTTCCCTTATTGCCAGGTAGGAAATTTAAAGCAAGTAAAATAAAGTGTTAGGTATAAGAGAATAAATATGATAAACTTCAGTTCATTTGCTGCCATATAATAAACATCTATAAGAAAATTCAAAGTAATTATTTTATTTAAGATCTTAAGAGAGAAATTTTAGCCATTAGGTAGCTTATTCCAGTAAATCTGTCACAGGAGGAAGAGCACAAATGTTGTTACCTGCTTAGCATACTCTAAAACTGCAACAGAGCAAATTTGGTGGAAGTATACCTCAATTGTGCAACAAGTAGCACAACTTTCTATTTTATATAGGGTATAAGATCTTTTTCTCCAGTTACCTAGCTGAGGATGGGCTCGCTGCTTAATTATTTACACACACACACACACACACACACACACACTTTGCCTACATAATTGATTTTTATTTATGCAATCCCTATGTGCCATTTTTTCATAATAGTCACATATATTTGTTTCTAATAAAAAAATCTACATGAAAGAACATAAATGCATATATACATAGATATTTTGTTACATACATTATATATACATTATGCATATAGTTTAATAGAGTTTACCCCTTGAGAAGCCACCAAGATATGTGACATGATTCAAGAGTTGTCTTAGACAGGAAGAACACCTCTTCCATGGTAGCGGTACCCGTGGAAAAATTTCGTGCTAATGAATTAAGTTTTTAGTTGGAGTAGTATGACATTTCAGGGCAGTTTCTCAGTTTTTTTCTCAGTTTATGAGATTCCTGCTACACCATTCCTTTGAATTCTTTGTACCTAGTTTCTGTAGGATAGAATTTGTGAGAAGTGGCCAGTGGCACATGCTACTTTGACTTATTTTAGGAGACAGTGTTTTCCAGTTAGGGGTTAGGGCCCAGTTGAGGGCCTAGTTTATAAATCTGAATCTAAATCTGAATCCAATATTCAGAATTATAAATTAAACTTACCATGAGATACCACTGTACACCCACAAAAATACCCAAGATTATAAATACAGAAAACATCATGCATGTGCAAGAATGTGGAGCAACTATAATTCTTATCTATTGTTCGTGGTGATGTAAAATGCTATAACCTTTTTGGAAAAAGAATGGAAATTTCTTCTAAAGTAAGAAATATACTTATCACACTAGCTAGCAATTCTACATTTAGTTATTTATCAACAATAAGGAAACACATGCTCACACAAGGGCTCATATACACAGAATGTTCATGGAAATTATGTTCATCATTGTCGAAACCTGGACACAACGCAAATGTGAATCAAACTATTTCTTATTTATACAAAGTAATACCACTCAGCATAAAAAGGAGGGAGCTAATGATATACACAGCATGGATTACCTTCATTTCTCTTTCTCTGTGAAAGAAAAAAGCCACACACAAAACAATACTCTGGTTGTCTTAAAGTAAGAATAGGTTGCTGAATGAGAAGTGTCATAAGGGAAAATTTTTGAGTATTTAAATGTAGTATGTTGTCACAGGGGTGTGGGTTATATGAATTAATGTACTTGTAAAAACTACCAAATTGTGTGCATAGGATTTGTAGATATCACTGTGTACACATTTTACATAAAATATGGAACTGCAAATAAAAATTGTCTCAGCTCAGGCCATTTTTTTCCCACCCTATTCAGCAGTTAAGTAAAGGAGCATCAAAAGCAAAAAGTAGAATTAATTCAGAATCAGGGTTTATCAGAGACAGAAAGAGAACAAGAGAACGAAGTTGAAATTATTAGAACGAGCACAGTTAATGTTAAAGGCCAAAAGGGGTTGACTGCAGGGGAAGAACTGAACACTGGGAGAAAATCAATTGGTAAATGTAAAGAAGTCAAGTCAGGTCAAAGAAAAAGTGTAGGGAGAGTAGCCAAGGAACAATGCTAGAATCATCGCAAGTTGAAGTCAGAGAGTTCAAGGTTGAAATATAAGATTTTTAGCTAATTCAACAAATCTAAGTTTGACAAGCTCCAGGGTTTATTGATATGAGTGATGGATTGACCTACCATGGGAAACTCGTTTCCCAGGGCTGTTATAACAAAATTTTGCTAACTATTTATTAATAGATGGCTTAGCACACCAGAAATTGATTGATTTATGGCATTGACAGCTAGGAGTCCAAAATCAAGGTGCTATCTGGGCCTTTCTCCCTGTAAAGGCACCAGGGAAGGGTCTGTATCTGGGCTCTCTCTTAGCTTCTAGTAGCTTCAGGCATTTTTTGGCTTGTGGATGGTTCTTTCTGTGTCTTCACATGGTTTTCCCTCTGTGTGTGCCTCTGTCTTTTCAAATGGCATTCTCCCTGTGTGTGTGTGTCTGTGTCCAAATTTCCCAGTTTTATAAGAGCATAATCATATTGGATTAGGGCCCATAGAGATGACCGCCTCTTAACCAATTGCGTCTGCTACAACCCTATTGCCAATTAAAACCACATTCTGAGGCACTGGAGCATAGGACTTTAACATATGAATTCGGGGAGGACATAATTCAACATACAACATATAGAACATGTCTATGGAACTGGGTTATTGAAGGAATTGAGAAGATGGTGATGAACACTGAGAGTGCTTAGGAGCACATGGGGACATGACATGAGTCAGAGGAAAAGGCAGAGGAACAAGGGTCTAGATGTGGCATTGAAAACAGAGCAGGTTGCCACTGGGGAGTCACTATGTGTAAAAAAGAGACTAATAATTTTTGAGGGAAAGCCAAGTTGACCTTATGTGCAGCCTGAGCATGCAGAAGAACTGATTGTCATGAGAGGGGGCACAGTGGCAAGGCCAAGTGGAACAAGAGGCATCAGAGCAAGCAGGACAGCGAGGCAAGTGCAGGTGCGAGAGCCAGCCCTGCCGACACAGGCCTCTGAGCTGGACAATTCCTCACTCCCTGTCCTCATCATATTTACTTAAAATGACATTACGCCTTATGTCTTTTGGTGCTTAGGAGGAAAAGGCCAAATTCTTTTCCCTGAAGGCCTTTGCAGTAGCTGTTACCTCTGTTTGAAACATGATATTTGCATGGCTGGGTCATTAAAGTTATCCATCTCCCCGCTTAAATGTCACCAGCTCAGAGAAGCCTTCCCTGCCAAAGCAATCAGAAATGACTATCTGGCCATATTTGTCACATCACAACTGATTTTAACTATTTGTATAGAAGGCATCACTATCTGACAAATGTCTAATGTATTTATCTTGTATCTATTTCACTACACAACATATAAGCTTAAACGAAAAGGAATCTTAACTCTTGATCACTTCTGTGTTTCCAACAACTAGAGCAGTGACTGGCATAGGGAAGCACTTACACTATATTTGTGGAATGAAACTTGATACCTGTTTGGTTCATCTTCATGTTCCCAGCATGTAGCACAGAACCCTGCCATAGATAGGTGCTCAATAAATAATTTCGAATGCATTAATAAATAATTTGATAGGTAACCAATATAACAACATTTTCAACAATTCTCAAAGATGACACAGATGGAGAGACATGATGGAAAATTTTCCAGCTGAAAAGTTTTAGAACGAATTACTTCCATCAAAATTCTGGAAGATATAGCAAGTGTGGCAGGTTAAATAATGGGCCTGAGAGACGTTGAATCTGAATCCTCAGAAACTGGGAACAGGTTACGTTACATGGTAAAAGAGACTTAGCAAATGTGATTAAGTCAAGAATCCTGAGTTGGGGAGATTATCCTGGATTATCTGGGTGGGCCCTGTGTAATCACCAGGGTCCTTATAAAAAGGAGGCAAGAGAATCAGAGTTAGACAGTAGGTGACATGATGAGACAAACAGGGGAGCAAGTGAGAAAGAAATTTGAAGATGCTACATGGCTGGCTTTAAAGATGGAGGAAGAGGCCACAATCCAAGGAATGTAGAAAGCTTCTAAGAGCTGGAAACAATAAAGATTCTCCCCTAATGTCTCCCTAACATGCTGGCCTAGGTACCCATTTTAGATTCTTGACCTCCAGAGCTATAGGAGTATAAATACTTGTGTTTTAAGTGACTTCATTTGTCATAATTTATTACAGCAGCGATAGGAAACACATACAGTAGGTGAGGAACAGAGATGGGAAGTTTGGATTCATGGATTCATTGAACATCTGAAGGTATCTCTGGATAGTAAGTTTGACTTGCCACATTATATTTATAAAGCAGTTACTATATTTTAATATGTAAGTGCATATATATAAATGTGTGTACACATATATTTTATATGGCTTTCCTACATGATACTAATTCATAGAATAAAATGAAATTGCTATTACTTAATTCCTGTGTATATGTATGAAAATGGTTTTGTCCCTTAGCCTTATTAGAAACATGAATGACCTCTTTATTCACAATCTTTTGAAATATGCACACTTCTCTCTTACAAAAACAAACATTCTATAAATGGGATGCTTTGATGCTGCCTTATAATATACTAAATCTAAGTCATTAAATGGCAATAGAAAAGCAGTATTTTACAACTCAGAGAAATCTTTATGTGCTGACTCCTTAAATTATGATCCATGGATCAGCAGCAATGGCAACACCTGGGCACTTACTGGAAATGCAGAACCTTTCTCCACTCCAACTCTGTGGATTCGGAATCTGCATTTTAATAACATCAACAGGCAATTCATATGCACATTAAAGTTTGGAGAACAAAGGTTTGTTGCATCCAATGGAATTTTGTTTTGTGAATAAAAACTTATTTTCTGAGAAAGTAACAATCAGGGTTAGGACAAGAAATCAATTCTCACACTTTTCAATCAGGAGCTCTTTCTATGAGGATTTTTTCACCCATAGTCTTAATAATACTGTTTTAAAATGCTTTTTTTTTTCTTTTTTAGGGAATAATTGACACACATCTTTGACATAAGTCTGAAATATACAGAGGCCATCACTGCTGCCAAGTCAATATGATCAACCACTTTATGTTATTATATTTTAAGTATCTAATCCTTAAAATTGAAATCAGCACTACTAATTTGGAATGAGCATTTTACCTTTAATTATGATGACCACTTTAGGGCCAGAGGTGCAGGGTAGAAAACATGTTGCTCTATATGTGAGTATCTCGTGTGTTGTCTTCCTTCCTAGTGGATTAGTTATTTCAGTCTCTCACCTCTGGGGGTAACTGTAAGTGGTAGAAGAAATGCCCATAATAGAAGAAAAATGAATCCATAAAGTTGGGGAAGTAAATCAAGTCCTGAGTATTAACAAGGGATTCAACCTAAAACTACACCTATATAAAAAAGACAAAACATTTTTGTTTTCAATAGAGTTGATTTGTTGAATGTATTCCATTGTAAATTAGATTATACTTATTTTGCTACCAATTTTGCTGATTTTTAAAAATATCACAGAGGCGTTGATTAAATTGTCTTGCAAAATTTTATATATATATATATATTGCACATAAGACCCCCAAATATTTCACTTAAAATAAATGCCTTATATTCTGAGGAGAAAAATCAGAAATAAAGCTTTCTAGAATATCACTTAAATATGCTATAAAAATGTCAATCTAAATACATTCCTCTGCTATATTGATTAAAATAAACCAACTAGTGACGTAGATGACACAAACTTAAAATCAGAACACAGTCAAAAAGAAAAAAATCTGACAATTTAAAATGAAAAACAATAGATTTATAAGAAACTTTTTATATATAATTATCTTATCCAAGTCTTTTTACATAACATCAAACTATAGTCTTTATAAATTTCATACAGGAATGATTTATTTATATTAAGCAACCTAAAACTTCATCTTATTTATGATATTACAATTCACTGGTATTGGAAGTTCTTTGGTAATCTTAGAAGAATGTGTATTCATTTTTTACAGTTTGTATTGACCACAATGAATTGTCTTTTTATTCTACAGTTTCTCTCCTAACCTGTCAAATCCTAACCTGTCAAAACATATTAAATACAGTGTCATTCCTTAAGGGTTGAAATGAAACTAATCACAAATTTTTGTTATAAACATATTCAGCATATGTCATTATTTTCTTTGTTGCTTAAGGTAATGGAAGAAAAGTCATTACATGTTTGAAATTGAAATAATAATGAAATGCTTCACAAATAATCAAGTGTACTTTTTTCCCCATAAAATAAAAACAAAAGTGACTATAATGATTAGGAAAACTTGAATTTTCTACATTTTGGCATGAGAAATGAAAAACAAATGATTAAAAATTAACAGTAATAAGAGAGTAGACCCACATCTTAAGCATTATTAATATAGATAAGAAATATTGCTGATAAATAGATGATTAATAATCTTATATAAGAATAAATAGATTTATGACTGGCAGTTACATGTAACAGTCAGAAAATACATTGCTATTTTGAATAAAATTGTATAAATTATAAGAAATATATTAAGAATAGTGATAATCCCTGTCATTTCAGGTGCAGTGTGAAGTACAAGTGGCTATGTCAGAGAAACAGGCCTTGGTTCCATTACTTACTAGCTGTGTAAATACACAAACATTATTGAACTTCCAAAAGCCTTTGTTTTCTTCCCTGTTGAAAGGTAAACTTATATTAGTTCACCTCCCAGGGATAAAATTGAATGGATCTATTAATATTTAAACAATATTGCATAAACCAAATATAGACATCATGTGAAAATAATGAAAATGAATTTGAGTAATATCTTGATTTCTCAAATCGTAACTGCATGAGTACAACAAGGTTGTCAGCATCACATGTTTATAAAATATGCATAGGTCTATATTTAATTCAGATACACAATTGAAGAATCAAATTAATGAATCAATCAGTCTATCATGATATTTTTGTATTGAACTTTTAATTCAATCATAGACCCTTTTCATTCCTTTCCAAAACTATTCGTTTCCAAGACCTAAGATATTTAAAATGAGAAATGTTGGTTTTTGGAATTGATATTATAATGCAAATTTAATAGGTTTTCATAATGATATAATTTCTTTGCATATACCCACAATCATTATTAAGGCAAAAATACTAAATTTTTCATTGAACGTGATGAGTCGAAAATTAAATTTCCCTATTTTGATACAGATTCATCTTAGAAAAAATCTTTTAAAGAAAGGAAAGCCTCTTGTGTGAGCAGAAGTCTTCGTTCAGAAGCTTCTGATGAGGAGAAGCTGATGTCATCATGTCTCCACCCTTCCATCTCTTTCTATTGGCATGGGTCTGACAGCGGGCAAGATGTTGTTTTTGTTATGTTTGTTGCTTTCTTTCGAAGGAGGCGTGCTCAGTGCAAGACTGAACAAAAGCAGTGCCACTGATAAAATATGAACAAATCTCAAAAGAAGTTTACTTATCACACAGAACTACAAGCAGACCCAAACAGATGCTCTCGGGGAGTTAACAAGCAAAGATCTCTCTATCCAGATAAGCAAGAACAAAGACCACAGGACCCTGTAGAGGAGATTTGTTATGGAGGCCTCCATCAGGACCATCTCTTAAGTGTTACATTGGTATTTCCCTTCAATGAGCAGCCTCACATAGAGTAATCTGACATGCCTGCTCCTGCCTATCTGAAAAATATCTGTATTAGATTTCCAATTCCTTCCATTTCCAAATTATCACAAGCCAAACACCTTAAAAACGGTAGCCTTTTATAGTCTTGCAGCTGCAGTGAATCAAGGGTTGGGCATGGTTTAACTGAGTTTTCTATTTCAGGATCTCCCCAAACTTCAATTTGGGTGTTAGTTGAGGTTGCTATCTCAACAGAAACTTGACTGTGGAAGGATTCACTTCCATGCTCCTGCAGGCTGTTGCCAGAATTCACTGAGATTTCCATTTTCTTTCTTGCTCTCAGCCAGGGGATGCCCTTATGTTCTAATCTGCTTCCCATGTCGTACCATGTGTCTTAGAAATAGCTATGTTGAACATGGCTATTTGCTTCTTCAAATCCAACAGCAGAATATTTCTGACCTGAGGGGGAACCCAGTCCCTCTTTTAAGGGATTTAACTGAATGAAGTGAGGCCCACATAGGATGTTCAAGTTATTCACATAGGTAAGTTGAAATCAACTAATTTGATATCTTAATTACATTTAAAAAATACCTTCGCATTTCCGTATTCTGCAGGCTGCAAGCAAATCACAGATTCTACCTGCACTCAAGAGATGAAGATTATACAAACTCACTGGAGAACACTTTAGGGTGTGCCCACTATACTTTCCACAGGTATGGAGATTTGCTAAGAAGCTGAGTGTGGAATTAGTGAAAAAAAGATTGTTATTATGGAAGTAGCACTGATGAGCAACATCAGAATAAATCCAGATGGAGAAGCACCAAGCACTGTTAGTGACCTGGGGACATAGATATGTGTAAAAATTGAAATATCAATTCCTCTAAGCACTTTTACAATTTGTGGAACTGGGACACTTGTTTCAGTCATCCCCCAATTATTGTAAGAGGTAAGGATCAACTTTTATTTCTCTCATTTTACAGAACTATTGCTTCTCCAACAATTGAAACATATTTACACTCTAGACACTAGCTTTGGTTGGCTCTACAGGGGCAAGTCTTCTGCCAGTGATTGCAGATCCCATCCTCAAGGGTGATATTTTATTTTCCACTCCATTGGCAGGTAACAGGTACAAATCAGTCATAGTTTGTGGATATGTGTGACCATTCTAAAATTCCTTTAATTATTTCAGCTTCTAGGAAGGTATCTAGTGAAAAAGATTTCTATTTGGAATATCAGGATTTCAATATTGCTATAAATGCAAATTGGATTTTGAGAATTCTTAGGTATACAATGTTATAAATGATGGTTGATAGACAAGTATGTTATCAAGCAGTACATCAAAAATAAATTTCTAAATTATCATAACAAAGACCCCATATACTGATATTCTCATTTAACTATCTTTTGTATTCTTAATTCATGAATAGAACAGAAGAGATTATACAGCAAGAAATCAATTTTCAGAATAATTTTTCAGCTAAAGGTTTTATGTAATGGCTATAGAACAAAATTTAGGGTCTATCACCATATTTCATCTAAATATGCTTAGAAGCTGAACATGTCTAGATAACTTAAATGCAATCCTTGGAGAAAAGGTTTATAATGTATGTTCTCTTTCACAATAAATTACACTACTGTGGTCTCAGCATGCCTTAGGATTGTGGCTACTTAGGTTAAAAAGTTTGGCCCAATCTTCTCATTTTATAAATGAGAAAATTGTGATCAACTGATCCATATATAAGAGTGCAATTTTTGAACCCAACGAATACCATTCCTGTAGTCATGCCTTCATTGTTGCTGAAAATTTAATTTACTTTGATACATAGATGAGACAGCAGAGAGCCAGGAGGACCAAATTATTTACCTTTGCTTAACATCTAATGGGTAGTTTTAAAGAGCATAGAATAAATATATATTGATATAATTGCCTATTCATTTTCTATGGCTATTTTTGTAATATCACTCTATTACTACCTTGATTCTCCTAGAGGGCAAGGATCATGGTCTATATTATGAATATTGTAAACAACCTCTAACAGTATTTTACATTCTAGGTATTCAATAGGTGATCATTGAAATGGTGAATAAATGAGAAGGAAATCATTAAGTCTATAAGTTAATAACATAACTAATACCAAAAGATAAGAAAAGCCTAATTTTAATTATTAAATTTACTTGTACTAAGGCAAATAAAGGCAAAATAATAAAGCAGGATTTTCAAATTTGAAAGTAAAGCAAGGGTGGCTTTATAAAATAAGGCAAACTGAACCCAGTGTATAATATGTACTTATCTCTAAAATATATTATTCCTGAAGCTTTTGAATTTCTGAAAATACATTATTATCAAAGCAGACATAGCACAGCTTACCTCATACTTTGATGTTGGATGACTAGTTCTTAAGCTATATTCTTTTTGTAGCTAAATCCTTTGTTGAAGGGCTTGTAACTGTGCCAAAATAAAATAATAATAATAGAAAATACCAGATAGTATAATATATCTACATCACTAATAGTTAGATTAAAATGAAAAGAGATTACAAAAATGAACTGAGGTTTAAATCTACTTTTTCAATTGAATAACAGTGGCGGGATTTGTCTTATAATATGAGAATGTTTATTTTATTCCATAACTATGGGTTTATTCTGCAGTGACTGGTCATGTTAATTTAGCTAATGGACATTTAACAAAGCCAAACAGAGTAAAAAGATGCCACAATTTTGTTATAATGTATTATATTTGAAAAATATTTTAGTATAAGTGATTGCTTATAAGGAAATATATGAACATGTTTTCATCAGTCGCTTATACAGAATCATCAAAAAATTTGAGGGGAAAATACAATTATGTAATTGGGCATTTTGTATGCAAGTGTATCATGGGGAAAAACAAATATATTGGCACTTATGTGAATATCACAACTGCGTAGACATTTTTTATAGTTCCATCTCCGATATGATCCCTTAGATGATAATAATGATTCAGAATAAATATAATTATATGCCAAAATAACTTTTAAACAAATATTAACCATGCAGATTGTTTATATGTAAAAGCACAAAAGCTATGTTTATTTATAAATTCAACAATAACTTCCTGACTGGCTAAAGTTTAGTCACTTTATTAGACAGTGAGAATATAGGGAAACAATCCTGTGCCTTCTAGCACCATGATTTGCAATTCTGGCTCCATTTCATTACTACTTATGGAGGTATTAAAATAAATATACCTAACCCCACTTGTGGAAATTTCAATTCAGAATTTCTCAGGCAAGTTCTAAGGAATTCTATTAACACTCTATGATTCAAATGAATAAGTGCTTTTTGAAAAACCAGCTTGTTATGAATCACTGACTAGTGAAGAAGACATCATTAAAATAATTCTAACACCATAGACATATGCCCTGAATACAGAAATGATTATTGAAGTATAGCTGGCCCATTGTACCTGAGTATTTGAGTTTTTCTCAAAACTCATTTTTGTAAGTCTCTGATTGTTTCATTTGGGTTTTGAGTAGAGGGTAGGAATATACAACAATTTTCTTCTGCAAAACCTTAGCTATAGGATAGATGAAGTTAGAGAGGCAACCATATAAATCAGCATTTTGGAGTGTTTCTTGAAGAAAAAAGGATTTATTGACAATTCTTGAGTAAAGGAGTCATATCTATATTCTAGAAAGTGAACACTGGTTGCAGAGTTAACATCTCAATTCTTATAGGAGGAAAGGGTTCTATAGGAGACTGTTATAATAATCAAACAGAGTAATAAAGTGGCCTTAACTCAGATAGATAGGAGTGCATTTGAGAGAAATTCTGGACAGTCAATAAACTGACTGATAATTGTTGTATTTGGGGTACATGCTAGAAGGAGAAATAAAAAATGAGATTCATCCCTCAAATTCCAGCTTTATCGTCACATCCTTAGAGACCTTCCCAATCTCTCAATTTATATTATTACTCTCTGCACCCTCCATTAATACAGTATATTATTCTTTCATTGTATGTAACAAACTTTACAACTGTGTATTAGTTCAGTATTTACCAATATATATTATACTATGAAACCATATGATCTCAGAAGATGAGAATTACATTTTTAATCACACTATTTCTAGTGATTAGGACAAATATTAATAGATTAGTAATATATGTTGACGAATATGAAGGAAAAGATGAACTAGACTTATCCATAATATAGTTCTATTTTGCTGTGAAGTACTTTCTAATTCTAGCCAATTTGAACTATTATTTCCAGCCACTGTGATCTTTTTATTTCCCCATTCCTTCTATGATTATCCTCTTCCTGTAATATATCCTATAGTTGTATTTCCTCTTCCTTCTTATGCAAAGTGTCCAAATAATACCCAATCCTTAAATATTTTGTTCTTAAATCTCTTCAAGTGTTAT
>VBSM01000413.1:21545946-21588411 GCA_008086735.1 Cheirogaleus medius
GAGAAGCCAACACAGTTGGCTATGAAGGGAAGAATACAAAAGAGGAGGGAGTTATGCTTTGGCTGAATAATAATCAGTGCATATGTTGGATAAAATTCCAAAAGGCCAAGTATAAAACAACTGCCAGGGAAAGTAACACTGCTCATGAGCATATTAATGAAATACATGGCTGGGAGATGTTAAGAGTTTTAACTAGCTAGAGTGGAGAAACCTCACTCTAGACACAGAATATTTAGAAGAGATACCAGAAGTGTCATCCCTTAGTCCCACTACTGAACTAGTCCTAGGCTAAACTAGTCTCACTCTACCAAAGTTTATAAAAAAATCTCAACACAATTAAACTCATTGGGGAGCAATTTATCTATTAGATAAAACATACTTCTACATTTTTAAAAAGAGCACAAGAAAAATATTTAAAAACTCAATAACAGAGCATCATAATATCTAACAAACAATAAAATTATTAGACATGCAAAGAAGCAGGCAAACATAAACCACAATCAGACTAAAAGATAGTCAATAGCAGTACATCAAAAAAATGGGAGAGATGCTAGAAATAGTATATGAGAACTGAAAATAGCTGTTACAACATGTACAAAGATTTAAAATAAAACACAAAGATGGTGTGGAATGATATGGCAGATATTTCAGAAAAAAACAAATGAAAATTCTAGAATGTGAATGTAATATATTAAAAATTACAAAAAAGTCACTAGATTAATTTAGTATATTAAAATTGCAGAAGAAAATGTTAACAAGTTTGAGTTATAACAATAGGAATTACCCAAACTGAAGTGGAGAAAGCAAAAAAGAGTGAAAAAAATTAACAAAGCCTCATTAACTTGTGTAATAACATAAAATGGTGTAGCATATATGTATTAAAGTCCCAGAAGGAAAGAGAGGAAAAAGGGCAGATGAATATTAGATGGCTAATAAAAGCCAATAGAGACAGTCTAGCCAGGAACAGTGTAGTATTGAAAGTAGACAGACAATTCTTATACTAACACACACAGTAATGTGCCTGCCATTAATGAACCGGGTAAAATTGATCCTATGGTCACAACACGAATTAAAGTCTAATTTTTCACACAGAAGCTGTTATTAAATGCTTTTTGATCACAAGCTGGTCTAGACTTTTGGTAGTGGCTATCTTGAACACTTAGAAGTGCATTCCAGATGGATTTTTAGAATAGCTTCATCAGAAAAAGGATGAGGACAGATAAACTCTTTAGGGCTGTGGTCCCCAACCCCGGGGCCGTGAACCGTCCCTGTCTGTGGCCTGTTAGGAACCAGGCCACTCTGCAGGAGTGAGCAGCGGCAGGCAAGCAAGCCAAGGCTCATCTGTATTTACAGCCGCTCCCCATCGCTCACATCACTGTCTGAGTTCTGCACCCCGCCCCTGGTCCTCGCCCCTGTTGAAAAATTGTCTTCCATGAAACCAGTCCTTGGTGTCAAAAAGTTTGGGAACTGCTGCTTTAGGGGACATTTACTATTATATAGTAATGGGAGACAATGAAAGCCTGAATCCCTGGCACTGACATGCTAAACGAGAGGGTGGGCTTAAAAAGTTTTATGAAGGTGAAATAAAATTTTAGCCACTGCTAATATAAGGGGTGCGGGGAAGAATTCATACTACATTTAAGGTCTTGAAAAATCAGAGGAAGAAAAAGTTTTGTAGAAAAAAAAAATTTTAATGTGTATATATAACTAATTCAAAGCACTAACAGGAAAAGAAGTTAGAAATATCAAGAAGATATGTTGTTGAGCCAAATCTTATGAGGTCAGTATTATAAATTTAGATTTGGAAATTATTTTAAACTTCTTTTCTCTTTCCTTTAATGGCTAAAACTGTACTAGGTACTTAAAGTTTCCAGGAAAAAGTTTTCATTTAATTTATTGATCAATATGATTTGTGTGTAAGTGCTTGGAGAACACGGCAATATTTTCCATGGTGAATGATAAAGGAGAGGGAGCCTTCGACACTGGAAAGACTTACAGCACCTACTTAGATGACTGAAGTCATAAACTGAAAGATGGCGATGAGGATGCACTACTAGAGTGTCTTTATCATAGGATTTTATAGAAGATACTTTATGTATTAGCAAAAATATTTTTTAAAAATTAAATAGTCATGGGCAGAAACTTTTGTTAAGGAGCATGGAATTGAACTAATGAAGACACAAACTGGTGGTTTCCTGAAGAAAAGATGAGACACTGTATATTTAACTTTGTATAAAACAATGGGAATAATAGTGATCCGAGGTAATTTCTCATCATAAAAGTAAAATCTAGCCAACATAAATATTTTCAAATGCTAATGCTTTTAGCGCATAATATAGCAGTATGTGGCCATAAAGTATGCGCTGCCAAAACACAGCCTAATCATCTAATGTTAAAATCATTGATTAGGAGGAAGTAAAAAATCGTGGCAAGTCTGTAGAACTATTAGCAGTAAATAGCACTGTAATATTTTTAAAATGCTGCCTCAGGTGTCCTTTCCATTGCAAAATGTTACATGCAATGTATGATCTGTGGCACTGCCACTATCTGCTGCCAAGGTTAACTCATCCAGATCAATGTTGGGTATCTAAAGGTTGTTTTAAGTCTGCTTATAAAAATAGTGCAACCCAAATCAACAATGTTTCTTATCAGTCACACTGAGGACCTTTATTTTATATTGATATATTCAGAAATTTCATATTTTTCAGTTTATTTTATTTCAATATCAGCAAATAAGAAACAAATCAAATTATTTATTTAAGTTTGTCTTCCCTAAAGCTCTCAAAAATTGTCATTGTCTTCTATAATGGGAAAACAATTAAACTAGCAGTGAAACTTTCCTCTTCATTGTCTCTCACTTTTAAAACAATCATTATTGATTTTATACAAACCCCTATGCACATTATGTGTTACCCATATATGTGTACACTTCATAGCACACGTTTATCAAAAGAGATATATCACTTTTTAAATCAAAATCATAAAAATATCATCATAAAGTTCTGGGTCAGTCATACAGTAGCTTTATATTGATCATGTCCTCTTATTAAATATGAAAGAAGATTAGAAAATAATGTAAATTTTTAATAGTTAGTAAATAAATATATACTAGTGTGTTTATAGATGGCTGTATGCATATTATTTATTATTCATTTATTGAACAATTATTAGATGCATGATATGTCACAAGTCTCTAGGGATGTGATCAATTTCTCTTCTAAACCAAATTGTGACTCACAAATTATTATTGTATATTTAGTTAAATACAAAATCATTAATGCCTCCTTTTAAAAGAAGTTATCTAAAGAGAAAAAAAAGACTGCCAGTTTATATTGGCAATGTAATCAAGTAGAATTTTATTCCATTTTAAATGCACAACTGGGAACTATAATTTTATAGAAACTTGGGAGAAAAGAGGAAAGCAAACTCAAGGGATGGAATGTAGCAACCCATTCAGTAGCTATAGATTCAATAGTAGACATGTAGTTTCCTTCTGACATATTTATAACCTGTATGCCACATCTACAATCCTCTGTATTGTTGTTTAATGAATTCAAACATAAGAAGAAAACAATGACAGTGGCTAATTTTTACTTATACTCCTGTCTTACTTTTCTGATGATCTGAGGAAATATCTACTTGAAACAATCATTGGATGCTATATCACCAAGAATGTAAAAGATTCTGATTATCAAAGCCATACATTTGGACAAGAAATATGACCCAAGTGTTAAACAAAAACCAATTATTGGGTAAATTGGGTAGCAATTGGGTTTGAAAGTTATCTGTTAAATATCAGAACAACTTAACTACTTGAGACAGGTCAAATGTTAGGATAAATTGATTATAATTAACATGATTCATTAATATAAATATGTGTTTTTCTTGGCATTTTAAGTTCCATTTTTTGCGGTTTTCACTTCAGTTATTATGCCTGAAGAACATTACTTAGATTGCACACAGATTTTCATACAGCAACTAACCAATATTAAACTGTCACATTGTAGCATACATTATAGTCAACAGTTCATTTTTAGTGCTATGACAATTTATGTTACATAACACCAATATTCAAAATAATATTAATTTTATTTTACTCTTTCATCAAAATCAGGAACTGGTAAAATAAAAAATCACTAATATTAATAATGAGAGTTCTAGAATTCCTGTTCTGAATGCAATTAAAATTACCTAGAAATAACTAGGTTTCCCAGTGTAGCAAATTTTTAATCTCAAAATAGTCACTGAATTCTAAACATAGTCCCTGTATGATCTACTGTGAAATAAAAATATAAAATGAAACATACATAATAATGACATAATAATGTTAGACTACATTGTCAAAAGATGCCTAAAAGTTGAGATATCATTAGTGATTTCATAATATATTTTACTCTTTGAAGGTGTATCCTCATACCTCCAACATCTGTTATTTGACTTTGGCAATTGAAATCTATTACCGTGTTTCCCCAAAAATAAGACCTACCCATAAAATAAGCCCTAGCAGGATTTCTAAGCATTTGCGGAATATAAGCCCTACCCTGAAAATAAGACCTAGTGATGGGCGTGGCTACGCAGCATATCTGCACAACCCATGCATTTCATCGCAGAGCGGTAAAGAGGAGCAGCCCTTCTCATCTGCCCCATTGTGACAGCTACTATCCCAGAGGTGACCCGAAAGGTGCGGGCAGCCCCATCAACAAGGTAGGCTCCCCGTCAGGTCCCGGCCATCCTGTGCGTGCTGCAAGCTGAGGCTTTGAGGGGAAAATAACACATCCCCTGAAAATAAGCCCTAGGGTGTCTTCTTGAGGAAAAATAAATATAAGACCCTGTCTTATTTTCGGGGAAACACGGTATGTAGTAAAGAAGGAATTTTGGGTATTTTTGCTTAATTAAGTATTCTTTATGCCGTTTGTGCTTATGGTATCTTCTGTTTTCTTTTTTTATAAAGTAAACCAGTTAATAATCTGGTTTAAGTCCACCTTGACTTTTAGAAAAGAGATAAAAGAGATAGAAGCAATAAATGAAGCTAAATAATTCAAACAATACCCCAAAAGTTAATTAGGATGTTGTACTGGCAGCGATAATATTGGCTGCCAGGATTTGGACAATGGTCTTTGTTTGTCTAATTGCAATGATACAGGAAATTTTCTGGGTGGGAAAAAGACGATCAAACTTATGAGTCCCTTTGGATGTCTCAAACAGTTATACTTGCGTTTATCCATCTGTCCAGACCGGATCCTCAGGACTCGCAGTTGTTGCTTCTTAATGCTACCGATAGCTTACAAAATACAAGCTTAAAGTACAAATTGAAAACAAATAACTCAAGATTCTAGTTTCCTGGCTACATTTCTTGCATATAGAGTAAACACTCTTCTACCACTTTTACTTAGAATAAAATATATATATAAAGAAAAGTGACAAATGTCAAAATGTAATGTTTTAATATTTCTGCTAATTAAGATTTTAAAAAGCTGTATCCTTTAAATGATCTGATATTATTGATAAAGCACCATGCATCTATATTCAGTTATTAAACTCTAAAACACTAGCATTATAATAAGTGGATTTTGTCAAGATGCTAGCCTCCAAAGGAACAAATAAAATTTGGATTACATTATTCTTATCTTCAAATTTCTTATAGCAATATAGAGGAAACAATATCTATATAATAGAATAATTAGGTTATTATAGATAGCAGTATATAAACAAGTGCTAAAATATTAACTAAACAATGTATACATTAATAGAAATTTTGATTAAGATGGAAGTATTGTAGTGTACAAACATGAAGGAAGAGTATTTTAAACAGATGTATACTTTGTGGGACACTTTGTGTCTGAGATTCCAGCTAACCTCTCATCTTCTATTTTCTGAAGCCATGCATGCTATTTTTCATTCTAATGACTCCAAAATTGAGTATCTATCCTTCTTTGATTCTCCTCAATAGAGCAAATTAAAAAGAAAATAGTTGAATGATACAGAATTTACTATAGTGTGTATACAAAGGAGAGATTTTATATCATGCTTTTTTACAAAATAAATACAAAATTTCCTTAGATACACCCACTTTCCAATATCCAATATTCCTAGTCAGATTTTGTCTCATGTATTCCCTGTGTAGTGGAAACTTTACTGGCAATGTTTTTTTCTCCCAGATTTCCCAGAGACATTCACATTCTTCCCTTTTTTACTATGCAGAACATTTATTTGAATTCGTGTCTTATCTTTAAGTTAGCATATCCCAATTCAAACAAAAATGCCTCCATTTTAAAAGATGCATCCTTCACTGAATGCAGTTTTAGAGCTCTTGTGTGTGTTTTTGAGCATATTCATAATTCCATGCTCATTCAAGCTAATTTCTTGCAATTATATTGCTTTTTTAAAGGAACTTTGGGGTTAGATATATTTTACCATAGTACACAGACTGAATCATAAAAATTGACAAGATCCCACAAAACACAGAATAAGAAAAAATGAGTTGTGTAGTGTAAAATAGGAAGATAAAACTTTTGGAAAAGGTATTAAGTCTGTGTATAGAGGGACATGAGTTCAAGTTCATAATAGAAATCCAAATGACTTTTTAAAAGTTTGGTGGTACCATAAATGTTTTGCTGAGGGAATTGAATCCAGCATGATAAGTATCAGCAGCTTTCTTAGCCACGATGACAGAGTAGGAACGATATTTAGATGAGTAATGTGATGGATGACAGAGTGGATCAGAAGTGAGAAAGAATGTAGGTAGGTAGAGAATACAGAGATATGTTAAAAAAAAAAAAAAAGAGGAAACAAATAAAAAATACTTCTCTGAGCATCGTTTCCTATCATACTAGCTCAGTTTTTTTTACCAAAATTTTAAATTTATTGAAAACTCCAAATCATATTTTTCTATGAATTATCTTTTCTCCAAGCCATATCTTCCTTTCTTATTCAACTTGGATTCAATGTTCCTAATTATAACAAAACCCTGGCAAACACCTTAATTCCCTCTCTCCTTCTCCATCTGTTTTACTTAACTAGAAAAGTGTGACACCTATTTAAAATCAATTTTCTGCCCTCTCCATGACTGCACATATCAAAGATGACTTGTCCCAGCCTAACTCAAGACTACACATTTCCAATGGTCACTTCATTCTACCCAGAAATTGGACATTTTTTAAATTTATATTTTCTTTAATTTCTTACTACTCTAAATCTCCATTGCTTATCTTCTGTGTTCCTCTCAATTTTCTTTTACTGTCTTCCTTCCTCAGTGTCAGCTAATGACTTTGGCTCATGCTTTATTGAGAAAATAGAAACAATCTAAGAGGGCTCATTTCATCTTATCTGGATTAAATACACATGCACATGCAACTGTATTTTCTGCCCTCCATCCTACTACTGTGGATGAAAGATCCCTGAACTTACCAACCAACAGGCAGTACCTCTACTGTACTCTGGACTCTCTCCCCTCTCCTTTTCTCAAAATGTTATTCCTGCTTTCTCTACAGTATGTTTCTTCATTTCAACTGGCTCATGAACATAGATCACACCAAATGCTATATGTTGATGACCCCTAAGTTTATATTCTCTAAATTTCAGACTTCTTACTCAGTGTGCTCATGCAGATTTCTTATAGTGATCTCAAATTTAACATGTCAAAAAAACATTTCTAGTTCCTGACACTCCCATTCCATTCTCTTTTAATCTTTCCCAGCTCAATAAAGACTGCCACTTCCAATCATTTGCTCAAGTCAAAAATCAAGGAGTTGTCTTTTAGTGTTACTGTTAGGTAGACAGCTAGGGACCTTCAGCCCCTCTTGGTTGTTTCTGTCTTAAAAATATATTCTAATGTCTAATGTTTCCATTTTGTACTAACTCTGCTATCACTATGTTAACCACCATCTATTCTTGGATTATTTAAATAGCCTCCCACCTGTTCTCTCTTCTCCCCTATTTAACCCCTACAAACTATTCTCCACATAGTTGCATAAAACTCTTTAAAGTAGATTCTCTTTGCACTTGAAATAAATTCTAAACTCTTTCTTCTAGCAAAAATAGCTCTACATCTTCCGTCTTCTTCACAAGGCCTGAAGGGTGACCTCATCCTCACCCTTCTTTCTCTTAATGCTATGGTCAAGTCACAATGTCTTTGAGTTTCTAAAAGATCCTACCTGCATTCAAAAGAATGGGGTTGGGAGAAAGTGGGAACTATTTATTTAAATCACAAAGTCAATGGCTAAGAAAAGACAAGGACTTTTCACTGATAGTGTTTGAACATCTTTTAAAAAAAGTATCACTTAAGGAATATTAGAAGATGGAAGTGATAAAAATTCTCTTCAATAGGGTCTAAAGAAAACTAATGAGAGGTTAAGCCTACTCTTCTTTTTCCTTAAAGACTGCATTATAATTTTCTTTTTTATGTGACTTGAAAATTTGTGATACCTTTAACACACTTAGCAACAGGTTGTAAGAACCCATTATGCAGCACTGGGCACTCTATCTATTCATTTCTGTTTCCCTTGCTATATCTCTTCCACATGCTGGTTTTTTTCTGAGTCTGTAATTTATACTTTGAATTTGCTGTTCTCTTTGTCAACTATATTTCATTTTATGCCTGCTGATTCCAGCAATAGAGACCTTTTGGAAATGGTAAAGCCCCTCTATAAACCAATACTACCACAAAAATTGTCATTGTATCACATGGAGATCTATAGTAAAAAGGACTGAGAGAGATCATTTTCTCAATGTAAATATAGATGTGAAGTTTTTTATGAAATAACTTAAACTCTAGTTCATTGAAAACAAAAAAGCATTTAATTTCTAATTTTCTATGATTTACAAGAGATAATAGACTTACTAATTCCAAGCCATATATAACAGAACAGTATAAATCTAGATTATTTAAAATAAAATCAAATTATTTTACCTTAACATTTTCCCCAATTGTGTTAGTACATTCTATTTCACTTTAACTTATTAGTTAATAATTATAATACAATCCTACTACGTATTTTAATAGTAAACAGATTTCTTCCGAGGTTTTATAAATAGTTCTTTGCTTTTGTCAAATCAAAAATAGGCATAAGAAACACCTCAGAGTAGCTATAAGGTGATAAATAAATCATTAGTACTATTAAAACATGATTCACCTCTTTGAAAAAGTTTTCTAAAGAAAAGTTACATTTAATTCTAACAAAATAATTATCAGTATAAAAAGTATTAGAATTTCATGAGCTACAACAGGAATTATAAAAAAGATCCCTGGTTTGGGATCTTTGGTTCAAGGATAGACTTTAACAGCAAGTCTTACTAATCCTAGATCAACTCTGCAGTCTCTATTAATCTCAGTTTTCTCATTTGCAGAAGAGAGATTCCAATGCCAACCTGTGGTAAATGGTAGGGTGTCCTGCTATACTGAATCAAGAAATAGGTTTGTGGTGAAGCAAGAAATAAAATATATACCCTAGAAATGACTGGGCTATGTATGACCCTCTGGGTAAGCATTATCAAACTGGATTATGGGACTAGAACAGCAAGAAATTATAAACCTTAAGAGGCTGAGTTGAAAGGGGCGGCCTTGCAAAAATAACAGGAAAATACCTAATCCCACAATTTCCCCAGGAATGTTAAAGATCCATCCTATGAGTTTTCTCACTAGCAGACACACTGCAGGAGTTCTTTTTTCACAACTTGGAAAGAGCTGAATGAACAGAAAAGAGTTGTAAATCTCTCTCTTTCAAAATTGTTTTTTGTTTGTTTGTTTGTTTGTTTATTTTGTTTTTGAGAATCTGTTTTTACAGAGTTCCTGAGTAAACAGCAGAAGAAGGAGCTACAACCTCAACCATATCTTGAGGACAGAGTCACATCCTGTGATAATCCCTTCTCCAAGGAAGGCAGGAAACCAACTCTTGGACTTTGACATCCTTGCAGTTTTTTTGTTTTGTTTTGTTTTATTTTTTTATCTACCTGCTGCTGCTTTTGTTATCAAATGACAACCATTGCTATTTTTGTTTCTTGTTATCCCACTTAAAAATCAGTGAGCCACTTGGCCTCGCCAAGGCTGGCACTGGCTTCTCTTTCTTTGGGATGCCATGCTGTCTCCCTGCTCTCTTCCCCACGCCCCTTTCCCTTCTCTCTCTCTCTCTCTCTCTCCCTCCTCTAAAAGAACAAAATAAACTTTTTTTTTACTTTTATATATCTTAATCTCTGTGTGAGAAATCTTTCTCCAGCTGTGTCTTGAGCGCCTATTAGACTTTCCACCCTAACAGAGTTAGGTGAAAGGACATATCTTCCACCTCGAGCTGGACTTAAATGGGAAAAAAGATGGCGAGTGGCATGCATTTCTGGGCTCATCTGTCCCGGCAGGCTTCCTGTCAGCTGCTGAGATTATTGAATTTCAGAAGCATTTCCTTGAGAAACAAGGAGATAGTATGGAATGGTTTTTACTTCTGCCATCATGTATCTGATCCCTGAAGTATCCTTATCATTACTTTCTAGATAAGGCAAAAGCAAAACAAAATAAAAGTAATTTAACCAATTTATAGTATATCTTTATATATTAGACTTTCATTTAATAAATAACAATTTTTTTCTCAAATGTCACAGAAGGCATGGTTTTGACTATTGTTCAGTTTAGTTGTTCTCAGTTGCAGTATTTAAGTTTAATTTTCCTTGACTGAGAAAAAACTTAAATAGAGCAAAAGAGAATAGCAGTCTTAAGCACCATTTACTAAACATTGTGAAGATCATTTTAGTTCCTAGCATAGTGTTAAATATAACTTGCAAAATATAAAAATACATTTCACTTTTTTGTAAGATATGGAAACACAAGTCAAATTCCATTTTCTTCACAAAACTTCCTTGATTATCCCAGCTTTTATTTAGTATTATCATTTAAAAATATACATAATAAACATTATATGTCACTGATGTTTGAGTCATCTAAGGTAAAATTCTAATTATAAACTTGTAAAGCTGCCATATCTATTAATATGCTGGTCAATATACTTTTCTAACACCAAAAACTATAATGGAGACATCTGAAAAACACTAATTGGGCTTGTAGATGGCACAGACTTGAGATTATCTAAAATGTGAACAGGCAAGAAAGCGATTCAACCCCAACAAAATAAATGCAATGAGAAGAAAATTAAAATTCTCAAAATAAGTTAAAATAATTGTAAATTTCAAGACCAGGTAATCTACCCAAAATTGAGCCCTTCAATGATTACTATCACTACAGCTTGCAATATAAAAAGAGGGAAGCAAGTTATTTGTTGCAGGTTAAATGTGGAGTCGCAATAGCCATAAAACACAAAGATTCAAATTTAGGCTGGATTTCATGAAGTATAATATCCAGTATACACACACACACACACAGAGCGAGTGAGCGAGAGAGAGAGAGAGAGAGAGAGAAAGTTCACATGTATTTGTTAGTTAAAATTCTAATTTTTCAATTATTTTATTTTTAACAATTTTGCATCATACTGTTGACGATGCATTCTATTCCTGTGTGACATGCCATCTAGTCACCACCACAGGGCTTTGGCAAATGCTGTCGTCCATAGCTTTGTGCCTCTTTCCTTTCCCCATTTGCTACATTAAACTTTCAGCTCTCAGCTTCATTACTGCAGGAGACCTTACTTAAACCAGATCAAATGCCCATATTGCATTCTGCAGAAATGAATATATTGATGTACTTTTTTCATTTTTATTTCAATAGATTTTGGGTGTACAAGTGGCTTTTTGTTACATAGGTGAATTGTATAGAGGTGAACTCAGGGCTTTTAGTATACCCATCCCTCACATAGTGTACATTGTACCCAATAGGTAATTTTTGATCTCTTACCTCCTCCCGCCCTCCTGTGTTCTGAGTTTCCAAAGTCCATTGCACCCCTTTATGTCATCATGCATACCCATAGCTTAGCTCGTACATATAAATAAGAATGTGTGATATTTGTTTTTCCTTTCATGATATACATCACTTAGGAGAATGGTTTCCAATTTCATCTAAGTTGGGAAAAAAGACATTATTTCATTTTTGTTTATGGCTGAGTAGTACACCATGGTGTATATATACCACATTTTCTTCATGCACAATTCCATATTTTCACAATTATGAATTGTATTGGATAAATGAGTGCAGGATTGAACAGCTGGTCTACTTTTAGTTCCTTGAGAAATCTCCATGCTGTTTTCCATAGCAGGTGTACTAGTTTACCCATCAACAGTGTAGAAGTGTTCCACTTTCATTTCATCTTCTCCAACATTTATTCTTTTTTGATTTTTTCATAATGGCCATTCTGACAGGAGTAAGGTGATATCACATTGTGGTTTTAATTTGTATTTCCCTGATGATTGGTGATATTGAGCATTTTTTCATGTTTGTTGGTCATTTGTATATCTTCTTTTAAAAAATATTATGTTCATGTCTTTTGCACACATTTAATAGGAATTATTATTTTTTCTTGCTAATTTGTTTGAGTTCCTTGTACATTCTGGATATTAGTCATTTATCAGATGTATAGTTTGCAAATATTTTCTCCCATTCTGTAGGTTGTCTTTTTATTCTGTCGATTATTTTTTTTATGTACAGAAACTTTTTAGTTTAATTAAGTCTCACTTATTTATTTTGTTTTTGTTATATTTACTTGTGAGGTTTTAGTCATAAATTCTTTGCCTAGGTTGATGTCCAGAAGAGTTTTTCCTAAGTTTACTTCTAAAATTTTTAGGATGTCAGTTCTTACATTTAAGTTGTTATGCTGGTTGCTTCTCATCTGAAACCTCTTCCCTCAGTTCAAAAAAGATAGCTTTTGTGGTTCACCTGTTTTCCTCAGCCAAGAGCTCTGCTGCTCAGTTTAGAGAGGGAGAGTTACACTGCCTTTTGGCTTGTGGAGATAGGTATCCATTGCGGTGTTGCCGGCAATTTGGGTCAATTGGTACTTGGACCACTGGGATAGTGTTCAGGTGGCAGTGGTGGTGTCTGTGGAGGGAGGCAATGAGCCGCACCCTCCGTGCAGAACCCAGATGCAGTGAGCAGAGTACTATTGGGGTTGTAACCCCACTGCAAGGCTAGAACTGGCCATCTCACAGCAGGTCTGTGCCAAAATTTTGGCCTTGGGAACATAGGCAGCTATGTCTACAGCACAGGGTGGTTGGAGGAGGGGAGGTCCCTGCCTCCACATCCCTTCCTGGGTTCTGGTGCTACTTATTCTCTGTAATGGGGATACTTTCCTCCCCTATGGACTCCTCTCCACTGGGAGGATGCAGACAACTTTGGACCGTGAGCCAGGGGCTCTCAGGTGCAGGAAAGCATGCCTTCTGATGCCTTCTACAAAGCATTTGTGGCACTTCCCAATCCCCTTGGGGCAGCTCACCCTATGGGTCATAACTGTAGCAATATTGCCACTCTCTTGTGTCTCCCAGCTCCTGTGTGGTCGTCATAGTCCAAGTGGGTGCTAGGGAATGTTCATGTGGGATCACAATTCAAGGAGACAAAAGGGCTGTGACTTCCCTGGCAGGATAGAGGCACCCTGCGTGTGTGTAGACAATATAGAGCCTGCTGTCTCAGCTTGGTTGTGTGGTGGGGGAAAGTGATGCAGCATGGGCCTGTAGCCTAGTGCTCTGTTTCCAAGAAGCTCTCAATTCACCAATGGCAGCAGTGACTGAATTTGTCAGGGTAGAAGGGATCTCCAACAGATCGGGAGCTGGCAGACTCCCACAGGTTTGAGGGAAGAAAAAGTAAATGCTCCCACCTATCCTTTCTGTCAGATTCCGAATCCCTCAGGGGTTAGTCTGTGCCAACATCTTGCTCTTTCTTGTTTTTGCTCCACAACATCTTCCCACGAGATTTCCAGTAAGGATACGTTCTGGCACCTTTCTCTCAGTTTTGCACTTGGACTATGCTTTTTCACCTGAAACTTTTTTTATTTTTTTAAACTGTTTCTTCTTTTTGGGATAACCTGGCTACCAATGTCTCTAGTCAGTTGTCTTGCACACTCCCTCTTGTACATTGATGTATTTTTAAGCATATAATAAAAGCCATTATGGAAAAGGGAGAAAAAATTTTATTGAATGCATTATGTGAAATGGACTGACAAGAATATTTAAATACAGATTAACATGATACAGACATAGCATGTTATAAGTATAATTAAATTATCATGTTATTTTTTTCATTAAGTAATTTGTAATAACCAAGTAGAGCTAAAATAATAGTTTTTAAAGTAAGGATCATGATGGAATACATATTATTTTTCAGTAATTGTGAGTGTACATATTGATCAGGTGATTAGCTTTTGAAGCTATCTTTTAGAGATCATAATTAAACATTTGGATATAATCCATTAATGGATATAATCCATTAATTTCATTTGATGTCATAATTAGCTTTTTCTAAAATAAATATTAAAATCATTAAAAAGTCTATGTATCTTCAGGCATATGTCTACCCCAGTTTAGAGACTACTGCTTTGGTAAAATTTTCCTAAGCTTGCATATTAAGTACATTTTATTTTACATAATTGTATTCATCTTCTATAGTATAGTTAGAGTTTTTTAAAAAATTATGTGTGTAGGTGGATTATATTCCCTATGGACACCATTTCAAGATAATAAAATTCTTTATGTTTGGTAGAATTAAAAATCACTAGATTATACTGATGTGAATGACCTGGCTTAATTTGGAATGCTTAGCATGTACTTATTTCTCTACTGACCTTAGGAACTGAGATCAGAGTTCTTACTCTTCTGATCATCAAATATGCTTTAGATGCGGCTTGAGTGCTTTGGAATCTGTCTTGCATAAAAACTACATCCCTTATCATCTATTACTATTGTTATTCCTGACTCAGCACAGAGTGCCAGTATTTTCCTCTTGGTGGATAAGGAATTTAGGAGGCTTTTCACATTTCCCTTTGTTCTGCTTTTCTCTGGATTGTGCACTGTTAGTAATGATAAATCCTGATAAATGTAAAAATAAGAAAGCTGATGACAGTTGAAGGTAGATAAAGTACAACATTGGATTAAACAAGAACTGAAGATGGTTTCCAATTTGTTTAGATGATTTTCTTCCCCATTTCGGTCACTGTGTGCTCAAGTGAGAGGAGTAAAGGAGTAGAATGGGGAGAGTCTGATAGTTTCTACCTGTCCACTTTGAGTTCAGCATAAAGAATATGTTTAGTCAAAAATTGTGCTTTCTAATGCACCTATATTATTGCACAGTTAGTGAAAAACTTGTCTAGAATCTGGTTTATGGTCTTCTATAATTAAGATTAGGAAAGTAATGCCAATTTTGATATATCTGTGTTTATCTACAGAGCTATTTTCATGGAGAATAAAAATAAACCATATTAGATATTACTTGTCAGTCCTTGGTGTGACTTGGGAATCACTTCTGCTATTAAGAGACCAGAATTATTCTTGTTTTCCAAACTCTGTACAGCTGTGGATGTGTTTGGTCATTGGCAGATTGTTTCTTCTTTTAGTGAAGCTCTCCTGTATGTTTTCTCATCTTTATTCTAACTTCAGTTCACTCGAGTTCAGCTCTAATCCTCTGAGGACTGATTTAATACAAGAGCAAACACATATTTCAAAATATTAATTTCATTTCTAGCACTCTATTCTAATAAATATGAAGTAAACTGTGTATGAGAATTAATGTTTTTAGCCTCCTCTGGATAGCTTCCAAATTATCCACTACACCCGTTACATGCGCTGTCTGATCATTTCAAATTCTGAAAAGATGAATCAACTTGATATTCTTCCTGTCTTCATTGAATCTGAGTGGTACTTTTGATTTTTTTAGTGTTTTCCATTTTTAATAAATGTTCAAATGTCATAAAATAGCTGATGCAAACCTTTATCCAGTAAGTGTTGCCTATATCCTTTCTTAGAATATAAATTAATATTATTTTACTTAGCTATATATGGTGTAAGTTAAGTTATAAAATAATGTCATATTTTTATATTAAAATAAATGTTTGATAGTTCTGAATGACTTTGAGTGATGTATTACTTCATCATTCTCACAAGGAAACTACTGCCATATCCTTAACTCATCATATCTGGAAACCAAAGTTATAAGAATTGAAGTATTTTAGTCATAGTAAAAAAATTATAGGTGAAATCGCTGATATTAAAAACTTCGAAGATATCAGATGGATTTAAATTAATTTACTGTTTTAAATTATTATTATTTTTCTTTCTCTTGGGCTAAAAGGTACTCTTTCTCATGAAGTAATATATATATATATATACCTCTTGAAATTCCAGAGATACTATAGCACTCAATGAGTTTATTTTTCTAAACTGAAAACATTTTTGTCTTAGCCAATGCTGAACTTTATACTTTATTTGTATTTGATTTTTAGATTAAAAATTTTTAGATTAAAAAATTCAGGTCTTAAAACACATTTTAGTTATATTTATTTCTTCCATAACTCTCATCTAACAACTAAAAGTCTTAAGAACTAGCAAATAGTTATGCAGCTTTTCCCATCTTCTGCATCATGATGGAACGATAAATATGAAAATTAATATGTGAATAAATAATTTCTTGAGGAATACTAAAAAAATTAGTTAACAGAACCCAATATTTAGAGGAAACAAACTTTCATAGGCACTCCATTCTCTGTTACATGGTCATTCTCAAGATGCCTTTTTTTCATTTCAGTAATTTTATTAGCCAGAAATTGGTACAGACAATGAGACATACTAGGAATAATTTGCATTTCAAGATTTGAAAGTATCATTACACAGTGAATATTTAAGTTATAAGAGATACAATAGAAATATGGCCAAAGGACTTGAACAAAAGTTTTCAGAGGAAAAAAAGTACAGGAAAATAGCTTCAACCTCATTCATAATAATAAAAATATGGATTAAATTACATGCCATTTATCTATACGAGGACACAGAGTGGTCTAATGGGTGTTGGAGACCCAAAAGGAGGGAGCATAGGAGGCAGTGAGGGAAGAAAAATCACCCATCAGCTACATAGCACACCATCTGGGCAATGGACACACTAAAAGCCAGACCTCACCACCATACAATATATGTTAATACATACAATGGAATTCAATTTGCACCCCCTAAATCTATTGATGTAAAAAAAAAAGTCCAGCATGATGACTATAGTTTATAATATTGTATTGCATAATGGAAATTTTCTAAGAGAGTAGATTTTATGCCTCTTAACAGAGAAAAAGATATAATAACTATGTGAGATGATAGATATGTTAAATTGCTTACCTATCGTAATCATTTCACTATGTATATTTGTATCAAAACATCATGCTTTACACCTTGAATGTATTGAATAGAAAATAAAGCACGCATAAAAGGATGTCTAAAAAAACATCCCACTTATAGCTAGCAGATTAATGGCCATGCAATTTCAATTCCTGTTATTGTTCCCTGTTGTTTCTTATTTTAGTTCCAATGCTCTGAAAGAAGAAAAAGGAAGACAGATGTATTTGGAATATTTAGTGTACAATGGCTAAATTATTGTTAAGTGCCATGAATAGGGAATCATCAAAGGAAAAATTAAGTAGACCCTCAAAAGATAGCATCTGAAATCTTGCCATTAGCTTTTACTGTTGCGTGGGTTGCCATGAGATTGGCAGGAGATGGAATTAGGAGGAGACTGGGGTACTTAAAGAAATATGAGAATTTATATAAATTTAATGGCAGTTTCGAAGATTCAACTTGGGCATGGGCATTATTTGAATCCCATGGTAAAGTAAATGTGTCCCTCAATCTTAGTCTAATTTTTTTTTTAGGATCCAAAGGGCCCAAACATCTGTGTGTGACAAATGGAGTGGGAAGAGTTACTAGTAGTGATAGTTGTCTATGTCACTTTATTATTAGTCTATTTATCCCAAATAGTCTCACGATTAGCTCCTAAATCTTTGGATTGCGTAAGTGTCTTCTAGCATCTTCAGTTCCATCTAGAAGAGTCACCCAGGCAAGTGGTGGACGGGGAGGGGCATGCTGTCAGAGAAGGGCTGCTCTTCTCTGACAGGTACGAACTATTCACATCAGGCTGAAGCTGGCCATGATAATGTGTAACTGACAATTTGATACCTGTTGAAGTAGGGAGGCCAGCTTCTTAATCTGCACATTTGACACTAGCTCATATATTTCTTATTCAACTACTCTAATTTTCTAGTCTTAGAGGCATAGAATCATTTTCTCATTTAATTTTGGGTCCTAAAAAGACTGAAAAAATCTATGACTAAGTCACTTTTTAGGTGTATTTATTGGTTGCATTGCCTAAACTAAGCAATTTATATATTATTACCTGTGCATGCATATATCACCGGCAAATAACACTCAGGATGCTAGCCCACTACCTCACAATAGCAGACCAGCAGGAAGGCAGAAACAGGCAAGTATGTCTGTAAAATAGCACTTTCTGTCGGCCAACTAGATAATATCTCTGCAAAATCAGAGTATAGACTTTTTTTATTTTTATCTTATTTTTTTAAAATTTCAGAATATAGATTTTAAACTCAAAAAGTACTCCCAGAGTCTATGGTAAGTATATCTACATAGTATTAAATTTTTAAAACTCTCTCAAAAACAATTGTTTTAAACCATACTCATATACTGTTTAACTATTGCAAAAGATTATCAGCAAATATCTTGACCAAACATACTTTCTTGATGTGACTGCATTTGCCATCTTAAATTAAATACTTTTAATAACCATTTTGTATGAAATAAATAGTTGAAATGTGAAGGCATTGCTGCCTATGACCATATGCACAACTTCTCTTTTCCTGCCAAAGTAATTGTGGTTAAATAACTTCAACCTCTGTTTGGGCAAGATGTGTATCTTTCTCTGCTTTAATCTGTCCTAATTACTTTGGTTTCTTTACCACCATCACTCAGAAATAACCTAATTGCTTTCTTTGAGATGCCAGCCCTACTTGAAATCACCAATATGCTTTGTCACTCAGGGAGAAGCTGAGCATCTGTTACCACATCATCACCTCTTCTTCTCAGGGAAAAGCAGCTGCAGCTGTTTTTAGCAAGCTCCTCATTTCTTGTTCAGGGTTATGGAGAGGTTGATGTCTTTTTTTCAATGAGGTATAATCTACTGTAGCAAGGCTGGGTTTTCAAGAAGTTTTCCCAATATTCAAACCATGCTGCACACTATATTTTCTGTTGTGGAAACACCCAGGATTTTGTTCTAGCCTTCCATGAAGTGACATGCAACTTTTATTGACTATTTCTTAATGAATTGTACTGTCTTATTTATGTTATTCAGTGTCATTTCAAGCCCAAGCTAACAGCACAAATGTAAAAGACATTCTATTCTTGTACTTTCATCTCAATGGTAATATTATTCTTCCTCTCTTTGATAAGTCAAGAAGTAGAAGGTTTGTCCCTCTGTTTTCTATGTATATAAAAGTTAATCATAAAGAGGTGTAGGCCTAGATAATGAATTCTAATTACACCAAATAAATACACATTCTTTGTTAAGGAAGACTAATTACTACCAAAGTCTCTTTAATCATCATTTTATAGGGTTTAATCATCATTTCATAGGGTTTAAAATATTATATAACAAGAAAACAAAAAAATTACAAAAGCATAGGTGACTCATTTGCATACCAAATGACTTATCTGTATAAGCAGTATCCAGCCCTGCCAGTGGCATATTCTAGTCCGAGACCCTGGAGGCCTCTGCCCCTGCTTACATTGCTAGTGACTTTGATCTTACGTTAGAAACCAAATCTCTTTTGCTCATTTTTCCACCATGGAAATAAGACCACTACTTGCAATTGTTTGAAGCAGATATAAATATTTAAAATATTTTGTCCTCCTTTGATTTCTTAGTATTAACTGAGGACAAAGTACTACCCTTGTATCAGAGAATGGGCTAATATGATTGTGCTTACCCACAAATGGACCTGGAGGGTTTCCTCCTTCAGTCGCCTCACATGGGACAATCAGAAGTTTCAAGATAAACCAAAGGATGGAAGCAATGCTCTTAAGCTCCTTTTTGACAATAGTATTTTTTTTTATCTTTCCCTTTGTAGAAACTTAATTCCATCCAATGATGCTTCTATATTTTTACCACTGAATTCAAGAATTCAAGTCCTAAGTCTCCACCACAGATGATTTTTTAAAATCAATTTAACTGATAAAAATGGGATCATCATGTATGAACACTCAACCTTGCATCACCACATATTAGCCCTTTATAAACCCTTAATTCTGCTTTCTGTGACTAAGTCTAAGCCTGCTAACCTGTTTCTTTTTCTTTGTATAGTCACCTGTGACCTAATTCTAAATTGTTGGAACTTTACTTATCAAACACTTCCATGGTGTTATCTATATACAGGTCACTGTTCTAAGAGCATCACAAATATTACTTATAACACAGACAGGAAATCAGGTTTGTGGAAAAATATCATTCACAAATATTTGTAGTCTATATTCACAATTCATTGCTTCATTTGGCATTGTTGTACGTTACTCCTTTGTAAAAATTCCCCCTCTCTTGACTACAATGATGCAACTCTCCCTAGGATTTCCTTGGTCCTTTCTTAGGCTCCTCTAAGAATCTGGGTGTCCTATTCCACAGCTCTTTTTCCTTCACGTGCTTTACCTTGGGTGATCCAAAAACAGTGAGGGCTGCAAGGCATCTCACCGGTAGTTTTCTTTTCTTGGCTTCAATCTCACATTTTTCTTTGCTTATTGAATATTTCCATTTGATCACAGTCCTCAAAAGTCAATAATTACAAAATGAAAGAGTATTTACTGCAAAACTGGTCTCCCTCAAGCTTCCCAATTTGCAGCAAATGTGTCACCACTAATCTCACTGCCAAAGCCATGTAGGAGCCCCCTGAATTAGTCCACAGGAATTCTGATTCCATGTCTTCAATATGTCTAAAACTTGGACTAAAATTTGGTACAGTGTTTACTATATGACTGCTTGCTTATTTGTCCCAGTCATTTTGAGAAAAATAAATTTAAAAAAGGCAAACAACATGAACCTGGTGTGTTTTCCAGAACATGAATCATTTTAGAAACCTATGTTAATGTTCAAAACTACATATTACATTCTCTATGCAAAATAGATTTAGATTTAGAACGTATTCTATAAATACTATTGTTTCATGATGAAATACTTGAAGGCTTATAATCACAGGAACAAATAAGAACACTAAAGCTCAACCTACAGGGGAGAATTTATTCATGTTGTACAATGGTCATTTTAATTATTTCTCCATTTCATTAAATATTTAATCTAAAATGTAAACGATTTCCTTTATACCATTATATAAGCAGCATTCCACAATAGAGATCATAAAATGGCTATTAAATTTGAAACAATATCAAGCTAAATAATTTAGAATAGTGAAAATGCTTTTAGGGTAGTCATTACAAAATCATTATGCACATTTTCTAAGAGAGATGTAAATAGAATGTACATCATTACCACATTCTGATTTATTTAACAGGAACACTAAGTATTTTCCCCAGAAATAAATTTCTCTATCAGGTGAATTAGATACAGAAATTACCTTACAAAAAATATATTTCAAAATAATATTAATATAAAGAACCAGATAGGCAGTCCTTGGAATATCTCCTCGGAGGCTATTTTGGATTTTTGAATGACTGAGAATATAAAAATCCAGTTTTTATGAAAGATGGACACAATTAGGGGTGAAGTGAGGTAGAGTAATCATATTTTTTAAAAAAAACACAATTTATTTTATTATAAACATAATATTTTATCATACTTAAGTTTTCAAATTTGGGGAAAAAGCATAGGAATATATTAGAAGGCTCCTTGCTGCATCTATCCTCATTATAAGTTCCTACAGGTAATCATTTTCCAACTTTAAAATTTATATTTAAATTTGCAATCATTAATTTCAGTAAGTTATTTATTATTATTTGAATACACTTAGGATTATTCTAAACACTCTATTCTATACAGTGCATATATTATAAAGAGCATCTCATGTTAATTGCATATGAAGTGCCTGTAATTTATTGGATTATATATTATTTAATCATATGGGTGCCCGATAATTTATTTAGCAATCTTGTATTAATAGGTATTTATTTCATTTCAGTTATATTTTTTCTATTACCATGAATCCTACAAAGAATTTTTATATGTGCATCCTCCCATCATCTGCTGTACACTTGTAATATATATCCTGAGGAAGTAAAATTTCTTCTTCTATTTCATATTGCTTATTCTGTTAATCCCATACCCACCACATGTCTCAAATTGATATTTTTTCTCTGCTATGTATATATTCAAATATCAGTTTCAGATTCTAAAAATATATTCAACTTAACTTATTCATAAAGTTCTCCCCCAATAGTCTCCTACATTTAATGTTATACATTTGAACTACTTCTAGGCTCATAACTGAAATTCACTACAACTACTAAGAATTTCCTGTAAGAAGTATTTGTTGTATTTATTACTAATTCCATTTGTCAACTTTTTTATTATTCTGGGACATAAACTGCAGTACATATTCATTCCCAGGCTCATATGTAAATACTTACGTGTTAATTCAAGTCTGAGTGAATAATAATAAAACATTATTAAGTTTTATTTTAATATAAACTGGAATTACTTCAGAAATCTTTCTTATTTAATGAAAATCACAAGACAGCATATGTTAAGGATCTTTATTAAAAATATAGCTATATTTTATGGCACAATTGTATGTAGTTCAATTATGGTGGGTGGTGCATTATTTTTTAGGATGCTATTTTAATGCTATGCTTAACTTATGCTGTTAAATCACAATATAGTGAGAAAGTCCATAGAAGAATATATGGCAGTGCCCTCTCCATTTGTTTCCTTCCGATCAGACTTGGTTCTTTAAGATCACATGAATGATAACTAGAAATCTTCAAAGTGACTAAGTTTATAGTCCTATACCAACCTAAAAAGTGGTGGAAAACAAAGTTTCAGGTCACACCAACCCCCTTTCTTCCTCATATCAATTAAAGAACAATATGGATTTTTTTTAATGCCAATCTTTTATTCCCTCTCCATTTTATGCTTATGTTCATTCTTATATACTGCAGCTGAATTCTGATGAGGATACAATGTCCAATCCAATCTGCTCAGCCTTCAGGTGATTACTTTGTGTACTTAAACTCTCATTCCGCAGAAATAGGATAAATAAAATACCAGGATGCACAGTGGCCATTTGAGCAGCAACCAGAGGTAATTGTCAGTTTTAACCTTTGCCAACCCACCTGATGTTGTTTGATAATGTAGTTGTCAAGGACATTTCTCCAATGGCATTTTTGCCTGGTTAAGCATTGTGTTTTTAAGGCTTAAGTTCTGACACTATAATACCCTTTTTATAATTAATTCTGGATCATACAGATTCCAAATTGGAGAGCTCTGAATAGAAAACAAGATTAGATAGATAAAACATTTTAGATCAGATAGAAATTATTAAAATAGCCAAATGGTAATTTCAAAGATCTATTTAATATGTGTGGTACAAGAAAATAATTAAAAGTAGCAGTAGATTAAATATTAAGAAAATGGATGGTCAGATTAAAAGAATGAGATTACAGAAAGAATTAATTACTTATTTTGATTAACCTACAAATGCAGTAGGCACACACAGATTCTCACATAAAAACATGTTTTTCTTTACTTTCCCCCCCTCTGCTAGCTAGGGCAATGTAGAAAATAACTTGTTTCTAAACGTTTTTCTGTAAAATAAAATGTGGAAATGATCCAGACAACTTTCTCAAAACAAAAATTAAATATAACTGTTGATTCAACGGATGCTGCTTTCACGCTATGATGTGTAACTCAAAACTCAAGAAATCAATTTCTTTCAATTCACAAAGAGAACTTCAATACTGCACTCTCCCATCCTGCTAAACATGTCTGTCAGCCATTTACCCTGGTAACTCATTTCAATTAGACTTGTAATAAAACTCATCACATTTATACAGTAATATATAAAGTATGTTTACACATACTATCTCTTTTAATCGATAATCTGACAATCTCTAAAATAATTCATATGTTTAAAGTGACAATATTGAAGCTAAAAGACAGATGTGCCTGACATTACATTAGTCTAAGTCATAGAACCAGACTTGAACTTAGGGTTTTTGTATCTTCAAAGATGATAACTTGATCCTGCTCTGCAGGAGATGCACAGACCCTGAGCTAATGCTCTAGCATGCAATCCTTTCAATGATTAAAAAATAATACATAAATGACTTGTTGTGGACACTATTATTCTTAGTGTAAATATGCTATCAGTGTTTTCCTCTTCTTCTACCCTCCCAGGCCCAAGCTTTCACTCTATAACTGAAAAATATATAAATAAATTGGCTATGTACCAAAGTCTTACACTTAAACTAGAAGCAATTTTTTAATAATATATCATCTAGAACCACCCCTTTGAGAATATTTTTACTATTCTTACGATGATTCTTTGTAGAGAATCAAGTAAAAATTAGAGAAGAGTAGATCTTGATTCAATTTTCATAATAGTGCCCTTGAGAAATTTATCCTAGTTCCTTCATGTCCTAAAAATGCAAAAGAAAGCATACTATTTCAGTTAAGTTCTCTCTATTGAATTCCCTTTTTGACTTCCTATTTTGTCAGTGGCAGTGTTATACTCCCATTTAACTAGTCTCTAAAACTTAATAGTCTTTAATCTTTAATATCTCCCTCTCCTACACAACTTAATAAGTTACCATGACTCTCCATTCCCTACTGAGCAAATTCAAACACTTTGTCTCTTATTACCTATGTGACCTTGGGCAAGTCAAACTCTGAGCTTCAGTTTCATAAATTATAAAATGGGATAACAAAAATAGCCATCTCATATGGCTCTTGTCAGTATAAAATGTGTTTTTATTTCTTATATGTACAACCTCTCAAAGAGTATCTGGTATATATTAAGCAACACATAAGATTTAGCAACCTTAGCTAAGTACACAAAATCCTCCAAAAACCTCATTCCTAAATTCTACCAATTTCTTGCCATTGCATTCACCACTTCCCTACTGCCAACTGGTCTTGTCAATATTTTCTAAATGATAGCATCACAAATATGTTGCCACATCTTGTCATAAAACTATGTTCTTTATTTATGATGTCCTCTTCTACACTTTGGAATGATAAAAATTTCAGGTACTAATAACCAGACACTTAATAACACAGTTCAAATTTTCTACCTTTTCAAAAGTATGTTTAAGCCTTTCATTACAAGGAAATCTCTCTAAACTCTGGATTCATAGAACTTATTACATAATTTGTAAGATTTCCAAGAGGGTAAAATTATATGAAGAACTTAGTCCAGTGACTGGTAAACAGTATGTTTTCAATAAATATAAAATATCATATATTAAAATATATATATGAGATATATAGTATCATTACTTTAATTATGTACACCTTCACCTTGACTACTATATGTTGTCTTCTGACAAATTCTGTTTTCCTGTATTGCCTTTTAAAAATTTATGAATATATAAATTTTATACCTATGTTCATCATGTTTTCCCAATTCAATTGTAGATTATTTTGATGAGATAAATATTATGTCTTCACAGGTTAGTAAATATGTGCCAAATTATGATAAAATGTCATAATGGCACTTCTCCAGAATATACTTTAAAATATGGTATGTATTTCATGTCCTACATATAACATGTCATTTCCAATAGCATATTAAAGCTGCAGCATTTTGTAAGAGAAGCATTTCCAGAGAAAATGAACAACTTTTGGATCCCTAAGACAAAAACGAAAGAATTATCATTCAAAGCATATCAGCCATGTGTTCATTATTCCCTGTCAATAACTTGTAACGACTATGTGATTAGAGTTACAGTTGCTAGAATGTGATCAGACTTATTTTGGTAGCATCAGTACCATGAATTCTTGACTAATGATATGTTTGGCTTCAGTCCTCTTTTCATTCGGATGATTTGGATGTAAGAGAACATTAATGCTGGTTTAAAATGGTTTAAAACCATTAATAAACTATTTAGAGAGGAAAAATGTTATAGGAAGCCATGTCTACCTGAATTTAAGTGTGTAGGGGATATGTGGCATGTCTCTTTGTACATCTTCTCCAACTCATAGATCTGAATAGACACAGAAAAGTTTCCTCACATAACCCTTTTTAAATACCAAACATATGGGAATCTCAAAATTGCTAAAATTTCTCTAACTTTTTTTCAGTCCTTGATGTTTATAAAGATTTTCTTCATAGAAGGATGTATAGAAGACAGACTATATTTTTGAGGCTTTTTCTCACCCTTCAATTTGTGCCTATGGCAGTGGGCCCAGCTCTCATTGACATGCAAGGCCATTTGCTGGCCAAGTCACTCCCTCTATTCAACAGTTTTAATTATAAAAACCATTAAGAGAGCAGGACTATACTCCAACCAACTAACACATCTGTACATGGTTTGTTTTACTGTTGTCTTTAACACATAAGGATGGTATTCATTAATTTTTAACATTTGAACTCCTTCACGGAGTAAAAAAAAACTAAATCAACAATGGTTTGTGATAATTCTTTTATGTCATTTTCTCCTCTCAGATTACAGGTAAATACCCAGCCCTTTCATCTTTCATCATACCTCCTTCTACCTGTAAGGGAAAGATAAATATATTCTTAGCTATTAAACAATAGTAGCATTAATATGTATTTGATTTCTAACTTCTCTCTGAGTTCTTCACCACATGGAATAATTTATGTTGCATATAAACTATAAATGGGTTTGTAAAATTTGATACATGTTTTTTATTTTTCAGAATCAGTGGTGATATAATAAAAACTATTAGCAACAAAGAACACTGTAAGGAAATGTCAGACATGTGCATTAAGAACACTCATTTAGGCTGTGTAAAATGTTGTTAAAATCCTTTATCAGCATTAGATATAATAGAAGAGAAACAAGATGAAAGCACACATGAATGAAATTAAAGATAAGGAAAATACAATTATTTCTATGGTATTCAAAATGATAAAGAAAAGCAGAGCATACATATATTTAAAAGTAAATAATAAAATAAAACCTTCCCCAACCATTTTTATTTGGATTCAGAAGACAAACAGGGATTTTTTTACATACATACATTCATAGTTATACTTCGTTGTGCCATATTAAGTTAGTATGTGGTTGGCTTATGGTAGCCTAGAATTATTTTGGTTGATAGGAGAAATTTTAATCTAAAATATACTACAGATATTAAGCTGTCTACAGATGAGTCAGCATTGACTATACTGTGCAAAATTCAGAAAACAGCAAAAGTTTCCAACTATATGGGATAATAATATATTTTATTTTAAGTACATGGGCAAAAATAGATATTTTATATTTTTGAAATTAAAGTCATCTAAATATTAGGTTTAGGAAAATTAGAAGGATGTGATAAATTATCTCTAGAAACAATATTTTCCAATAAATTATATATTATATGTTAATGGGTATCTAAGTAAACATAAATATCCCTTTAAGTGACCAGGAGGTTCCCTTTAATACGTGTGAGGTAGCATGAAGCCTAGAAAAAGGAGCTCTAAATTCATCACCATTTTTCCAACGTTGGCCAAGAGCAAATTTGGTATTCTTAGTAGCTATATTCTAAAGCACGGTGGTCATTATAAGATGATGACAGCATTAGATTTTGTGATCATCTACTAAACTTCACTTTTTCTGAATGTAGATCCCTAAGGACCAAATTAAAATAAAATTTTATTCCATTTAGAAAAGAGCAGCTTCTTTAATTTAGAAATTTCAAAAAAAATCAGTCTAGAGCATAGAATGTACTGTTAAAACAAGTTATTAGCATGTTTTACTGAAATTAGTTATTTATGAGGTTATCTCTCTGCTGAACTCTGGTGTTTGAAGAACAGACTACTTCATTGCTCTCCTTGTGTAACACTTAACCTAGTAGGGGCCCTGGTATCTAAGGATCACTTAAATAAGTGTTTGTTGAATAAACCCCTTAATCTCTTGTTTCCATTGCAAAATTAAAATTTCATATTTTTTTTGGCATGGATTATAACATTCATTCGGTAAAAATCAAGTTCAAAGTGTGACTTTTTATAGAATCAGAATAATATATCTAAGGCTTAAGATCTCTTTATGATGTTATACATCACCTTTTACTTTGTCTTCTTTTTTTTTTAATTAGGAGTATATTTAATCACAATCTATTCGAGAGAAAGTGCTTAGTCCAACAGTTATTTAATGTTGAAGCCTGTATATTCTTAAAACTGGAACTTGGCATGCGTACAGTGTGAGCAGATGTTTATTAGAGTTCCAGAATAGGGTAGACACTTAAAGATATTGAGTGATTCAGTGCACTGGTTCTGCAAGCTGCTGTCAGAAAGCTAAAAGGCTCTATGGCCTTTCTGTGGATTGCTGTTTTCAGCAATAAAATTTGCATTTTAATCTGCAGGGATGTTCATATGTTTCTGCCAGCTAGTATCAGCATCCTGTCCAGAATCATCAAACTAGAAGCATGATGGCCTTGACAAATATTTTCATTTCACTTAGCAAATATTTCTTCCATCACTGAAAAGTTAACGCCTCCATAACCAGAACTTATATTACTTTGGAGGGGTCTAAAACTTCATTTAAACAAACAAAAGTGATTTCATAAGGAATTATATTGCCATGACAAATCAACAGTTTGAATAAGGGAATAGTCATAGGAGTTTCCATAGCATCTGGAGTGCATAGAATTCAAAGTGCTCAGAGGGGAAAACATTGCCCTTAGTTATGCTTGCTCACTTTAGTGGAAATTACACATGCATATCCGAGTAGAAGCAGTTCCTGTTCAACTTACTGAAAATTCTAATTAGAAAGATCCACACAGCGCTCATCCAATTATACCTATGGACTTGCTGAAACCACTTATACAAGCAGGAATATAAATTAACATGGATTGCCCAAAAATATATCATAACATTGAAGTTAGAAAGAAGACTAGCTATTAAATCACTAATGCTTTAAGTTTCTGGAGGACTATTTGAAAAGAAATGAAAAAGGGAGAACAAATTAGGTTCTCTGCTCCACTTTTTCAAAAACAAATAAATAAATAAATGTTTTCCTCAAAGAGGCTTGGCAAAATATCCCCAAAGAAGCTCTTCTAAATTTCATAAACTTGTTGAAGTTATCCTTTCACTTTCTATTATATACAGAAAAAAAGAACAAATTGCACAAGACATAAACTTGAAATTTTATAGTGAATGATAGGATTGTATTATATGAATAAAATATTATCCCTTTTGTTCTTATATCACAGCCGTGCCTGTTTCTTTTTCTGCAATTCTCAACTTATTTCTTACTTCCTCTCCTCTCACACCATCATATGTACATATTTCTAACGGTGGACTGACATGTTATTTCAGAGCCCAACTCTGGAGTCAGGGCTAATTGGTTATTAAAATTGGCTATGCCTATCATTATCCCTGTAATAGTGATCCTGAAAGTTAGTAATTGCATGAGTTGGCAGGCAAAATCAAAATGAGTGTTTGCCATCTCAGCTTTGGCTGCCTTTTTCCTGACTTGCAGCTTCAAACCATGGACAGAAGGCAACACCCTTGGGGAATCCAAGGACCACTTCTCGCTGCTGACTTCATAGTACCTAGGCAGACTGGTCGAATGGAAGCACAGGCTACGATTTGCTCTGTTAGATTCATATCAATACCTTCTTTTCTATACTTTCATTTTTTTGTCACTTTATTTTACAAAAATATTGATCAGATATATTCATTTCTATGCTGTATGACACTTGAAGCTAGAATTATACATTTATTCATCTTTGTTCACCTGAGAAAAAAGTTAGCTCATAGCCATATAAACAGGAAGTGCTCATTGAATTTTCATTGAGTTAAAGAAAACATATAAGTTACTTGAATTTTCTATTTAATTATTTACTTATAATTACAAATATTTACATTATATATCACATATACTTTATTAAATATTATGTTTCCACATTCACAAATGTCTTAGTATCAAGACAGGAATAGCTTTTTGATATGCTTCCTATAGAAAAATAATATTAAAGGTATATCATTTTACTTTGCAACTAATTGCTCAGAAGACAGCACACTGCATTCAGAGTGTCTATATTTGTTCCTATTAAGCAGTTATTCAGCACTTTAAGATATTAGTATTACAAACCATGTTTTGAATATTTTTGTACAGAATCTTTCACCTACAGTATTTGTTGTGGTTATTATTTCTAGGGAGTATTGTCTACAGATTAATAATTCTGAACCTGACTTGGACCTTATTTTTTTATTAATTAATGCCATTTCTCATGTTTTCCTATGACTCATGTTTACTCAAAGCCCTGCTTAAAGAAAAAAAATCTTCATTATTGAATACACTGCTAGGTGGTGACTTCTTTCACCAATTTTTGTCAACAAGCCAGAGCTTGGCTGTCTTATTTACATAAGGATTTCATGTGTTTTAATGTTTTCGACTTCTACTTGTCATCATACTACATCATATTTTCACACAGATGACTCTCAAATATGCCAATGTTATCACTTTTCCATCTCTGCCATCAGTGTGCCTTTTAGTTTGGAGGTTATTTATTTTATTTACATATACTTTTGTAAATGAGAACTGCTTCAGCAACCACAAACTATCTTCTAAGACTGTGGTCTCCAACCTCCAGGCCACTGACCGCTTCTGGTCCGTGGCCTGTTAGGAACCAGGACACACAGCAGGAGGTGAATGGAGGGTGAGCAGGTGAAGCTTCATCTGTATTTACTGCTGCTCCCCATTGCTCACATCACCGCCTGAGCTCCACCCCCTATCAGACCAGCAGACATTAGATTCTCACAGAGTGCGAACCTATTGAAAACTGTGCACGCGAGTGATCTAGGTTGCGCTCCTTATGAGAATCTAATGCCTGATGATCTGAGGTGGAGCTGAGGCGGTGATGCTAGCGCTGGGGAGAGGCTGCAAATACAGATAATCCTTAGCAGAGAGGTTTGCTCAATAAATATAATGTGCTATAGTTACCATACTGAAATAATATCAATGACAGAAATGTAGATAAATGAGCTTTGGTATTTGAAATAAAACCATCCCTAAATACTTCATTTATTGTTATTAAATGAGAAATATAAAAAGTTGCTATTTAATTTCAAATACATATAATATCAACATGTATGTAATATATATAAAATAGAGTATATATAATATTTCTCATATTCTCCCTAGGAGGATTGATAATGATACCTGCTATATTCTCAAACTAAAATGCTCATTTTTTTTCCACCCTGGAAGTCACTAAGAATTCCTCAGCAATATCTCCTTAACCAATATGTCATAGTTGTGACTGTATGTCTGTCTAACTCCTCCTTTTCTATTCCAGTTCCCATTTTGTTTTCTTTTTTGTTTGTTTGTTTTTTGTTTTTGTTTTTTGATATCTGCTTTGTTTGTAAAACTTCTTGAATATGTCTCTCTGACCCTGGTGAAGAGAATGCACTTTCCATGATAATAATGTAATTCCATGCTAACCCCATAGTTTATTTCCTTGGGATCCTAAAAAATAATGGGTTCTGTGCTGAACTGGAGAGGAAAGAAATCCTTCATAATTGTGTTTTAAGCCTTATTTCTGAGCCTAGATTTTCCCCCAAATTTTCCATTATCTTCTGCTTTGGAAAGGGTTTCCCATAATCGTTTGTTAGCATGGGCTCAAGTCAAAAATCAAATGATTCTATGGAGAACAGAACCCATTCCTTCTTCTCTATCTTCCTCAACCCTTCTGTGTTTTTTTGCCCCAGAAATATTCCTCTTTGCTCCAGGAATTTCATAACTAACTAATCCATACATATACATAAGAACCTATTTCTGTGATTACTAGGATGTGCTTCTCTTAGTAAAAGCTATGCCATCTAAAACAGTGGACACTAGACACATAATGCTTTTGAACTTGAAATATGCCTAGTCTGAATTGAGAGGTGCTATATGAAATAAACCATGAATTTAGAAGTCCTAGCACAAAAATATCTCTAATATTTTATGCTGACTGTACTTTAATAGGAATGTATGTTGAATATATTGGGTTAAATAAAATGTATTAATACTAATACCATATGATTTATTTTACATTTTAATGTGGCTACTAAAACGTTTAAAACTGCATATGATTTTCACACATGTGGCTGACATTATATTTCTTTTGGACAGTGCTGAGCTGATACAGAGAATAATATTAAAGTAAAATTGATGGTTACATTATCTTCTGTTAATAGTCAGATTTTCCAATGATAATGTTAATTTTCTAATAACACAGTGTTTAATGGTAATTGAAAAGATTCTGCATTCTCCATGTGATATATTATATGATGGCACTTAATTCCTAAATTATTTAAATATTAATATTTATTAAATATTAATTATTTATAAAATTAGTGTTTATTAAATAGTAATATTTATTAAATATTATTTAAATTGTTTATAATATAAATAAGGATGCCACAGCCCAATTATTCAAAAATGTTTGGAATAAAATTATTTTCAAAATAATTTCCCTCATATTTGATATAGCCAGATATCAGTGTTTTGTTCTTCTTTCAATACTTCATTGAATTCCCAATTGCAATCTACTGGTAATAGAGATCAATTAGCAAAATGTTTATTCAAGTTTCGGATGTAAAATAAAAATACTTGCAAGCAGGATTTTTTATTTTATTTTAAATTGAATTTTTTTCTGTCCAAATGTTGTATTTGCATATACTAAATTAAACAAGATAAATAGTTTAAGAATTCTCCAGGTAAAACTATTTCTGACATTCTTTCCTTTGACCTGTACCTTGGTTTCTCTGATCACTTATAATACATTTCTATGGTATTCTTCAGGTTCTACCATAAAGTATGCATTTATAGATTTTATCTATAAGATGGCAACAAAGGTACCACATGACAAAATTTATATGGTAAAACATAAATATAATAAAACTTTCTTCACCATATATTTCAAAAATTGTAAAATGTTTTTATAAGACATATCTAGGCAGATTGAATATGATTCCTGACGCTGAGTTAAGTCTATTGGAAGTAAAGTGGCTAGTGGCTAAGGCATCATTTCATTCAATTCTCTTTTCAAAGCATTAAGTGCTAATTCTTTCAAAAATGCCTGTGATTAGTAAAATTTATCTTACCTTCAAGGAAGTCATGATAAGATAGTTTTCTGGCTTTAACTTTGAGATGATATACATAATGTAGAAATACAAAACATAAGGGTAAGTTGTCAAAAATTTTGCATGGCCACAAATGGGACAAATGATCATTATGATAGGCATTAGCAAATGTTTATTTTCCTATACTTTCTGTATCTATTGCTGCTCCTCAGGATGGGGTTTACATTTCTGGCTACAATGGGTTCTTTAATTCTGTTTCCATTGGTTTAAAAGAGAAAACCTAAAACATTATCTATATGTAACTTAGTCTTGATATTCAGTACCAATGAAGAGTGTCAATTCTGTTAGATAATTCATTATTAACTGAATAATCGAAGGCATATCTGTACAAAACTCTACTATTCGTGGCAAAATAGTATACATACATGTATAATAAAATTTCATTGTGCATGCCATCAGTTTAATTCATAGAATAATTTTTAGAATAGATAAGTTAAATAATATCTTCAGTGGTATACACACTTTCTTATAAAATTATAAGAAAAGTATAAAACTACAATAAAATGAGGATTCTTTTGAATGTAAGTATATATAAATTATTTTTTCAAAAGTGTTTTATAAATTGTTTTTGTTGTCTGTTTATAGTTTCTCTCCTGGTAGCACAGCATTTTGAATAGCTTTAATAGCATTACAGACAGATGGCAAGCATACAGAAAATGGAAGTCAGGTCTAAGAAATATTATGAAAATCTAACAGTAAATTTCAGATTATTGCTTCCAATATATAAATGAAGTTTTCATAGCAGTAGAAGCAATGGTAAACATTTATCTCACAGCTTATAAATATATATAGGAACAAAGACGGTATGTTCTTTCATAAAACAGCTAAAATTTTTCATTAATATGACATCAAACTATAGAACACATTTTTTTTTATTTTAAATATTTGTGATAACGATTATAGATTGCTGAATGCAGAGTTTCCTGAAATTTATGTGGGTGCTTAGTCATATAAATACTGTTTCTTTTCATGTATGTTACCCATGTTACTATCCTATAAATAAAATTTAAAAATGTATAATTTATTTTAGAAATTATCACTGTAGGATTTTAATACATGAAATTTTAAAAATCATTCTGTTGTAAAAGATAATTTATTTATTATTCTGAGCAAGAATAAGGATTTTGCTAAATGATCTTGATTTGCCTATAGATTGCAACTAGAAATTCAGTGACTTGTAAGAAAAACAAAATACTAACATCAGACTATATCAAACACAAAAAGAATTAATTTAAGAGTAATATTAACTAAGTATTTTATAAGCATTTAATTTATTTTATTAATTAAATAATTAAACTCTGACACTCATTAAAATTCTAGCAATTATATTAATGAATTTAGTTAAAAATTGAATTTGTTATATGACATGTCATGTTAAGAATATGGAAACTCTTCAGTCACTCTTGCAAATTGGATTATCCATAATGTTAGAAAATTAACATCATTATTGAAAAAAGAATATTAATGTAAAAATACAGCTATAAATGTTGGCTCAATATTATTTTCTATATTGATGCTATCAAATAGGAATATAACGGGAGCCATAAATGAGAATTGCATACGTAATTTTAAATTTTATGGTAGGTATATTAAAAAGAGAGTAAAAAGAAATTGGTGAAGTTATTTTTAATAACATTTTATTTAATTCAATATATCTACATATTTGTTTTAATATGCAATCAATGTAATATATTAAATTAATATATGGCATTTTTGCCCATAGTGATTCTGTAAAAACTGTTTTGTGTTTTATTTTGAAAGCAGACCTCAATTTGAACTAGCTGTATTTCAAGTGCTTAGAAGCATCTTTGTGTTAGTGACTAGTGTATTGGACAGTAGAGCTTTATATTTTAGATGTCACAATGAAGAAAGTATCTAACGTTTAGCATATAAATGTTTCCATTATGATTCATCATACGAATTCACTCCAGATTTTCTCTTTTTAACCCAGCAGAGGTCTGGGAGAATATTCCTTGCCATGAACAATCATGATAAAATCTCAGGACTATTTCCTTTCTGGCTGTCAACTTTTAACCAGCAGTAAGCAGATAATGCAAGACAGTGTGTTGGACATTAGAACTACAAGTATGAATAAAGGGCCTTACTATTATCAGCTGAGATAAGATATAAAAAATTATGTCTAATACACTGTGGAAAGTGCTATAGTGTTAAAGACAAAATGTAGAGTAAAAATAAAAGAGGAAAGAACAATTTTAGGAGTGATAAAGACTTGGATCAGACAATTCTTTATAGAGAATTCTTATTTGAAATGGTTCTGCAAAGTTAAAAATTTCTGTGGCCTTGATCTAACTCTATTCTCATCCAACCCTGGGCTACTGAGCATACATGGAAAAAGTCATATGATATTACATATGGTACCAGTCTATTTAAAGTCAACGCCTTAAATTTCAAATGGACTCTCAATGACATAGGAAATCCATTTTAGTTTCTGAAACCAGCACCCTGCTCTCCACACTGTCTTTTATGCTTTCAACTTTCTGAACCTCCATCTCAAATTTATAAATCCATCAGGAAGAACACTTCCTTCTTTTGAGAGAAAACAGAAGCCATGGGCAGGTGTTACTTTACACAAATCTACAAATATCTCTGTAACACACACTCATCTATTTTATTATAATTTTCTACCCTTTTACTGTTGAAAATATGTGCCCTTTCCTGATCAAAACTCTACTGTCCAACTTTGCTGTTCTGAATTGTTTAACCTCTATCTTATCATAGAGTCAGGATCTAACAACTGTCATTTCTTACTCGATCTGCTTTATATATCAATATCTTTTCCCTTTTCTGTCTTCTCCCCATGTACATTTAAACATGTGAATGTTTGTCACATCTCATAAACAAATGAATAAAACACCACAACACAAAATCACTGCTTTGATTCCATACCCTTTCTCACATCCAACATTCTTAACAACCAATATTTTAAAATGTGTTTATTTTCATTATTTTCAATTTTCACTGCCCTGCAATGCTTGGCAGATTCTATTCCTCCCTCTTACTCCTTATATGATGTTCTTGCTAATGTCACAAATTACTTCTGGTCCCTTAATCTCGATGGAAACAATTCATTATCCTCATCATCTTCTTTCCTAAAAGCAGCACTTCTTTTCTTTTCCATTCCGTCCATTATTTTGACCATTCCTACTCAGCTCTCCTTGCCGGATTCCAAATATGTTTCTGCACTTCAGGAGTTCTCTCAGATTATCTTCTCCCTCACGTTTCCTCAGTCTTTATCAGGAAAATACACAATCGCATGCTTCACGTACCATAGCTTCTAAATCTGTATTCCTAATGCAAATCTTATTCTCCAAATTTAGACCATGTATCAAATTGTCTACTGTATCACACTCAGGATTCCCTATAGTCAACTAAACTTTAACATATTCCAACCATAACTTATTATCTTTTCCCCAAATTGTTCATCCGCCTATATTCTCAAACTTACTTCACAGAATCACAATTTAGCGAGTTTTTTTAAAATCAGAAAACCATGTGTGCCCTTAATTTTTGACTCTACATTTTGGTCCACATTCACTACCCCACATTCCTCATTATTAACTGCACGCTTCTCTTTCTGCCTCCACTATGTCTACCATCACTATTCAGTTTATTTATTTATAATACCACTTTTATTGTTGAGGCTGACAAATTCAGATTCAAAACTTAAAAATGGCTGTGATGTAGAGAATTCTCTGAAGGAGTCCCGTATTATAGGTAAGTGTGGTTTCTATTATGAAAATTCAAGCAAGAGATGACAACATGATGTCCACCTATATTTCGTTTTCCAGAAATGTCACATGGCCATTCTTGGCTGAAGGATGATCAGGGCAGTAGATGTGGATAGAGTGCCAGTAAAAAGTTTCTCCAAGTTTTTGTGTGTTTTTTTGTGTATGGCTGTGTGTTTGTGTTTGTGTATAGTTTCATGTAAAAGTATAAAGATATAATAGTATCACGACATGAGGAATAAATGAGCATAAATCTGGTGGCCTACTTCACACAATTATGTGGCAATTTTATTATTATATATTTTATATGTATTCTAGTAATACCAAATTATAGAAATAAGAAATCTAGTTTCACCATGTTTCATTTTCAAAGACTGAAAAATTGGTGCAAAAATAGATAGATAATAGAATCAGATTGTCAATGTCTATTTTTAGTAAGAAATAATTCTGTCTGTTTTTACTATCCTCTTTCTAGTTGAATTTTTGAATACTTTCTCCTCTTTGATAAAGGCTCCAGAGCTCATGCATGATCTCTTTCACCCTGTTCTTTGGCAATATTTATCAAAATATAAACATAATAAAAATGATCATAATAGTGATTGTAATGATAATACCAAATTTTTAAAATTTTATATATTTCAGTATTGCACTGCAGTTTATACAGTATCTATAATTTGTAGTATAAAATTCCACTATTTCTATATATTCAAAATATATGAAATGTGAAAATTAACCATTTGAAAAGTACACATTAAAATTGTGTGTTGGGCAAATGTGCATTACCTTATATAAATTTCCATAATTTTCAAAAGGAAGATGAAAAGATAAACAAAATATGTATTACCAGAATAATCCTTTTTCTGGTGTAAAGACTTCCTTAACTGAAAAATTAACATGGTGGTATTAAAATAATATAATTAATTCTATTTTGAAATATTCATCTATATATAATGAATCTGGAGATCTCAAAACTATCAAGATGGAATTGTTTGAAGATGAAGGAGTCAAGGGGACAGTATTTGGAATAAGATTATAACTAATTCTTCATCATCACTCATGTAGAGTAAAAAAGAATTTTTGCAGCAGCTGGAAAATTAGTAAAAGAATATTCTCCAGATGTAATTATGACACAAATGACAAATTTATTTCCAAGGCTCACAATAAGATTGCATCTCATTATATTTTAAATTTTATGACTGATTATTTTCTTACATGGAATTTACATTTTGTCTATTTTGCTACTAGAAACTCATATGAGAATGATAATGCATGTTGAAGTTTATATTTCATAATTACCCTATTTCACCTTCTACAATATCTTTATAGTTATTTTCAAAACATACTTAATAGGACATGTTAAACCATCAAATTACACATGGGGATTAATACTGATAGTATTAGTATTGTTACTTTGCTCTGGCAATGCAATAATTAAATAATAATAGTGACAATATAATTTAAAAACAGAGAAGATATAAAAGCAAACAAGAAGAGAAAAAGATGGATTTAAATAATTTTATGTTTATATATTATTTTAAAATTTACAAAGCACTTGGAAAAATAATTTTCTTGATCATACTCCTCAAACAAAATTATTCAGTATCTAATCTGCCTCAGCAACCTTCTGTCAGGTTCATGCATTAAACCTCCATATCATAGGAATTATATTTATTAAATAAAAGACCTCAAGACCTGAATTTCTCCATCAGATTGATAGTTTCTTTTTCTTTTAGCTCTCATTCTTTTATTATAAATTCACATGTTTATTTATAATATTTTTTATTTCTTGTTCTTGATATTCATCTAGAGTTACTATACTAAACAGCACTTTGTTTCACTAGCCTCTATGTTTATGGTCAGCTATTTTAATAATTTGTTTTAAAATTGAATACATAGGAGATGAAGCAGTGCTGAGCAATGAATCCTGCTATCAATCTCCCCATCTACTGTGGAATCCACATGGACAACAATATTCCTCTGAAGATTGGGTCACATAAGTACCAAATAGGATTCTTTAAGTCAAATCTATCTATTATTTCATTTAAATGATTGGACTCTCTTGGAATGTATAATACAATCCCTAAACACTGATCCTGGAGATAAAAGTACTTCACTATCTTAAATTTCCTCAAATCATGACAACAAGCATAAGAAAACAACATCATAATAGCATCATCATCATCATCATCATCATCAAAAATACCACCATATTACAGATGGTGGATTGATAAAATAATGTCTGGTCCTTGATTTCATAGTTTTACCCCTGCCCTAGCCTTTGCCTGCCTACTTCCATATATTTTTTGTGAAATAATTTTATGTCTCTATGTTTTAAACCACTATGAGTTTTGCTATGTGAAAAAATATAAAATGTAACCTAGGGATTTTTTCAAATTCTTTACATATTTTTATGTTTGCATTATGGATTTCCTGCCTGAATATAAACTGAATGAGGGCAGGAAAAAAGCCTATTTGAAGCATTGTTATGTCCCTGATGCATACAACAGTATCTAGAATGTGGTATACACTCAATAAACCTTAATATCATTCAATATTTAATAATATATTTTAACTCTATAACAAGAAATTTGGAAATTTAAAATTATAGTTTTGTAAAACATCAATTACCAATTATCCCAGGAAATAATAAACTTGAATAAACTAATTAGTATAGAAGAAATTATTTTAACATTTTAAATATATAATAATATCAAAATTAAAACTTCTGGTTGCAGCAACCTGTTAACTAGACAAGCAGAAACTCTTCCACTGCAAATACCTAAAATTGTCACGTACAGTTTTAACATTTCTTCAAATGCATAGGTTCAAATAAAATTAAATTAGATTAAAACTCTTCCAGTAATACGGAAGAGCAAAAATCAGTACACTGAGCACACAGTTAACAGGATGCACTGGCCACTCTGGAATGGTACTCAGGATACTCCCTAGTAACCGATGGGTCTGAGATTTAACATCTATACGGGAGAAGGACATGAGATCTAAGCCCATGGAAGATGAAAGTGGAATGTAGACCCACACAAATGCAGGAATCTCAAAGGGCTCTATAATTAGTAAAAGGGTGAGCAGGGAAAAACAAAAAAAAACTACCTACAAGCAAAGGAAGATGACAAAGAAGCCTTTCATTACTATCTGGTCTTTAAGGTGGAAAAAATAATCCTGTCTAGATAATTTGTAACGATGAACTATACCACACATGGCTTTGAAGTTGAAATTTATGCCCTACCTATTGGTACTGAATGCCTACCTTGAAAATTTATCCTAAGTATCAATCCCTGCATATTGACACTCCTTGAGCTCCCAGAAAAGGAAATGCAAAACCATTCTGCAGAGTCCAGTCCTTCACAAGGCTGCACAGGATCCATTAGCTAGCTGCTCAGATAAAACTGCTTATTTTGTAATATTAAAAAGCAATTTTTAAAAAATCAGCATTCCCAACAGAGTAAATTTTAACTTAGAATTCAATAAAATAAAATTTCATTTTATTAAATTGAAGGAATTTTTAAATATTTCATTTGGAACCCAAAGAAATTAGAGCCAAAAATCAAAATGTGTCCTTTTTGAACTAAAGCCCAAAGAAATTTAAGCCCAGTATCAATTCTCATCCTCGGCAGTACTAATTCAACTTGATCTTAGCTCCTGGTATCGCCTGTAGATTCCCCCAGGGAAATAAAGTTACTTCCACACCTATAGTCTTGGCTGTATTTTCCTGTAATGGAAATGGTTTCTTTAAGACAGAGAAAGTTGAATTAGTTCAACAATAAGTCTTCCATGATTTCTTCTTAGAAAAAAAGTCCAAAATTGTAACAAAATCTGCAAGATTTTACTAGTCCCACGACTACAAAATTTAGAAACACGAGCAAATCCGTGGCTTTTAGAAAAGTCATCCTAGGACAAATTTTGTTCACCCAACCTAATATCATATTCACTTTGGCAGACATCAGGGCAGAAGTAGTTTTATGCAGTAAATGTGTCTTCTCAGGAGTGTAGTTACAGGAAATCTTGGTTTCAGCTTTGCAGGGATAATAGTGTCCATCTTTTCATTTCTTGTCTCTTTATTCTTCCTGCCCTTTTGATTCTGTACCAAGTTAAACTTTACCATCTGCTTTCTCCTTTTGCTTCTGAACTGTTAGGGTCTTCTGGAGAAATTCACAAAACTGAACCGATAGCTTCTGGTACATTTTCATGGTTTTTAACCTCTAGTGACTCATTACAGTGCCATCTGCCAAACTTTCATTCACTTCAGATACTTTTCTTGTGTATTTCTCAAAACATTAATCCATACATTTCCTCTATATTCAAGCTTAAAATCTCACATGGGTTCATTTTTTACATTGGCTGACATTGTATTTTACCAGAAATCACACAGATGAAATATAGCAAAAATAAAATACATAGTAATTAATCCACGTACTTGCAATTTTTTTGAGAAAAAGTCTTCAAATGACATGGACACTTCTTGGACTTTAAACATCACAAAAATTGGTAAGAATTCAGAAACAATCAATGATTTGTCACTACTTAAATATTAAAAATTAGAACTTTAAACACTCAAAGCCATTTCTATTAGTTAAATTGAACAGATGTAACATTTCACTTATATTAATTTGTGCTTTAAACTAATTTCATAATCTTACCAATGATCCTTAACCAGACATCACTAATTTAGTTAAATAGTTTTAATAAAAATGCCCTTAGTTTGTTTCTGTATCATTTTCCTCTATCTTTCTTATAGGACTTCTGTACTCTGTATTTCTGCTCCAGAACATGTGGGCACACATACACACACAAAAAAACACACACAGACACAAGCACTTTTTCTGCTTTATAATATCTCTTCACTAAGAAACAGAGCACTATATGACCAGGGTAAATTAGTGTACTGAAAGTCTGCTGTTTCTAGCTGTTTCTGACATTGTGAATCTATGCCAAACCTTAGAGTTTTAAACTACCAGGATCAATACCCATAACATCCCTGTGGTATCAAGTGTATCCATTTGTAAAGCAAGCTTGCAAAGGACCAGCAACAACTTCCAGATAATAAAACTGTCCATTCAACAACCTCCTTGGGGAAACAAAACCAGTAACTTCTATTATTCTATCCATGATTGCTCAGGTCTCTGTAGTAAAAGGAAGCAGGGAGAAGGAAACTGGAATGTGTGTTGAGTGAGTCCACCTTTGATGTCAGCTACAGAGGTAAAAGTTCCAACTTATTCAAAGGATACCTACTGCTAATATTTTTTCTTGTCCGGAAACCCACAGAAATCCTGGTGTTTTTCGGGATCTTTCTACCTGAAGAAAATCCTCTATTTCCAAGACATATTTTTTGCACCTAAGGAAGAGAGGAGGGAGGCAAGGAAATGTCTGCTGCTTTCTTGATACTGAAATAATTTATCCTCTGCAAATATTTTCCTAAATCGTAGGTAATTAAATATGAAATGTCCGATTTCAAATAAAAAATGTAGTTTATTATATCTCAAACAAGAAGCAGTACAATT
>VBSM01000413.1:21588511-21617340 GCA_008086735.1 Cheirogaleus medius
GCCTGTCTGTATTGACCAATCTCAGCTGCTTAATCACAAGCATCCTCATCATTTCATCTAATCGGTTGCAGTAGACATCTGCTGTAATTGATTGACCAGGTTTCATGAAGCTATAGTGGATAATACCAGTGCTGCACTACCAAACAGACACCATTAGGGTTTTTTTGATGAATATTCGGTTTGGGACTGTGTTTCAGCACTTCATCTTTATCCAACCATTGTGTCGAACGCTTCTGATTGTCAAAAAGAATCCATTTTTCATCACACATAACAATATGGTGTATAAATGGTTAGTTTTTATGCGATGACAGCAAAGAAAGGCAAGCTTCGAGAAGATTTCTCTTCTGATGCTTGTCTGATTCATGCAGAGCCCATCTCTCCAACTTGTTTACCTTGCCTATTTGTTTCAAATGATCCAGTATTTTTGGAACAGTAACGTGAAAACTTGCTGCTAATTCACGTGTAGGTTGAAATGGATTCGCTTCCACTACAGCTTTCAGCTCATTATCCACCTTGTTCTCAGGTTGCCTACGTGGCTCAGTTTCAAGATTGAAATCACCAGAATAGAACTTCTCAAACCAGTGGCACTGTCTGTTCATTAGCCACATCCTTCCTAAACATTTTGTTGACATTTCAAGCTGTTTGCACAGCATTGGTTCCATGACAGAACTCATACTCAAAAATAACATGAATTTTTGAGTTATCCATGGTTTCACAAAAATTGCTCTAAAAACGTGAAAGATAATCAGAAGGCAAAACATTCATTTGCAACAATGAGGATGTGCCTTCACAATAAAGATAAAATAAGATGTGTCAAAATGGAATGTCAGAGATATCGACTGTCAAACTTAGTACTTATGGGAATCGGACATTTCAAACTTAATAACCTAATTCTACTTCTTTCAACATTGCAGGCCAGACATGTTCCTTTTGTAGCTCTTTAGCCTCTATATTTCTCAGGAAAGTTATGAGAGGAGATTACACAAAGACACTAAGACATAGGGTCTAAAATTATTATACTTATTTAAGAGGCATTTCTTTTTATTATTGATGGATTTATTGTATAGTTTTCAGTCAGAGTATGTTCAAAATAGGTGCTATCTTAAAAATATCTTGAATCTACTCAGTACTCATTGTATTGGCTTGATTTTGTTGATTAACTGTTTTGTGAAAGAAAAGCCACCAAACTAATCCCCAAGGATCTTTTCAATTGTGTCTGTTAGATATCAACCCATATAATTAATGTTATTCTTAATGTATATTTATCTTATCAACTCTTCTTACATTTCTGAAATTTATTATGATGTAACATTCATTAATATTAAAACAATCTCAGAAATTATATAATGTAATGCTGAAAAAACACTGAGAGATCATGGTAAAAATTATTTTGTAGTTAAGGAAACTAAAACAAAATAAGTCAAGAAGCAAGTTATTCAATGGCAAAACTCTGTTTTCTGATACTTTGCCAAATGTTCTTTCCAGTATACACTGTTACTTTAAGCTTAGTTTTTTTTAATATCCTAATTCCAAAACTACCACAATATACATATGTATGCTTACAATAAAAGTACCATTTCAGTAAAATATCAGCATCCTTTATAATGAATCCAACTCAAACCTTCAAATCAATTGGTGAAGTGTTATTCAATGTTTTCTCAAGTCATCCATAAATACCCTGTCATGAAGGAACTGATTCAATTTCTAAACTACATTTTCAAGGCCTGGTATTGTTAGAAACTTTGAATTTTACGTTAAATTTTAGGCAAAACCTGTATTTAGAGGGAATCATCCTATTTTCAGTGACAGTGTCCATATTGCTTTGTTTTGGTTTGGTTTTGCTTTTTGTCTCAGTGACTCCTTTTGCTTGTACATGAGTTAAATGTATTCATGTTGACCTCCTGTCAAAGTCTGTTACTGTCTTCTGATAGTATATCTGAATATCTTATTGTCATCTGCATGTAGGGATTATCTGGGCCAGCATGGTTGCTTTACAATTATCATTACTCTAAGATGTTGAACTCCTTACTGGTGACCTTTTCTTCCACCAAATATAAACTCTTCAGAGATCTCTCCTGTTAGAATTTAGGAAGGAGTTTTTATCCCGATTTGCCTTAAACTAGCTCACAGCTTGGATGTTATTTATCTTCTTTGTATTTGTAAAATGAGGAATTGAATGCTAGCTAAGCACTATCAAAGGCCATTCATAAACTAGTTTGCCTCAGGATGTAAGAAAAGAAAAATTTAACAAAACTTTATTAAGCAATAAAAATAAAAGCATGTCTACCTTTAACTATTCTTTCAATGTTTCTCTGTAGAATGAGGTTATACACATTTCCCAACATCCAAGGACAATTTGGAAATTTTGATTTTCCTCTTTAACTTGTTGATCAATTTCCCACAAAATATTGTGCTGAACAACCAGAGAAGATTCACTGATTGAAAAATAAAGCTTATGGTACTGTCTAAAATCTGTGTCTTTTTTATGTGTTTCCATGGTGAAAAACTAATCTAAGAATTCTTTCTCATTACAAGAGTTCTATGAAACTATCCATGGTCATGTTGGAAACTGCTATGAGGGACCCAATCATCAATGTGAAATAGCTCTTTATTGACCATGTCCATGATATTTTGACAGCATCTTTGTTTATCCTTTTAAAAGACTGGCTAAGATATATAAATACAATTTCAGAGAAAGTTATCTGATTTTGTGTTGGAATAGTTGGTAAGTTCTTGCAATATAAAAATATCTGCACTCAACATGTTATGTGTTTGTTTACAGACATTGCACTAGTATATGAAAGTGGCTGGCATCAAAATAGACATTAAATAAGAAGCTCCAGGATAATATCTGAAGAGCTGATGAAATATCCTCTCAGGAAAATGATTGATAAAATGATAAAATAATATGTAGCATTATTATGTAGACTATAGAAATTTATTGTAAACCTCAATTTCTATCGGAACATAGTGGCAGATTGTTAAGATTTAAGAGAAATAATAAACAATAAATTAAAATACGGAAAATAAGACACAATATTTGTGATTTATTTTGGCTGAAGTTCAAACAACTTAATGCAACCTTACATAAGTGTCTTGAATAAAAATGTAAAACTGAGTTGATTACTGTTTTGAAATCTGTTTCCATTAGAAGTATGTGAAGGTCATTTAAGTTGGTTTTATATTTTTAACATTTAAGAAATATTGTTATATAAATACATGCTCATCCTGAAGAAAAAGAGCAAGATTAAAGACAGACGGAAAATGAGAAACAAATAGAGGTAGAGAGAGGGAAAGGAAGTAGAAGACAGAGAGATATTATGTCATGGGAATTTGAACTGCAAATAGAACAGAGTTTTAAATATAATTTTTATTAAAATATATTTTTTCTAAAATTAGTTTTTTTTTAAAAAAAGAATACAATTACAAGTAAGGAATAAATAGTGGCTCAAATACATTTAAGGATTTGGGTAGTTAGAGTTTTCAGGCAGGTTTCTAAAATGATATATGATAAACTGAATAATCATTAATGAAAAATTAAGTGGAAAATAAATCATATTAGTCAGTTAATAGCTACCAAATTTCACAACTTGTTAAATCAAAACTATCAAATATCTATGTGCATGATATTTCAGAAATAATTGTAGTGACCTCAGTATTTCTAAGATAAATTTGCTGTTCATCATGTCTCATTCATATTAATGATAAAGAAGAACATGCAGAGCTCTGGGTTTTGAATTCATTATAAATTCCTTTCCACGAGAATAATGAAACATTTCTGGCAATATAATTCATAGTCATTTCAGTTTTTGTGTGTTCTCAAAGTCACTTGTCCTATATAGAAGCAGAGCTTATTAGATCTTCCTTGAGTGCTTGTTACAAGAGTACTATTCTCTTGTGTCAGGTCTATGGAGCTCAATTGTATTTAATTATGCTGCATTAATTGAATCATATTGTCCTTATATACCTTATTATTCTACATGTAGCACAACAAATTGATTCAAAATTCTAGCTAATGTGTTACTTAGAACACATAGTTCACACAGAGAGAAAAACACCAAATAAGTATGCATGGGCATGTGTTATTTAAATGGAAACACATCAAAATGTTACAGAATGATCTTTTTTACTGTATATGTGTCATACCACATCCTAAACCTAAACATGATGAAAGAATTGGCTTTTTCACAAAAAAAATCGTTAAATTTTCATAGTAAAATTAATTCAGGTCAAATAATTTTACTACAATTTTTTCTTTTGAGTAGAAAAAAAAGACAAGATAAACCACATAGTACTTTGTTTTCCATATAGAATTATTTTCACTAAAGCACATGCAAGAGAAGAAAGAAAAAATAATACTCTTAGTAGTTTGAATTTCTTTGCCTTAGGGAAAAACAAAAGAATAGAAAATAAGCATGTACCAAGTTTTTATCTAAATGCATTTTACTTTACCTAATCCTCAGGACAATAGTGAGAGGTAGGTGGTAGCTCTAGTACAAGGATGAAAAAACAGAAAAACTAAACTAAAAACAATGAGCCACCAAAAACTAAACAACAAATCCAAGTTATCTATCTGTAGAATAACATAGAATTTTAAATTGGAAGATTTTCTGACTCAAAAGTCCCATATTTTTTTACTATATAGGCTTAGTTACTAGCACATTCTCAAGGAAAAAGATCAGAAAAGGAAAAAAAACAGATGTAAAATGAGAATTGTTGTAATCTCGTATTTTAAGGTAAAAAAAAGTGCCATTTACTACCTCATTGACTTAGTCCATTTGGGCTGCTATAGCAAAATGCCATAGACTGGGTAATTTATTCATTTATTTTAATTTATTAACAACAGAAATTTATTGCCCACAGTTTTGGAGGCTGGGAAGAGATCTAGACACCAGCAGATTCAGTGTCTGATGAGGGCTCTCTGCTTCACAGTTGGCACTTTGCTGCTGCATCCTCACATGGGTGATGGGACTAACAGTCTTCCTCTATCCTCTTTTATAATGGCATCAATCCCATTAGTCACCTAATGGGATGACTCTCTTCACAGGGTCACTTCCCAAAGGGCCTACCTCTTAAAAACCATCACCTTGGGGGTTAAGATTTGAACATATGAATTTTGAGGGGACACAAACATCCAGACCAGACTGATTATTTCATTTGACTTTTCTACTTCTGAAAATATATTCTAAGTGTTTATAAATATATATGTACATATTTAAGTTTTGGCCAAATAAAAGGCAATAAACTCTTGTTTATCTGTTTTATTTTAACATAAGAAAGGTATTGCCACTTAAGATATTTAAAATGTGTCAATTTTATTATACTTAGAAACAGAACAAGTGTAATAGTGCTTAACTTCCTGTTTCTTGGAACATTCTGTGATATAGCCTAGTTCTAATATTAGTGGATATGAGTCTTTGGGCAGTTATTAAACTTCTTTAAATCAATCTTCTCATCTGTAAAACCAAATTAATAAAGACTATTTCCTAAAGTTGCTCAGAGAGTCAAAATTTAATATATATAAGGTATCTAGAATGCCAATTATTCTTTTTGTTGATATTATTAGCAAAATAAATAAAACGGCCAACTGTTATAAATATATTTATTTAATTAATATGCAAAAATACAATAGGTTCAACCTGAATTAGATAAACTTAATGAACAACTTAATGTATTTCTTCTACATATGGATTACTATTAATATACATGAGTATATTGAAATAAATTTTTTAAATTATATTAAAGAACTCCAAACATATATATTCAAAGGAATATATTACCTTAACAAAGTTGCTAAATATTTGGAATTTTATCACAGGAAACACTTTGGAATTTTATTTTTATTAATATTTTATTGTATTTCTGAAACTATGATGCTTCATTTGTAGAAAATATTCTCTATCATCTCATGCCAAAAAGGTACAATAAAGGCTATAAAAAGACATCATTTCTTTAGACAATGGAAGTTTATGTATAGTATTAATCTATATTTTAAAAATTCTATTTTGAGTATTATAAATTCATACACTTTTTATTAAAGTATTATAATTTTTCAAACCCGTTGTCAAGAATATATCTATATTCATTTATTTTTATTTGGCAGTCACTCCCTTTAGCTAAAATATTATTAACTTTTAAGGTAATTTAATTTAGAAACTTTTCTGCATGCATAAAGATTTCCAAATATGTTATATCATATATTATACATTTTAAACCTTTGAATCAAAATAACTTTAAACCACAAATGCAGTGCTCTCTATAAGTGCATTATTTTAAGGACAATGATATTTGGCATACTTATGCTTTTGATATATTAGATACATTAGAATAAGGATAATAAACAAATTATTCAGCTTCTGCTCATAAATGGCCCATGGAGAGCATAAACATTGTAAATAAATGCAAGTTAAAATGTAATTACAAAAGATGGTGGTGCAATCCACAAAGAATAAATGAAAGGCCTTGAATCTAAGAGGTAATTATGAGGATTTATCTCCTGGTCAAGGTAGAGAAAGTAAAGAGATTTACATTAAAATTTTTTAAGCTTTTTTGCAGTATGAACACTGAATGGATTATGAATCTAAATTGATAAATAGAGGCATGGACTTCAGGTTACCTGCACCAGTTTCAAAATTTATTACTTTTTTTTCTTGTTTTTGAGCTGCTAGTTCAATGGTAACAGAAACCTGGATTAGCTAAATATGGAAATTTACGTGACTGCCTCTGAGCCATTTAGTCAGATATAGCCATGAGCTATGAGTTAGATTTGCTCTGTTAAGGTATGATCATAAGTGTGAATTTTGAAGACCAAGAGAATTTCAACCACAGCTGAATCATGAATTCATCAAAGGACGGTGGGTGGGTGTGGAAGAGGAAAATACAGTGGATTTTATGACATTTGATTTTTAGCTCAGACATATAAAGAACTTTGAAGTTTTCACCCCTGTACTTATACCAAGACAAAAGCCGAAACTAAATGACTCTTCTAAAACCACCAGAAAATTTAAGTTACAGGGAAAACCAACACCCCGACAATCTGAGATGCAAGAAAATAAAGAGTATCACGAATCACATCTAAGATAGATTACTTGGTGTAGAAGCCTCTAGAACTATAAGCTGGTAGCAGCACTTAAATGGTAACTGTAACTAATTGCTGGAGACAGAATGTGGACTAGCGCGAGAATGAGAATTTTCTGAGACTAGGTTTTAGGCTGCTTCCTCCAACACTTCATGGGCTTTTCCTCTAGGAACCCCATCAGTCTCCCAAAATGAAGAGCTAAAAAACCCTTGGGAGAAGTAATCATTTAGAATACACCCAGAGCAGTCTCACTAACAAAGGCTTACTTAGCAAATGCAGAGGCATTACAGGAGCCTTATTCAATTTCAACCCCTCTAAGATTTGCTTTCTTACCTAAGGTAGGGAAAGATGCTGAAAAATACTTGTGAAGTTTTATAGCCCAGGAGCATACGCTCACTACAGAGGAAGAATTATCACAGGATTTTGTGGTAAGAGATAAGATATAATGCAATCATATAAAATGCACAATTACAGCCAGAAAGAAAAAGAAGAAAAAAAGAGCAAGCATAATGAATAAAAGATCTTTACAGAGATAAGATGATAAATATTAAATCAACTACGGCAATAATCAATTTAAATATATAAAAAGAAAATAAAAATCTCAGGACCACTGTCCTCAATACCTTCTGCAAAGGGGAAGATAAGGGCTTTAGGCCCCTTTGAAGGACTGGCCCCACAGATCTTTCTCGAAGGAAATTTCTTACTGACCTCCTATGAACAAGGACATGCAAATTGTAACTTTAGGTCTGCAGGTTACCGTCTAGCTCCTAAAACTAAAGTCAGTTTGGTTCTATACCAATAATAAATTACATATTTGCAGGTGCAGAACAGAGACAAGATAAGATTAGACATTCATCTACCTCCCCACAGACATCTACATAATTGATGTTTCATTCACTCTCTTTTTTCTCTCCTAACATTCACCTTACCTTATATAAAATGTAGTTTTTCCTGGGTCTCACAAGAATGTGACCATTTTGTCTAACTGCTCAACCCACCCCTGTCTTTTTTTTTCTTTCTGCATGTCCTATACCTTTTTAAATGCTGAAGCTTCCAAATTTGCCTTCAGAAAAATAGCCATAGATTTGTTTGAAGTCTATGTTTATCCTGAGTACTTCCTCAACTTTGGCTTAATCAATATCCGTTGATTGAGATCTGTACCCCAGTCACTAATTTGGGGTCAACAAATATGAATGATCTAAATAGATTAATTTACATTAATTAAATGCAATTTACCTACTCTACAGGAAGAGCAGATTTTTTAAAAAAAATATCCAACTATATATTGTCTACAGAAAACAAATTTTAAATACAAAAATCACAAATAGGTAAAAAGTAAGGGGATGAAGGAAGATATGCCATGTTAATATTAAATTTTGTATAAAGGCTAGAGTATTTGTGTTCATTTCAGACAAAGCAGACTTCTTCAGCAAAAGAGAAATTGTCAAGTATAAGAGGGATGTTATATAATCAAAAAGTAGTCAGTTCTCCAAAAAGACATCACAATTCTTAACGTGAATTAACCTATCAACAAAGTGTTGAAATAATATGAGGCTAAAACTGATACATCTACACGGAGAAATAAATAAATCCCTTATTATACTTTAGGTTTCAACAACCCCTTTTCAATAATTGATACATTGATCAAGCAGATCAGTAAATATAAATATATAGTTGAGCAGAATTGCTCCTTTAATAAACTTGATCTAATTGACATTTATTGACTACTTCATTCAACAACAGAAGTAGAATATACATATCTCAAGATCACATGAGACATATGCCAAGAAAGACCATATTCTGGGCCATAAAGCATACTTTAAAAAATTGATAGAATGGAAATTATATAAATTATCTTCTCAGATCACAATGGGATTAAACTAGAAATCAATGACAGAAAAATAGCTGTCAAATCCCTAAATATTTGAAGATTAAACCATCCACTACTAAATAAAACACAAATCAAAAAAGTCTCAGGAAATTTAAAAATACTTGCATGTAAATGAAATGAAAATATGAATATAATTTATCAAATGTTGTGGGATACAGCAAAAGCAGCATTTAGGGTGTAATGAAAGCACTGAGGACAGGTATTAATATTTTTTATTAAATACATAATATGTCATTTTGGAAGGTTGACTTATAAAAAACAATTCAGTAAAGGATTTAAGCCCAAGTCTAAGAAATAGATTTAAAAGATTTATTCCAAAATAATATTTCTCTAAAAGGTAGATTTATTTAGGGACTAAAGAGAAAACTAGACTCATTTTAAAAATTAGATTAATGGGAAAGAAAAACAAAGTAAAATAAAATTAAAATTTTATAATTATATGTAATTATTATATATAATAATTATTAAATATTATAAAAGCACTATTTCTCATTAAGGTGATGAATTAGATGCAGTAATATTTGGTGAAATGTTGGTCACATATAAAACATAAGAATAGATTTTGATGTTTATTCTAGCGACCTAAACGAAAGATGTGAGTGTAAGTGTCAAAAATGTATTGGAGTAAATAGAACAGAGAGAATGATTGGGACTCAAATATATATAACTGAAGGAAGAGAAAATTCCTAAGAGAGTGTCCAAGAATAAGTTCCAGAGTAATAACTTAGATCTCAAATTTTATTGAGAACATCTCTTAAAGCAACAGATGAAGTGTTGGTAATAAGGAGCTAGTAGAAAATCACCATTTAAAATGTCCAAAATTTGGAAATACTAGAGAAAAAGAAACCACATTATCAGCAGGAGATACTTAGCTATTATTGATTAAATGATATTTGCACTACTTGAAGTATAATGTGCAATACTGTAGGTTTAATGTATTTATAGATAACTTGTGTGCTCTTCAAGCACACACCTAGGCAGTGGATGAACGTAAGTTTGGAACTGTCTAGTTCAGCAGGTTCAAGCTTGTATTCAAACCACAATAAGAAATAATGTTACAATCATTCATGAGCAGATGCAAATCTAAGTGCAAGTATTAAAATTTGAGATTTAATTCTTTTGAAGTTTTTTCTTTACATGAAAAAAAAGAAAAACCTATTGCTTCAAAATATTAATTGTTTTATAAAACTGAAAATAGTACACATAGATCTTGGGATTTTTGTCTTAAATATCAAACCAAATAGCATAATGTATAATATGCCTAGGTTTTAACTAGCTCTACTTAATTATTTCTGGTCATTAAATTAATATAAAAATTGTGATAACTGAAACTTGGTAAAAAATGACTCTCTATTACATTTTATGAGTAATTAATTTTTACTTTAATATAAAATATATAATGAAAATTGCATATGCCTATAAATTGTTTAAATAGATTATAATACAATACCTCGTTTGTTCAACAACATAATTTCTACATTTTATGGTATTTTGTGTAAATTATTAATCATGAGAAAATGCTTGTCTATGGTACAAAACACATTTGAAAATTGTTTTACTATTCCAAAAGAATTTTAATAAATAGGGTGTTTTCCAGTGCACAAAATAAACTTCTCAATCTGTATTTTATACCAATTTCACTTGAGTTCCAAAAAAGCTATATTTTATTTCTCAAAAGTTGCTATATTTTTATTTCTAGTGCTCACAGCAATCATAAAATATTAATATCTTCAATAAATATTTAAATCACAAAGTATCACCCATTTTACAAAGTAAATACAAAGAAAGATGTGATTATAGTGAGTCCAACAACCGAGAAGGAAATTCCTCATAAGAATTTTAAGATTTTTGTTAGAGTTGTTTGCAGTAAGCTAGAGTAATGTTTTAGAAAATAAAGTATGGGAAATATATAAACAGAATTTCTATAATCAGGGTTAGAGAATAAGGAAAATTTTTCATAAAGTTCTTTAAGAAAATGATTATATTTATAAAAACCTTATTAGAAATCAATTACTTAAATATTTTTGAGTTTACAGACAAGTAATAGTACATTAGCATTAAAACTATAATGAATTGAATATTAAATGCTAAAAGAGTTCTCTGAAGTTGTTATAGATCCTCTTCATACTGAAAAGAATATATTTACTAAAAGATAATGAAAACAGATCTCAATGTGTGTTTTCTTATATGCAGAACTTTTCATTACACCAAAAGTCAGAAAAAAAACCTGATTATCTTGAAAGGGAGAGTAAATTAATAAATTGTGTGATATTCACACAATATAATATTATACATCAGTAATAACAAATGAATGTGAATGATTCACATTAATATGGATGAAACTTTGTAATACAAATACAGGTGAAAAATACTACACAAAAGAGTAATTATATATGCTATTTATTTTATAAATTTAAGAACAACTAAAGTATACATGTACAATTTAGGATCAAATTAAAAATTCAACAAAACCACATAAACTATAAACTTGTTTAATGCATGGTCAGCAAACTTCCTTAAAGGGCCAGATTGTAACTGATTTATCTTGTGAACTAAGTGGTCTCTATTGCAATTACTCAACTCTGAATGTAGCCACAAACAATACATAAATAAAACTTTATTTACAAAAGCAGATGACTAACTTATAAATTGTAATCTGTAAACTCCTGGTCTAAAAGTTGAGAGGAAGCAGGGGATGTGTTGGTGATACTAAAATATATTGTATTTTCAATATACTGTATGGTATTTTAGATGAGGTCTGTGGGTGCTATTGTATTATTAAACTTACATACTTAATTAACTAACGAAACATGAGTATCTCATGCAAAACTAATTAAAAGAATGGGTCACGAACAAAGGATTATAAATAATACAGTTCTGTGCATGTGAAGTTCATTTTTTAAAAATGCCATCACATAAAAAATGAAAAGGAAAAGCAAACAACAAACTACGTCATAAGATAATGTTATAACAGTAGATATATATATATATGGATATATTATATATTATAGTTATTTTCCAAAGAATTAAAAAGAACTAAATGAATAAGAATCAATTATGAATCAACAACACAAAACAGGAAGAAAAGTTCAGAGACACAGAATAAAGACAGAAAAGAAGAGGAAAATGTTTTTTAAAAAAGAGTAATAAAGAAAGCTAAAAAGTTCAGGAAAAACAGGAAACAAAAAATAAAGTATTTATAAAATGTAGGTGGAATTAGAAAGAGCAAAATCAGGGTAGAATCCTACTGAAAACAAAGTAAGGACAAGAAAGCTGAAACATCAAAGAGAAAAATGAAATAAAAAGAGATAAAAGAGTTTCCTGTTTCAGTAATGATTCGGTTGCTCCTATCTGACTTACTCTTCCAAAGGTAACCACTAAAATTCTGGAAAAATTCTGGAAATGTAACGACTTTTTTCCATATGTCTACTTGGCTTCTCTTCAGTCCCCAGTTATTCAATTAAAAATCAAACTTCAATATAGGTGTTCATTGACTGTGTTTTACAGATGTGATTAAAGCCTCTAATTAGGCAATTTTGAATAAGAGACACTGTACTGTGTAACCTGGGTGGGCTCAATCCAATCAGTAAAAATGATTTAAAAGCAAGCTGAGGCTCACTAAAATAGGAAGAGAAATTTTGCCTCTGAGCAGCAGATTTCGCTTATATATGTGAATTTCCTTCTCCTTATGAGCTTCCATACCTCAGACTACCCTACTTGCTTAGTCATCTCCCACAATCATATAAATCAATTTACTGTATGAAATCCCTGAATATCTCCTACTGATTTTGCCTCTCCGATGGAATCCCAACTGATACACACAACTACAATATTAACAAAATATATACATGTCTAAAAATGTTGGAGATTGAACAATAGCAGGCAATTGTAAGAGTGTCAAAACTTGAACACATAAATAATAAACAACCTCACAATGACCCAGATTTTGAAATTAGCAAACAGTCACTAAGTCAGCTACTAAACTATGCAGAAGCTCATAAAAGAAACTATGATATAAGAAAACAAAAGATAAGAAACCCTAGAAGCAAATGAAAATTTACAGTTGAAAATTGAGTTTACAAATGCAATATGTATAATTTTAAAATCACTGATTAGACTTAACAGCCTATTGGAGATGAAGAAAGAATATGATGAATTTAAAGATAGGCTTAAAAGAGATTATCCAAACTAATACACAGAAATAAAAACAAAACAAACAAAAATGAAGAAACTCAACAGCATTTAGAACAATATCAAAACGTTTTACATATGGGTAATTGGAAACTCAGGAGAAAAGACAGAGATTATAGGACATTATTTGAAAAAAAATAACAATCAAAAATTTATGAAATTTAGTGAAAGGTATAAATTCAAAAATTCAAAAAACTCAGTAATCATTATATGGAGAATTTGAAAAGAAATCAACAAGCAAACAAAAATAACTCATGATAATTAGATGGCCACACCAAAGATGATGAGAAAATTGTGAAAGCAGAGAATTATGATATATTATCTACAAAAAATTAAATTTTAATAACAACTAACTTCTCATCAGAAACCACAGAGGACAGAACACTGTGCAACAGTGACTAAAGTGCTGAGTGGAAAAAGCAATAGTAATAATAAGAAAAACCCTGTTAAATCAAAATTCTACATCCAATGAAATATCCTTACAGAATGGAAGTAAGTTAAATGGATTTTCTGATAAAATAAAACAAAAATAACTAATAATGAGCAGATTTTAACTATAAGAACCTTATAATAAATATAGCTTTGCATAAAAGATGAGGATAAATTCAAAAATGTATTATTTTTGCATGAGGAAGTACAATAGTACTTCTAATTAGACTGTGAAAAGCAAGCATGCATACAGTAATTACTAGAAGAAATAGTTTTAAAAATTATAGTGTAAATATGTACATCTAAAAATTTAATGGGTAAATTAAAAACAATAATTAACCCAATATAAGACAGAAGAACAAAGGAACCAAAACCAGAAGGAGTAAACCAAAAAATACATAGTAAATTGGTAGATTTAAATACAACAGTTAGAAAATACATCACATATTATTAGAGCACAACAGTTAAAATGCAGAAGAGAAAGACCCAACTAGCTGCTACCTAAAGAAATGTATTTTAAATATGAAAATACAGATAGGATGAAAATACACAGGTGGAGTTATTATACTGTACAAATAGTGGAGTGATGATACCTACAGTGACTATTTTAATAACATAAAAACTATATTAATAAAGGAATATTACCTGAGATAAGAGAAGCATTTTATGAAAATTATAGTTCAGTTCATCATGAAGACTTAACAAACATATTGTGTATGAATCTGATAACAAAGATTTAAACTAGAAGAAAAAAATAAAACCTAGGCAGAATTAAAGGGAGAAAGATATTTCCACAAACACGGTTGAAGATTTTACACATGCCATCTCCTGGGAATTGATAGAACTAGACAAAAACATCAAAAAATACAAAGAAGAACATTATCAACTACATGGACCAAATTGATATTCAAGGAAAACTATACTGAACAATCACATGAGGTCTATTCTCTCTAGACTAAAAGGAATGATCACCATAGAAACAATATATCCAGTTTTAGTGCAGCCCCCAATTAATTAAAAAACATAATAATACAATAATGTTGTGTTCCATGGATTGGTAGATTCAACATCGTTAAATATACATTTCCATCTGAAGCATAGAAATGTTGGAGTATCCTTCTCAATCAAATGAGGTAAAAATGGCATATACTATAGATTTGTAACTTTCTTGAACTCTTGAGCTGATGTTGTAGGGTATCATATCCACATAGTAACACGTGGGATGCTGTGAAGGTGATGCTTAAAATAAATTTGTAGCTAGTAATGCTCCTATTAGAAAATGTTGAAAATGTCTAAATCAATAAGTTTCTATCTTAAGAAGCTAAATAAGGAAGAACTCAGTATACACAAAATGACTAGGATGAAAGAAATAATAAAGAATAGAGCAACAAAAAAGAGAAAGAAATGGAAATGAGACAATAGAGAAAAGTAATAATTCTGAAAGTTGGCTTTTTGAAAAATTGATAAACCCATGGCTCTACTGATTAACAATTTGAAAGAAGGAAGAATATTTTAAAATAACAAGAAAGAAATGTATTTATTACATGCCAACTAGATATTAAAAACTTTAAATATAGATGTAATAAAAATATTTATTTTAATAAATACGGCAACTTTGAAAAATAAAAGTTATCAAAACAGACACAAGAAGAAACAAAATGTTGGGATAGAGCTATATCTAGTCAAGAAAACAGGCTGGGTGTATTGGTTCACATCTGTAATCCCAGCACTTTGGGAGGCTGAGGCAGGAGGATTGCTTAAGGCCAGGAGTTCAAGACCAGCATAAGCAACAACTCTGTCTCTAAGAAAAATTAAAAAATAAAAATAGTCAGGCATGGTGGCATACACCTGTAGTCACAGCTACTTGGGAGGCTGAGGCAGGAAGATCCCTTGAGCCCAAGACTTCAATGCTGCAGTGAGCTGTGATGAAGCAATTACAATCTAGCCTGGACAACAGAATAAAGCCCTGTCTCAAAAAAAATGTTATCAATTTTATCAAATTACCCAACAGGTAATTTCTAGCCATGATGGAGTAGTAACCAGTATCAGAATTGCTCTCCTTCCTTAAACAATTAGAAATCCAAATAAATGGAATAGTGATGTGCAGACCTTGGACAATAGGTGGCACAAGACATCCCTGAGAGTAAATGCAAATGAAGTAAATCCAACAAATGACTCTTTGGGAACAGTTTCTAAACCCAAATGAGTCCAGATTGTCTTACTAAATTGAAAAACAGAGATGAATGATCAATGAAAAAGAAAAGCTAGAATTTCCAGGGTGCAGAAATGAAAAGGAGGAAGCTTCACAAAGGGAGCACTGACAATATTCAAAGGGGTCCCCACAAGTTTTAGAGAGAATAATGATCTATTTGTACCAGAAAAAGAACCACTAGAAAGGAAAAAGACCACAATTTATGGATATCACGAAGGGATAGGTATATTTCATGTTTAGATAAGCCAAAGTGGAAGCATCTTATAATACCTGGGGCATCCAATAGAGTCCTAAAAGGCTTTAAAAGTTCTAGCACAGAGATTGCTCTAAAATCACCTTACAAAGTTTAAAAAATTTTTTTCAAAAGAATTAAACTGATTCTAAGTAAACTACATGAACATGTAGCAATTTCATGATCTATATAGTAAAACAAATTTTTACTTCTTTTAAAGCTTATAACAAAATCCAGAATCTAACAATGTGAAATCCACAATGTCTGTCATTCAGTGAAAAATTACTAGGCATTCAAAAAACAGGAAAATATGACCCAAAATGAGGATAATCGATCAACAAAAATAGATTCAAAAATGACAAAATTAGCATAAAAAGAGATTGAAAGCGCTAAATAAGTTTCATATATTTTTAAAGGAAAAGGAAAAGATGAACATGTCAAAAGAGAAATGAAAAACCGGAAAAAGACTAAAACTTGACTTCTAGAGATAAAAAATACGCTTTTTGAAATAGAAAGTAAATACACTAGATGGGACTAACAGGTGTTTTGGCACTGTAAAAGGGACCCTTTAACTTAAAAAAGCATTCAAAATGAAGCATAGAGAGAAAAGTGACTGGAAAAAAAATCAATGGGTCATCATTAACCTGTGATATATTACCAAGAAATCTAACCATACATGTAACTGGAGTTTCAGAATGGGGTAGAAAGAGTTATAGTAAATATATTTGAAATATCAATGGCTGAAATAATTTTAAAATTAATAAAATCTTTTAACCAATAAATCCAAGAACTTTAATTAATTGCTAGTAGAAGAAACTAAAAGAAACACACAACACAACAAATCATGATCAAATTATTTAAAGGGAAATCTTAGAAGAAAACATCTTAAAAGCAGAGAATAGGAGATTATGTAAAAGTCAAAGCAATAACAAACATCACAGACTTCTACAATACACTCAAATTGTAAGACAATAAACAGATAATTTCAATTCTGAAAGAAAATTTAAAAAAATTCAAAAGCCCTCTAAATCTACCACTTTAATCCTCACTCCCAAATAATTAAAAAAAGCATGGTGATATTACTATTTCAGATACCCCCAAATAGAGACAATACATTGTCATCTAATTTGTACTATGGGAAATATTAAAGGATGTTAACATATTCAAGCAGAAGAAAATTAATAATACCTGGATTCATCTACCTGAAAAGAAAATAGACAGTAACAAAAATGGTAAATATGTAATTAAAAGTAAATGAGTTGTTTTGTCAAATCTAATATTTTTAAAAGGGAGTTGACAGTCTAGAGCAAATATAATAATGTATATGTGCATGTAATATTTAGAAAAAAGTACATGACCAAAGCACCAAGAGTTGAAACATAAATAGAAAATAATGTTATAGGGTTCTTTAACTTGAAGAACTTGAAAGATAGAACAAGAAAATTCAAAGATGACATAAAATATGAGAAAAACACTATTAATCAACTTAAATTAATTGATGTTTGTAGAACACTACACTAAACAAAATCATAATACACATTGTTTTCAAGTACACGTGACATCTTCACCCCGATAGGTGATATTCTAGGCCATAAAATAGTCTCAATAAATTTAAACAAATTGAAATCATACAAAGTTTGGCACAAATAAATAAACTAGAAAGAAATACAAGATACATATCTAGTAAACATCTAGTATTTGAAAGTAAAAATCATACATCTAATTAACCCACAGATTAAAGAAAATATCAAGAGGAAAATCAGAAAATATTTTTAACTAAATGAAATGAAAACACAACATATCTAAATTTGTAGGGGGCAGTTAAAGAAGTAACTAGTCAAACATTTAGAATTAAGTGTTTATATCAGAAAAAGACAAAAATCTCAAATCAATGATCTAAGTTTATAGCTTAAGAAACTGCTGGAGGCAGTTGAAAGTACATCCAAAGCCAGCAGGAGGAGGAAAGTAGTAAAGGTAAGAAGATAAATAAATGAAATTGAAAACAAATTAAAAACAATAGAGAAAATCAATGACTACCAAGGAAATTTTTTAAAGATCAATATAAAGAAGCTTCTATCCATACTAATCAAAACTATGCGAGAAGAAAAATATACCAATATCCTATAAACATTGGAAAGCTATTTGTGGAATGTGTGGATAATATGCGTGAAGCTGTGTTGGTAGGCTTACACAACAGACTTTTCTTATGAGTTTATAAAGTAGTTCACACAGAGACTCAAAAATCTTAAACCAATTACCTTATGTCACAAAGTATAAGCAATAAATGAAAAATTGATTTAGCTTTACACTGTGTTCTGACTGAAGTATAACCAGACTCTAATTATTCTCAAGATCTCTATCTTAGAATTGTCACTATTCAGGAGCCCATGCCCCTTAAACATGAAAAACTCCACATGTCACAATCATTGCAGCTTAGCCAATGGAACTGTGTATTGCAAAGATATTGATTAGTCTGCTGTTTGTTCTAGAATAATAGCTAGTGGAATCTCAATTCCTGAATTTTGATCTTATTACAGATGAGACCTTGCAAGAATCAAGAAAGTGCTGATGTGATTCTCTCTTTTCTCAATGAAAAAGAAATGATATTCTTCAGGATTCCTACTAGACACACATAATAATAACTAAATTAAATATAGTTTTAAAAACTGTTAACCAAATCTGATTTAAAATAAACAGTATATCACATAGAGTTGAGCGTTTTTTAATGAATCCTGACATTCATGAATATTTCATGAATTTTTTCATGAATCCTGACAATTGGAGTTCCGATATCAATTTTTAAAACATGTGAGAAAGCCAAAGCTGTGTCCCTTGGGATAGTAATTGTGGTTAGGCTCCTTTCTGCAATATGAAGTATGACTGGAGCATTAGAAAGGATTAGATAAAGGTATTTTAACTAAGCTACCTCCCCTATTAATCTAATAGAAATGCCATAAAAAATACCATAAGACTAGGTGGTTTAAACAACAGGAACTTATTTCTCACCATTGTACAGACTGTAAGTCCAAGATCAAGGTGCCAGCAGGTTGGTGTCTGGTACAGACTCTACCCTTGGGGTGCAGATGGCCATCTTGTTGCTGTGTCCAACATGGTCTTTCTTTGGTGTGTGCAGGTGAAAAGAAAGAAGGGAGTGTGGGAGAGAGAAAGAAGGGGAGATCAGTAGAGAGGGAAGCGTGGAGAGAAAGAGAGAGTGCTCTCAGGTGTCTGCCTTTCTAAGAGGCTAAATTGCTACAGCAGGTAAGGGGAAATTGAGACAGGAATCAGATACCAGCAGGTAGTTAGGGCAGGGGTCAGAAAGAGAAGACCAGTAGAATAAGAAAGCCACAATAAAAGACACTTAAGAGTGTGAATAGGCTTAACTAAGATAAATGTAGCCAACATTTTATTTATTCTACTTTGACCATAACATCCTTATCTGAAGCAGAAGGGGAATTTGTTTCACTGGAGCATGTGCACAGTTGAGGCAACAGTGTCTCTAAATACACTGACCTCATTAGCATAATAAAAAACACACCTACCAGCACCATGACAGTTTACAAATACCATGGCAGCCCCTGGAAATGATCGTATATAAAGGAAAGGGGGAAAGATCCTCAGTTCCAGGAACTTTCCACCCCTTTCCCAGAAAAGCCATGAATATTCCACCTCCAGCTTAGCATATTATTAGGGATTGGCATAAATAGGGAAAACCCAAACCTGTGTGGGCTGTTGCCTCCTTTGGAGCAGTCCACTCTCTACCATCTTTGAGAGTGTGCTATACTTTCTATACTTTGTCTTTAGTAAATGTCTGCTTCTCATGGGACCCTGTGTTTGAATTCCTTCTTGTGCAGAGGTCAAAACCCTCTCTGCCTACTTGGGCAGTGGCCCACACTGATATCAAAATGAGAGCAGAATGTTTGAGAAAAAAAGTGACAAAAAGGTAGGTATCCTATTGGAAAGGGCTGTAGCCCAGAGACTGAGAGGGCTGGATGATAATTATTCTTGAGAGTATAAAGGAAGGTAGACTAGAGCCTATAACGTAAAGCCTTATCAATATTAACTACCCATGCATGCTGTTCTTCTTGATTGTCTTTTTCAGGTCTCAGGGTCCCTTCCCATGTTGTCTATCTCTCTTTGTCTTGATATTTTATTTACTGTAACAACAATTACAAACAAACAGCTGCAAATCTTAGGTAGACTTGAATGTGTTAACCACTAGCCATATCTGACATGGTATTTGAAGAAATGTTGTTCAAGGAGTAACTAAGTTCCCAGAGTGGTGTCTTCTAAGAGAACAAATAGCCAGAGATAGCCCTATGTAGACAACAATGGCCAGAAACTAATCAGCAGGTCTCAGTGCTCTCAGTGTGGTTGCCCCAGTGGGAGAAACAATGTGTTTTACATCTTAGAATCTAGGCAATTTCAGAGATCTCAATACCAGGAGTATATCAATGACAGATGAGAGGCTCATTAGTAGATTAATCATCCCATCAAAGAAATGTAAAAGTAGAAATAACCTTCCCTTGCTGATTTGTTTTATTGTGTTTCTTAAAATAAATATTTAATATGTATGCTTATCTTTCACTAAAGGAATTAGAAATTACAAAATATACCTCTTAAGCAGACATTTGGGAAGTCCTAACAAAGTCATTACAGGACAGAAGATAAAGGCATTAAATACAGGACATGTTCTGTCAGTATAGGATTCCTGGCACTCCTGCCTGTGTCTTGGTCTTCAGCTGTGCTCTCTATAACATTCCAATCTCGAAGTTAATCATTATCATTAATTTTAAAACTAGGAAACAAAATTCAGAAGTGTTGTATCCTCCAATGGAACAAGAATCTCTGTTTTGAAAACATTTTGTTTTTTATGCAATACCTGTATGGACATGAAACTGTAGGAAACTAAAATAAAGCACTTTGAAAAACTTGCTAATCCTCTGGAAGAAAGGAAATAATCTTGTCACCGACTATTTTTCTAAATTTTTATTGTTTTTTAGATTTTGAGTAGGATACATTGAAGGGATATGGCTGAAATAGAAAGGAGGAAGAAATGGAAAGGAGGAAAAAAATGAAAAAGAGAATTGGCATAGTTCAAGCAATTCTGATTATATGAATTATAAAATCAAAAATATACTTGGTTTTAAATCTTGGCTGTGAGAGAGTGAGGCAACATGACAAATAGATCTGACATTATTTGTTTTGTAAGCCATCGTGCATGTCAGAATTCCTGTGGCGAAAGCATAAAAGCTGAAGTGGACTTGGGACCACAAAAGAAAATAAAATGTGCCTTTAGCATTTACAGTAAGTGAAAAACAGACATTCCATCTACCCTTTGTTCCCCACTTGGGAAATAAGGCTGAAGGCACTTTATTCTTGGTATGATATGAGATCCTTCCCAATGAGGGAGTTCTCTTTTATAATTACTCAACACATCTGGGTGTTATCGGGTGTCTTAAAGGTCAAGCTAATATTGGTCATAAAGGTTAAGAAGCCAACATTGCTGGAGGTGGGAGGAATACAGGAAAATTGTTTGCCATTAAGGTAAATAAAGCATTGAAACAAAAATATATAATACAGAACAAAGTTAATGGGTACTTAAGAGAAAAAAAATGACCATACAAGACATGTACAATAACATTAGAAAATGTGCATTCATTTTACATGTGAATCACTTTCAGTAAGAGCAGTTGAAATATCATTGTGTTAAGAGCTAGAAAGCATATTATGCAGACTAATTCTATCATTTCATTGTATTTACAAGTAATGGCCCAATTATCTGTAAATACATGTTTCTAAAATAATACATGTTCACAGTAGAAAAGTTTGAAAATAAAAGGAGTATAAGAACAGAAATAAATGTCACATTTAAAACAGCTTTCATTGGCCGCATAGTATTTTATCATACTAATCTGTTCTTTGATTTTTTATAAATTCAATTATCATAAATTAGACTATAATTATTGTACTTTAAACATTAATATTTTTGAGAGCTTACTATGTAGTACTAATGATAATCCTATGAGTAAGTACAATTATCAGCAACTCCATTTTACAGAGCAAGAAACTGAGGTTTAGGGTTGAGATTTAAACCTAAAATATCTGATTTCTGTGCCTGTACTCTTCATATTGATAGTATTGCATTGGTGGTTAATTTAAGATAACTTCCAGTGCATGGGATTACTGATTTAAATATATGAGGAACTGTAAGACTCTTGACAGATTTTCCTAATATTTATTTAGAGATGCTACACCTATTTAATCTCTAAGTTTATGATAGTGTGTTAGGGTTCATTTTTCTCTTCTACTAGTGGAAATTAAGAAAAAATGAATTTTGCTCAAAAAAGCCACAGAGTAGTTTATTATTGACTATGTTTTTATTTCTCTGGTTATTAACTTGGTTAGTCATTTTCTATATATATAAAATCTCCAGTATATCTAGTTATATCTAGATATATAGATTATCTAGATCTAGATCTAGAGAGAGATAGAGATAAAATTATACACACGTCTATATACCCACTGCACCTGGAGGGAACTTGAAAGAGCTGCTCAACATAGAAAATGGCATCTAGCTCATCATCAAGGATGATGCATGGTGATTGAAGAAGAAAAAAAGCTAGAACTATGGTGGAGCTCCATCAAGAAACATCATACCTTATAAATGTATACAACTATTGTGCACCCATAATAATTAAAAAGAAGAAAGAAAGAAAGAAAGAAAGAAAGAAAGAAAGAAAGAAAGAAAGAAAGAAAGAAAGACTAGAAAACCTGGTGGAGGAGGACATAAAGCCATTGGAGTTCACATTGCCCGAGATTTTGTCTTTCAAAAGGAATTAGCCAACAAAAGTCCCAGCCTCCTCTTTCAGATATTAACGAGGACAGCAGTGGGTTTTCTGCAGGCAAAACTGGTGGTCTTAAAGTTCCGAAGCCACTTCCTGACATCTACCTCATGACCAGCGCCTGAAAAACAGAAGCCTGAAAAGGGAAGCAGGGACGAGATCTTCAAAGGAAGCCCAGCAGCTCCTGGGCCATTGGAAGCTCAGCCTCACATGGGGAACACTTATGTTGTTCTGAGGAATGTGGACATTCACATGCCCCTACTCAGGTTTCCATGGGGAGATAGAGGGGTGGGGGAATGCCTACAAGGGGGCAGAGGGGTACGGCTGGGGTGCCACTTCCCTTAGCCCCTGGTGGCATATTTAATTTTAGTTTGTTTCTAAAGACTAAAACTACCTTTCTCATTGTCAAAAAAGACATGTTATGTGCATGTGTGAATGTGTGGTTTGTGTGTATGTGATTTGTGTCTGTGTGTTTGTGTTTGCATGTGTATTATTTGCTTGTGTTGTTCTCTGAGTCTGACTCATACCAGCTCAAGAATACTAATAATTAACTTTTTGGCAATTTGTACAAGTCTATTGATTGATCCTTTTAAATCGTCCATCTTGGGAGTATTTATATAACGGAAAAAGCCAAACTATAAATCAGCAACCTCTATAGGTCAGGATTGTTTCATCATCCTGGAGAGTCCCTGTCTAATATTTTTGCTCATTATTTTACAGATGAAGTAGTTGAATTCCAAGTTACGTTGACATGCTTATGGTCACATACCTATATAATGGCAGAGAATTGAGCCATCAAATATTGTCTCTTGACATAGGTCAGAAGTTCATTTGGGGCAATTGAGTTAGATTATCTATGAGATTCGAAGTAATCGACTATTTTTTCCCTCAATATGAGTTCATACCTGTAGAAATGAGCACAACCAGTGTCTGTGTCTTAGTTTCTGATACCATTGTCCAGTTAAAGGAGCCAGGGTTCCTCAGAGAAATGGCTCATTTTAGGGCTGGGACAAAGAATGTACAAGAGAGGCCTGAAGTAGGGCCAGAAAGTAATTGCTAACAAAACAAAAGAATGAAGGTGTATCATGGGAACACAGGAACCACTGTAAGAGCTTTCAATGACCAAAGCTGAAGGAGTTTAAACAACAAAATAAATAACAGAGGTAGATTAAATCCAAAGGTTGAAATAAATATCGAGTCCATCCCTCGTTTACTGAATAAATGGGAGAGAATAGGTAAATATCACATATAGAAGAATTCCAAATAATTTATGAAAATACTCCCTCTCAAGGAGGTGAAACAGTACTTAAGTGTGAGATGCTCCTAGTGACTTCTTTTTCAATAATACAATACTGAAAAAAGGAAAAAGTAACTTTATAATGAAGAAAAATGAGAACTACTACCTGAACCATGTGATCAAGGTTAACATTATTAGTGATAAGACATGTCCGTTTGATATGATGTGATGAGAATGGCACTTTGCCTCTGCTGTCTTCCTCCCCACTACCAACAACAAAAAAAATCACCATAGTATAACCATGAAAAAACATGAGACAAACTCAAATTGAGAAACATTGTACAAAACAGCTGGCCAACACTCCCCAAGCTGCTAAGGTCATCTGAAAAAAGGTAAGTTTGAGAAATTTTCACAGGCTAAAGAAACCTAAGGAGTCGTATCAATTAACCATAATTTATTCTGAAACAGAGAAAGGACATTAGGTAAAAACTAAGGAACTCTAAATATGTGTGAACTTTGGGTAATAACAAGGTATCATTAGTTGGAACAAATATACCATATTGATGCAAGATATTTATAATAAAGGAAAGTGTTTATGGGTTTTCTCTGTACTAATTTTACAACTTTTATGTGAATCTATATTATTGTATAAAAAGTTTATTTAAAATATCTGTTTATGGTTTGCCACTATATTGGATATTTTAGATTTGATTTCTACCTGAATTTTTGCCTTTGAATGGAACCACTTCATTCTTTATTGAAGAAAATCAGACTGATCTGTCAGCATCTTCTATAGAACTGAGTCATGGTTGAATAGCCAATGAAAATCACAATAAGATTTTCAAAGACCATGGTCAGGGGATTTTAAAATCTACATGAAAAACTAAGCATAAATGTATCCATTCAACTGAATATATGGAAATAAACTCCTCAAAGCAGTAGAACATTATCTGAGTCTTTGGATGAAAGTCATAATGAATTGTTTAAAATATTCTATTTTGTTTTGCTCCACTTTAAATATTCAACACTTGTTTTCTTCAAGTTAATTTAAGCCATTTTTTGGTATTGTTTACCAATACTTATCTCATTTTTCCTTATCACATTCATATTTGGCTAGATAGTTACTTAGAAAAAAAAGAAACCAACTCAGTTATAGTTACTGGTTTAAAGCACCTCTGAGGGAAAAGTCAGTGGCAGAAATAGTTTGAAGATATTAGTAGTGAAAAATAAATATATTCAATTTCATGTATTTAATTTTTTCATCACATTAGAATACAAAAAGTGAGAGTAGACTCCTTAAAAATATAACTTTGCTAATATTTTTCAAATACGGCAATTTTAAATAACTTTAATAAATATCAAATTTGAAAGCTAAATTCTCACCTCCACAGTTATTTGTGAAATAAAAAGGAAAACAGTAAAAATGAATCATGCAAAATAAGTACTAAGAGTTAGATTAATTGGAAGTTTTGTCTGTATACATTGATATCTAAGCATCTTTTCATGATAGATATTCGACTGGATTTTTTGCAGTTAAAAGACTGGAGAAAATTGTAAAAATCAAAGTTAATTTTTTTGAAGTAGGCTATTTAGTTAAGAATTTATATTCACCTAATGATAGTAACAGATATCAAGAATAATACATAAATCTATAATAATTAAATTAAAAAATATATAAGATAAAAAACCATATTTATCCAAAAATTTTTTCAAATGATATCTAATGAGCTGATAATTGCAAATCTTTCCTAACCTGAAAATTCAAAGAGGAGTCATTTATACTATACATTTATACTATACATATAGACATTGCTCAGACAAGATCTAGTCACCTCTGTTTTTAAATAACGTTCCTTTGATTATCTGAAATAGAAAACTGGACATAACTATGTCATAATCATTGTAGTTTGAAATTATGAAAGGGGAGAAGAATGTCAGTTTCAGTTATATTATTTCTCCAGAAACTGCAAAGTGTAATCAGTCAATGAAAGTAAGATATTATTAATTGAATGAATAGTGCTCAGTAAAAATGGAGTTCAACAAGACTGGTAGCTTAAAGGGGTTTAATTTAGACTTCAGTCAATTGTCACAAGATAGAGAAAGGGCATATTGGTGACATAGACCCTAAGTATCATTATCCTCTAATAGCTGAAAAGAATTCAGGAAGGGAATTTTTATTATACATTATTGCAATATGCCAGAATGATTGGACCTTCTTTTGTTCTTTAAAAAAAAACAAAACATTCTGATGCAGAACTATTTTTGTTCTTGTTGCAGACGAGTATACCAATTAGAATATTAACACAATGACTCAAGATTCAAGAAATTCTTATTCAATAGTATATATTCTAAAGCACATGTAACAAAGTTTTGGTTATTTTATATATTCAGTCTGCACAGTTTAGTCATAAATTTGTTATTTATTATAGTGATTGCTAAATGTTTGCTTTATTAGTCCCTTTAAAAACATTGGCAATAAACACACTTATTTCTATCAACAAAGTTAGGAACTATCTGGTTGGTGGAAGGATATCATAGGTCTCATAAAATACTTTTATTTTCTAGATTCTATATTAAAATTGAAAAAAGGTTGCAGGTGGCATAGTTACTTCTGAATAGAAAGATACCAAACACCAATGTAGTCATCCTTCTTTGGAAGAAATCTCGGACAAAAATAATGTGTAGAAGTAATATTCTCTGACATGGATCAAATTCTTCTTAGAATTGTGGAACGTCAGAATTCCAAGAGAAGACTTTTTCAGTATGCATCTGAATGTCTTTCAAAGTTTAAAAAATAGCAAAGGCAATATTAAAACCCCAAATGTAAGTATAAAAACAAATCTGTTTACTAAATGTATCAGAAAAGTCCAATTTGATATGATAATGCCAGTGCTAAAATTTAAAACAATTAGTAGAATCAGTAAGAGTCAGTTTGGTGAAGTGATGAATTTCATACAAGATCTATTGAACTCCAAGCCACTCAGACTGGCAGGATGATCTCAAAGTTTCTAGTCATAAATGTCATCTCTGAATATAAGTTAAATAAGATTCTTCTTTAGTTCTGTTATTTTTAAGAAATATGAACCATAATACATGAATTTAACTATCTATCCTTTCAACTACATAGGATGATAGTATCAAGTAGGAAAATTTCAGAATATTTTTATAGGGATCCTAGCGACCAGTGATCTAATTTCACAAATGAAATATTTGAGGCTTAGAGAAGGTAGATTTGTTTGTGCAGTTATCTGTTTAGGGCAGAATGCAAATGCTGCGAAACTTGTGTTTATATAAAATGCTATAGATGTTGTCTTTCTATCTCCTCTCACTGCCAGCTACTTGGGCAACCTACCTGTGCAAGCAAGGGGGTTGCACACATTGTCCACGTTGGAGAACCAGCTGATTGACCATTTTCTCCCTGTTGGGAGAATCACACATCAGCCATGATCATAGTTATTCTCCTAGGTATGTTGATAGGGAAGTTTATTAATCAATTTCTTATTTGGAAGGTATCTTCTTTACATCAACTTATATAACTTCTGTCCTCTTTGAATTATCTTAGTTCATTATCTTTACCCTTCTTTCTCTTTTGTTTCAAACTTTCATTCCATTTATATATAACCCCAAAACAACTCAGATGATGAAAGATAGTTTTCATAATGGAAAGGACAATAATGCATTGAGAAATATATTTTGATATCCAAAATTAATTTTAATAACGTTTAAAATTATTGCAAATAAAATTCTATACCTCTTCTTCCTGCTATAATGAACATGATTATCTTCCATCACCAGAATTTACAATAAATTAGTAAATAAACAAAGAAAAAAAATTTGATGTATTTGAATACAAGGTAGATATCCTTATTTTTTTAGTAAAAATGTTTCTTTTTATTAAAAATTAAAAGCATCAAGTTTATAAAGAAGATACGAAATTGGTTTGTTTATTTATTTATTTATTTGAAAGTATTAAGAGGGTACAAACAGTTTTGTTACATAGATCACTTTTCTTATGCCTCAGTCATGGCTATAAGTGTGCCCATCACCCAAATAAGTATTCATTGTACACATTTGGTAGGTTTTTGCCCCTCCAATCCTCCCTCCTCCTCCTGATTGATTTCCACTAATTTTACATTCCTCTGTGCACATGTGTGCTCATCAGTTAGTTCTAGTTTAATAATGAGTACATGTGGTGTTTTTTTTCCCATTCTTGGGATACTTCACTTAGGATAATAGTCTCCGGTTCCATCCAAATTGTTGCAAAATGCATTAATTCATTTTTTCATGGCTTAGTATTCAGCTGTATACATATACCACATTTTGTTAATCTACTCATGAATTGATGGACACTTGGGTGGACTCCCTATCTTTGGAATTGTTCATGGTGCTACAATAAACATTCTAGTGCAGGTGTCTCTTCAATAAAATGACTTCTTTTCCTTTGGATAGACACTCACTAGTGGGATTGCTGGATGCAATGGTAGGTCTACTTTTAGTTTTTTGAAGAATCTACTTAGTATTTTCCATAGAGGTTGTACTAATTTGCAGTCCCAACAATGGTATATAAGTGTTCCTTTCTCTCTGCATCCATGCCAACATCTATTGTTTTTGAACATTTTAATAAAGGCCATTCTGGCAGTGGTAAGGTGATATCTCATTGTGCTTTTAATTTGCATTTCCCCGATGATTAGTGACATTGAGCATTTTTTCATATGTT
>VBSM01000413.1:21617440-21635448 GCA_008086735.1 Cheirogaleus medius
CTGTGCAGAAACTTTTCAATTTGATCAGATCCCATTTGTTTATTTTTGATGCTGTGATGATTGCTTCAGTTCTTTATAGATTTGGGATATTCGCCCTTTATCAGATGTATAGTTCATGAATATTTTCTCCCATCCTATAGGCTTCTTATTTGCTGTTGATTATTTTGTTAGCTATCAAGAAACTTTTTAGTTTAATCAAGTTCCATTTATTCATTTTTGTTGCTGTGATTGCCACCGACATCTAGAGGAGTTTTTAACTCCATTTTTCTCTAGAATTCTTATGGTTTCATGTCTTATACTTAAGTCATTTATCCATCTTGAATTAATTTTTGTGAATGGTGAGAGATAGGGCTTCTGTTTCATTCTTCTACATGTGGCTATACAGTTTTCCCAGCATAATTTATTGAATAGGGCTTCATTTCACCAGTGTGCATTGTTGGCTGCTTTGTCAAAGATCAGTTGGCTGTAGGTAGATGGTTTTATGTCATTAGGGTTCTCTATTCTGTTCCGTTGGTGTATATCTCTATTTTTGTACCAATATCATGCCGTTTGGGTTACCATAACCTTATAATGTAGTTTGAAGTCAGGCAATGTGATACCTCCAGATTTGTTCTTTTTGCTTGTGATTGAATTGGCTATTCAAGCTCTTTTTTTGTTCCAAACTAAGCATAGAATTAATTTTTCTCAATCTATGAAATAAGGTGTTAGCATTTTGATGGGGATTGAATTCACTAGTAAATCACTATGAGTAGTATGGACATTTTAACAATGTTGATTCTACCAATCTATGAACAATCTTTGTTTTTTCCCTCTGTGATCTCCTTCCTCAGTTTTTCCTAGTTCTCCTTGTAGAGAGATCTTTCACCACCTTGGTTAAGTATATTCCTAGATATTTTATTTTCTTTATAGCTATTGTGAATGGTAATGAGTATTTGATTTGACTCTCATCTTGACTGTTATTAGTATGTAGAAATGTTACTGATTTATGTATATTGATTTTGCAAGATGAGACTTTGCTGAATTTATTTATCAGTTACAAGAGTCTCTTGGCGGAGTCTTTGGGGTTTTCTAGATAAAAAGTCATATCATCAGCTATAAGCAATAACTTGATTTTCTCTTTCCCTTTTTGTATACCCTTTATTTTTCTTTCTTGCCTAATTGCTATATTAGGAATTCCAGCACTATGTTGAATAGAAGTGGTGACAGTGGGCAACCTTGTCTTGTTCTAGTTCTCAGGGGGAATATTTTAAACATTTACCCATTCAGCATGATGTTGTCTGTGGGTTCATAATATATGGCTTTTATAATCTTGAGATATGTTCCTTCTATGCTTGCAGGTTTATATCATGAAAGGGTGCTGAATTTTGTCAAATGCTTTTTCTGCATCTATTGAGATGATCATATAGTCTTTAATTTTGCCTGAGGCCTACTCTAGTTCTTCTTCCCAGGTGGGGCAATTGCACCAAGACTGCAGCACCCACTTTTGTCTCCAGGAGACCTGAAACACCTCACCATTTACCTAACACCCTTAGGTCCACTGCAGGTCCTCTAGGGGAAATGTGTGGGTCCCTTTCTCTGTGGAAACCTTGGACTGGAGGGTGCACCAGCAGAGTGCAGGGGGCCACTTTTGAAAGTCTCACTTCAGTGGCCCCTCTCAGCTGTGGGTGGGGGATGAGAGGGGGAGGAAAAGAGTCTGAATGGAAGGGAGATGGCACTCCAGCCCTTCTGGTCCCTCTCCCTGGATGGGAGTCCACTTGGAATGTCCAAGCTCTGGGGTCACACAAATTCTCTGGGGCCCACTGTAGTCTGGGCAGGAGTTGTAAACTGTCTTTTTGGGAACAGGTGATGGGTAAACTGAAGGCCTGGAGCTCACTCAGGTAGAGAAAGAGGTGCTAGGCAGAGAAGCAGTATGGTGTCTGCCCTTTCTGCTTGTGGCTGTGGCCATAGGGGCCAACCCCTGAAGGGGCTGGAAGCCCAGTGCTTCATATTCAAGAGGGTCCCAGTTCGGTGGTTGCAGCAGCCCTTGGGCTTGTGAAGGTGGAAAAGCTCCCAAGCAGCTCAGCAGCCCACCAACTACCAGAGGTATTCTGGAAGGAGAAAGGAAATTCCCACCTACTGCCTTCACTGGGCTCCGAGTTTCTCCAGGGTTGATCTCTGTTGATATTTTTTTCCTTCCTGTTCTACTTCAGAATTTCTTTCCATGAAGTCTCTGGCAGGCTCTGGAATCTTCCCCCTGAACTACACTTGAGCTGTTCCCATTCTTCCCTGTCCTCTATCTGAAACCTTTCCTTCCTTCTGGGACTATATGGCAACCCATGGCTCTAGTCAGCCATCTTTTTCGAAACTCTGAAATGTTAATTTAGTGAATATATAGAAGAGTTGCCTGGCCCAGAAAGTCTTCAAAGGAACTGAAAATACAAGAAAAAGACACTCAAGAGCTTTAGAAGGTTTTATATTCTTGCTACAGCTGTAGAGAGATAGCCAAGAGAAAAAGTAGAGTCCAGCAAGGTGGAGCCTTATGCTCAGAAAATATTAAACTAGAATCAGTATATCACATTGATTCAGGACATGTGCTCTAGAAACATGCACAACTGTGTTTGACATCCAGTTCTTCCACCTACTGCTGTGACATTTGGTATTTTATTTATACTTTTATGTCTCCATTTGCTCATCTATAAAATAAAATAAAATAAAATACCCTATAGGGTTACTGTAAAAAAATTGCATACATGTAATATACTAAAGACAGCACTTAGCACATCGCAAGTCTTCAAAAGAATTATCTGTTATTATTATCATCACTTTTTGTCAATTTTCTTGCCAACAATGCCCTATGCTAATGATATTGCGATGAAAATCACAAGCAAGTACAATAAATATTAATTAAAGGCATAGAGAAGGTATTCTATTTTCCTACATTGAAAGGCTTCTAAACAAAAACATTTGCATGACTTTTTGCAACTAAGGTTCCAGATGAGATGTAAATTATCAATTAGATGCAAGAGAATAAGACTTGAAAGTATCTAATGTACAGCATGGTGAATACTGTAGTATATACTTGAAAATTACTAAGAGTAACCCGTAAATATGTACAGTTTTTGGTCAATTATACCTCAGTAAAGCTGGGGGGAGCAGAATAGAGGTAGAGATCACTGCATGTGAGAATGTGAAATAGATAGATCTAGATTTGATTATCTACTTACATAGCTTTATGGGTGTCAAAGGCAGTGTTAACAGTGAGAGTTTCAGAAATAGCAGCAGTGGCTGTGGTACTTAATGACCTTTCCATTATAGCAACACAGTTGGGAACTTGAGGTCTACAGTCCAGACACAGTCCCTTGTGACTTTTTAAGTACCTAACTTCTTGTGTTAAATTACATTTTGCTAGAAAACCTAGATCAGTTTGTATTTTCTGTATCCAACTTGAATGATACTATACTTGCAACCGTCAGTAACTATAGCAAATAACCACAAGAGGCAGAATGGGTATAGTTTCTGTTCTGACAGGCAGGGTCAGCTCTGTAATCAAAATAGTTCGAACTGCAGGTTCTTCGCGTTGGTGCAGGGGGCAATTGATAATGGTGTCCCAGTACTAAAATAGATGAATAGTCTAATAACATCCTATTGGACTTGTGATTTTTTTTTTAAAAAAATTAAAAATCAATTTTACAACGAAACAAATCACCTCCTGGTCTGGAGAAAGTGGCCTGATTAAAATCATTGCAATAGAAAGTCTGGATTCTTCACCCAATTTCTAGACCTTAGCCAGTTCATAACACAAAGCCCCTTGAATAAAAGAGAAACAACATGCCTTTGAGGAAGAATATTCTGACATTACCACAAGTGTCATGTGTGACTTGTGGCCATCTACCAACGTAAATGTGTAGAGAAATGGAAATACTCAGTTTGCATGGAATGCGGTTTATGGATTTTGAGCCAATGTGAATCTCTTGGGTTACAAAAAGTCACTGGGGTTTGGCAGAAGATGAATTGAGTTTTGGCTCAACTATATCTCATGAAAGTGTAGAGCACATTTGTGATCCCAACTTGTGATTATTTTTGCATTTCTCACATGCAAATATGAATTAAACATACTTGGAACATGACAGAATGTCCACACTGGCTCCTTGTGATAAGAGAGTTACAGTGTAGCCCCTTTCACTTTTTACTAAAATAATATAAAAAAATACAATACCTCATTTATAATGGATTTTAGAGGTTAATGACACTATAGGCTGAATATCTTTTATTCTAAATGCTTGGTACCAGAAGTGGTATGGATTTCAGATTTTTTTGGATTTTGGATTATTTGCATACACATAATGAGATATCTTGGCAATGGGATACATGTCTAAACATGAAGTATATTCATGTTCATATATACCTTATATGCATAGTCTGAAGGTAATTTTATACTATATTTTAAATATGCATAAACAAAGTTTTGACTGTATTTTGACTACAATCAGTCACATGAGATCAGGTGTAGAATTTTTCACCTGTGGTTTCATGTTGGTACTTGAAAAGTTTCACATTTTGGAATTTCTAATTGCAGATTTTAGATGTCCAACCTGTATCAAGGACCTAAACTATGGAGGACAGATGGTTCCTGTTACTTCTCTCATTTTTTTTTAGCTTATTTATCCTATATAGAAAGCAAATGAATTGTGGAGAATATAATTATGGTACTCTGCAAGATGATTATCATGTAGTTTCCCTATGTAGTTTCTTTACATGCTCATATCAACATAATTCCTGTCACTTTTTAAAGCTTTAAAGCTAATCATTTATTTTCTGTCCCAGGGACCCATAATACTACAAAAATTTGTTTTAAACTGACTGTAGCAGAATTACTTCTTATTATCTTTGCTTTCTATCACAATCTAGTCTGCAGAATCAAGTGTACCTGCCATCTTGGACCATCATCCAAATTCACCATATTAATTTTACATACTGCTGATCACCCTAGAAAACCAGGGCAAGTACCATAGATAACCTGATCATGATTATATATATATATATATTCCAGGTCATGGTAGAAATAAAATACAAACTTTGGGGTACAGTGTAGCTTCTGTTATATAGTGCTCTGGGACATAGAAAAATACTGCCTCCAAACTCAATTACAATAACAGAATTGTTACACTCTCTCTACCCCTTGAAAAGAGAGCCAGCATTTGGCTGACTTTTTTGGATTTTAGAGATAAGAAATACTACACATTGGCATGCATTTCTAATATATTTTTATAGACATATTTAAATCTATAAATTTTGAATAGGGCTTGGGGCAAGAGAAGACCTCAGCTGGTCTAGGCTACAACAAGCCCTGGGATATGAGCCATATGACCCAACAGATCCAGATTCTCTTCTACAATTTCCCTATTATTTTATATAAAGTATACATTTATACGTCTTTAGAGTTCAGTTTCTTCATTTAGTATATCAATGCAGGATTGAATTAGAAGAGTAATGAATATGGTCACTAAGAGTTGGATGTAGTGACTGTTGGGGAAAAGGAAATATGGACATAAACTCTTACCTTATAGTTTTAATATTAATTAGAGTTAATTAAGGGAATACTTATAGGGAAAGAATTATCAGAATACACTCAATCCCCTCAAATTTTATTATTCCTCAGAGAGGTGTGCAAAGTTGGATATAACCAGGATTCCAATGAAAGAGACTTTGTCTTTGTGTTGCTCTAGAGATTTATGGGAATACAAATCAGGGAGTATCTATTTGACTGTCTTCAATAGAATCTCCCTAAAAGCAAATCAAAACTAAAGATCTGAGTGAAAATAATTTAGTTTAGAAGTGATAACAGAAAGCAGTTATAGAGAAGATAGCTAATGAAGTGTATATTTTATGGGCAATTTTCAACTGTGGATATTGATCATTTAGCTCCTATCAGTTATTGGTTGAGAGCGGTTCCTGGGGTCATTAACTCCTTGGTGCTTCTAGCCTGCCATACGTACAGGCTGAGCCTGCTCTGGCATCCACAGGAATCTTTTCTGCAATGATAAACAACTGCTTGCAGTGGGAAACATTGGATTGGCCTGAACAAGGAATACGTGAGAAGACAATCCACATGGAGGCAACAGAAGGATCTTCTGCACTCTGATCTACTCCTTCCACAACTTAGATCCACTCATCATATTAAGTTAATAATTTTCTATAATCACAGATTGCCACAACTTCTGGAGTTATAATTACAATAGTAATGTTAATAACTAAATGCCACCAGGCCATAATTGATGTTTATTTTCTCTTCCTTATACTTGAAATAGATACAATTCCACTAAAGACAAATTCCTGTCCCTTCTATGGTGAAAGGGGCCAATCTTATGAATTTACTTCCTCTCAAATAGATGATTGGTCTCCTAGAAAGATAATATAATAGAGGCTCAAAGGTGGACTATGTTGGTGACTTTAGCATTGGCAGTAGCTAGATGAACCTTAGTAAGAGGGAACTCATACTGTTGGGCCCATGCACATTCTCCATACCTGATACCATGACAAATCTATGCATGGGACTATTATGCAAGCACAGTGGTGATCAGGTAACACACACTCTCTCTCTCTTTCTCTCTGTCTTTCTCCATATGTACATATATATGTGTATATATACACACACACATATACATATATAGAGTGAGATAGATAGATACAGATATAGATGTGAGTATATAGGTATATGTGTGTGTATATATATATATGGTGTGTGTATATATATATATAGTCAGGTATATTTTCTGCACAATATCTCATATGTTTGTGCTGATTCTCATAGATCCACAAGCCCTTTCCCAAGATTTTCTTGTCAGTGAAATTCAGATTTTCCTACTTCAAGATCCAGACCAAGCAGTCAAGGCATTTACACCTGTGTATGAGTTTACGTACAACCTTTCCTCTAACTACCTCTTCCTCCATACAAACTTGATAACCAGGTGTACTATTTAAAAATCTGTATGTCATTTCTGCTAAACATTGTTTTTCAGTGTGGTACTGCCATTGGCAGCAGCCAATTTTTGGCTTGTATTGACATATTGAACAGACCAAACCTTGAGCTTGAACCAAATTTTTTTTAATCATAAAGAAACCCTAATGAACTAATAGGTGTGAGCTGACAGAGAGATGTCGATGAAGTTGATGTGGAATTCCGAGACACTTGTTTGGGTCATTTATTTATACTGTCTGAACCTACTGGGAGGCGAGTTTTCAAAAATATTTATTTTGACTTAACTCACTGATGCTAATATAGCCTCATTTCTGCCTTCCCAGAGTCTGCCCTTTCCTACTTATAACTTGTTCTCAAAATATTAGAAAAAATAATTTTTATTGAAAGATAAATTATAGAGTATATTATCCTAAATTTCTCCAAATTATTTCCATAATATTGAAATTAAGTACAAATTCCTTAATGGGGCCTACAATATGCTACCTCGTCTGGCTCATGCATCCCTAACTCATTTCCTTCCTCTCAATAACTGTTGTACAAACATATTCATTTATTGGCTGTTCTATGTAGCTTCTGTGATATTTTGGGGTAAAAATGCATATTTGTTTGTAGGATTAACAATTTGCATTAAAGTTCAACACCAACTTGACTAGACTAGCCCTGTAAGTTTAATAAGCTATTTTATGACTAATTTTGCAAAGATAATTTTGAAAGTATAGTGTGAGAATTATTTTTAAAGTCACAGCTGGAAATGAGGAGAACTTGTGGTTTGCACACAAGCCTACTGTTGTATAAATTTATTCATGTGTTGATTTTAACATCTCTGAACATAACTACTTTTTCATTCTTGAAAACCTCAGAGATTTAACACATATCTCTAATTAGAGAATTATTTTTATTCCTGAAATAGTTTTCATATCTCAGTATAGTGTCCCGTGATTTTATCTCACTGAATGTCTTGCATCCTAATTAAAGTAGATACTGTGCCGTATATAACCAATAAATATTAAGAAATAAACCCCAAGAACTTGAAAATGCCTGAGTTAAAGCTCTTAGATCAATATTAACTCAAACATCCACTGTGTGGTCAATCTGATACATTTAAGAATAAATAAACACTATGATTAATGTGCAATATAGTAAATAAAAAGAGATTTTTTTAAGAACCTGAACCTAAATAGTGTGTGATTATAAACAGTGGATTTTATAATTTAATACTGAAATTAATTTAAAGCAACTTTTAGAGACTTAAAAATTTATGGAATGCCAAGTGTTCCAAAATAAATAAGAGATAAAACAATAGATTTGCTGAACTAGGAAAAGAAAGTAATTTGTTCTTTTCTAGTATCTTGGAAAGCCTAAGACAGTTGGAATAAGTAAGAAGGACTCTCAAAAAGTTCAAAAAAATTATTTTTGAATTAACATATCTCTGCTGCTCATATATTATTCTCCATGTTTCATTGCATAATAATAGCACATTATAGTAAAATCTAATGAAAATAATGTTACAAGATAAGAAATGTCTCATTTTGGCAGAGGGTCCAGATGTTTTTTAGAAATGTCTTGCACTTCTGTGAGAAGGGGTGGTGGGTAAAAGATGTTTCATCAAATAAATTAGTGAAGAATTCTTTTCAGCAATATCACAACAGATGTGGATTTGAGTTTTGATGGTAGCTACCAGCTGTGCTTCTCCCTAATCCACCAGAAATCATGCACATGTATCATCTAGGGATAATATGGAATGAAGGAAAATGGAAAAAAGGCCTCTTGTAGGTATTACTAGGAAGATTCCCTCTTTCTTTTTCTTGGAAGATGTTGGGTCCCTGATAAAGTATGCAAATTTTTTTACATAAACAAACATAATTATAATTATCTTGAGTCTATTGTGTAAACTCAAAGCTTATAACTATTTTCATAAGATCAAGTTTCTATCTATTGGGTCTTTCTTTTCTGTTGTGCAACACATGTATACGGCAGAATAATTTTTAACATATTGTGAAAGTTATTTTATTTCTGAAATGACCTAAAACTTTTACTATGCTACATATTAAAATTTTACTTTGGGAGTCCCCAGTGCATTTGCAAGGAAGTGATAAACTAGACCTCTCGTTTTATAAGCAATTTTAGGTTTACAGAAAAATTAAGGAGATAATACAGTTCTGACAGAAACCCTTTCCATAGTTTCCCTTTTTAAAATTACATTAATGTAGTACATTGGTTTCAGTTGATGAACCACAATATTGATATACTATTATTAAATTCATTGATTATAGTAGGGTTCACCCTTGTTCTTCTATGGTTCTGTGGGTTTTGACAAATGAATAATGTCATATATCTGCCATCACTCACCTCACAGTGCAGTTGCACCACCCTAAAAATCCCCTGTGCTTCACCTGTTAGTCTATCTACTTCCAGCTGCTTTGGAAACAACTGATCTTTTTATTGTCTTATAGTTTGACCTTTTCCAGAATCTCATATAACTGGAATCATAGTTTGTGGCCCTTTCAGATTGGCTGTTAAATACTTTCACTTAGCAACACGCATTTAAGCTTCCTGCATGTCTTTTTGTGATAGCTCAGTTTTTAATTGCTGAATAATTTTCCACTGTATTATTGTACTGAAAATTGCTTATGCAATCACCTATTGAAGACCATGTTCCTTGATTCTAAGTTTTGGAAATCATGAAGAAAGCTGCTATAAACTTTCATGTACAGAGTTTTGTTTGGACATAAGTCTTCAACTCAGGTAAATACTTGGGAGTGCAATTGCTGGATTATATTCTAAGACTGTGTGCAGCTTCATCATAAACTGCCTAATTTATTCAAAGTAGTTGTATCATTTTGCATCCCCACTAGGAATGAATGAGAGTTTCTGTTGTTCCAAGTACTTGTCTGCATATTATCAGTATTCTAGATTTATTTATTTATTTATTTTAGATTTAGGCCATTCTAATAGGTGTGTAGTGGTATTTCAATAATGTTTTAATTTTCATTTCCTTAATAATGTATCATGTTGAGCATCTTTTCATATACTTGTCTGCAATCTCTTTATATTTTTAGTGAGGTGAATCTTTAGATATTTTATCCATTTTTTAATTTGTTATTTTTTTCTTATTCTCTTAAGAGGCCTGTATATATTTTAAATGCAAGTCATTTGTGATATATGTATTTTGAAAATATTTTCTTTGGAAGCATGGTATAAACATACAGTTAAGAAGGAATACGTTTTAATGTTCAATAGCAGAGTAAGGTAACTACAGTTAATAACAATGTGCTATGTATTTCAAAATAGCTAGAGGAGAGGACTTGAAATGTTCCCAACACATAGAAATAATAAATGCTCAAGGTGATAGATACCCCAAATACCCTGACTTGATCCTTACAAATTCTAAGAATATCTTGAAATATCACATGTATCCTATAAATCTGTGCATATATTATGTATCAATAAAAACTCACGTGTAGAAATCCAACCTATCATTTTTTTCTTTCATAGATTGTGCTTTTGGTGTGGAATCTAAAAATTCCTTGTCAGTGTATGATCACCTGGGTTTTCTCCTATGATAAACTCTTCTAGAGTTTTATAGTTTTCCATTTTACTTTTGTTATATGATCTATTTTGAGTTAATTTTTGTGAAAGGTGTAATAACTGTGTGTGGATTACTTTTTTTTTCATGTGGATATTCAGTTTTTCGAGAACCATTTGCTGAAAAGACTATTCTTTCTTTGTTGAATTGTCTTTGCTTTGTTTTACCAAAGATCAGTTGGGTATATTTGTGTGGCTCCATTTCTTGGCTCTCTGTTGTCATCCATTGATCTATTTGTGTATTCTTTCACCAACAGTATCCTGTCTTAATTACTATAGCTTCATTAATAATTCATGAAGAAGAGTAGTGTCAGTTCTTGAACTATTTTCTTTTTCAGTATTTTGTTAGCTATTCTTGGGTCTTTTGCTTTTCATATAAGCTTTAAAGTTATTTTTGTGGATATCCACAAAATATCTTGCTGATACTTTAATTGGAATTGAATTAAATTTACAGATCAGTTTTGAAAGAGCTGACTACTTAACAGTATTGCCTTCCTATATATGATTATGAATATCTCTTCATTTATTTAGAACTTCTTTAATTACTTTCATCAGAGGTTTCTTGTTTTCCTCGTGTAGATCTTGCACATATTTTGTTAGATTTGTACCTAAGTATTTCTCTTTTTTTATAAAAATGAAAGTGGTATTGTTTTAAATTTTATAACCAAATTGTTTATTGTTGACATATGAGAAATCAGTTGACTTTGATATGTTAACCTTGTATTCTGAAATCTTTCTCTAACTCCTTAATAGTTGAGGAGTTTTGTTGTCCTTGTTGATGACGATGATTCTTTGGGAATTTCTTATAGGTAATTATGTCATCTACAAACAAAAATAATTTTATTTTTTCTCCTAAAGAACTATATATTTTCTTTCTTTTTCTTTTTATACTTTGCTAGCCTGGGACTTCCAGTATCACATTGAATAGGAGTGATGAGGGAACAGTTTTGCCTTGTTTTCAATCTTAGGAAGAGAACACATCATTTCTAACTATTAAGTATAACATGAGCTGTAGATTTTTTGTAGATGTTCTTTAACAAATTGAGAAAGTTTCCATCTATTCACACTTTTCTGAGAGTTTTTTTATCATGAATACATGTTAGATTTTGTCAAATTATTTTTATGCATGTATTGATATGGTGAGTAGAAAAATACGAACTGTTCTTTTCTCTCCTCTCATACCACAACAGTCAACACAGAAGATCAATTGTGTATGTGTGTTGGGGATGTGGGGGTTATTTCTCCCAAATACCAACTAATTAATTCTGCAGCAGACACCAGCTGGGTGTTCTCTAATTTAATTCTGACACTATCTATGTAGAGATAGTGTAGGTTCCCGCAGGTTGAAAGCTCAGTCCCATAAGACTTACCCCCACTCAGATGCCAATCCAAAGCCCAAGGTTGTTTTACCTGTGCTTCTCACTGACTGGCTATAAATTATGGAACCCATGACCCTAGTTTGGTCGATTTGCCACAGTGTCTTACAGAACTCAGAGAAACAGATTTACTGGTTTATTATAAAGCATATTACAAAAGATACAGATGAAGAGACGTATAGGGCAAGGCATGGGGAAGAAACATAGAGCCTCTATGCCCTCCTCAGGCACATCACACTCTGGGAACCTCCACGTGTTCAGCTATCTGGAAGCTGTCCTCTTGGGCCTTTTATGGAGACTTCATGGGGTATACATGATTGAAGCATGGATCACCTTGTAGATGTGTGATTGGACAAAAGCGGTATGATGTAATACTAACACACTGAGTGGGGAATCCCAGCAATGCTTGTCTGCTCAATTTCTTCTAGGCCTTCTAGGCATTCTTGCCTCCCTGGCATAGGGCAGAACGTTTTCTGAAATGGGAGTATTATGACCTACAAATAGATAATTTCTTTATGGCCAACTCCAAAACAGGAGGGCATGAGAAGATTAGAGTATGTTTTTAGTTTCTGTGTTCTGCTTTGGGGAGGAAAAGGAGCAGGTGAAAGGAGAGCAGGAGAAGGTCAGATAGAGAAAGAGAAATTCAGTTTTCTGAGGCCTGCCTCTGGGGCCAAAAGCAACACAACATTATCGTACAAGACTGTCTTTCACCTTTATTGTTCTGAAACTGTTCCAAAGCTGCATCCAGAACAAAGACAAAGGCCAAATATTTTAACAAAATATATGCTTGTTGTTTTAGTCACTTAGAAAATAACAAGGGCTATGGGAGTTATGAGCTAAGAACTGTGGAAGAAAATAAATATATACATCACATATGGTTATACAGTTTTTCTTCTTTAGCCTATAAAGGTGAGGGATTGCATTAGTTGGCTGTCAAATGTAGAAAAAGTCTTGCTGTCTTAGTCAGTTTGGGCTGTCATAACAAAAGACAATATATTGGGTAACTTATAAAGAATATAAATTTATTTCTCATATGTCTGTTGGCTGGAAAGGTAAAGATAAAGGCACCAGCAGATTCAGTGTTTGGTGAGGGCCAGCTTTCTGTTTCATAGATGAGTGACTTCTAGCTAAGTCTTCACATGGTGGAAGAGGTAAGGCAGCTCTCTGGGGCCTCTTTCATAAGGGCACTAATCCCATTCATGAGGGCTCTGCCTTCATGACCTAATCACCTCTTTATAGCCCCACCTCCTAATAATATCACAATGGTGATGAAATCCCAATATCTGAATTTTGGGAAGATACAAACATTCAAATCATAGCACTTGTATACCTAGAATAAATTCTACCTGCTGTTATCTATAATTAATTTTATGCAGTGTAGGATTATATTTCCTGATATTTTTTAAATAGTTTAACATCTTTGTTCATGAGAGACATTGATCTGTAATTTTCTTGTCATATATTTTTCTGAATTGAGTATTAGGATAATACTTCATAGAATGAGTTAAATAGCATTCCATTTGTTTCTGGAAGAGACTATAGAGAGTTGGTCTAATTTTTTCCTTAAATGTTTGGTAGAATTCATTAGTGAACCCCATCTAGGCCTAGGAATTTTGTTTTGGATGGTTACTGATTATTCATTCAATTTCTTTAATAGATGTAAGCCTATCCAGATTATCTATTTCTCCTTGTTTGAGTTTTAGAAGATTGTCTCTTTTAAGGAATTGTTTCATGTAACAAATTTGTGGCAATAGAGTTGTTCATAATATTCCTTTATTAGCCTTTTGATGTCATAGGAAAAGTAATAATAGCCTCTCTTTCCTTTCTGATATTGATAATTTATTTCTTCTCTTTTTTCCCCTTTAGCTTGGCTACAGGTTTATCAATATAATTTATCATTTTAAAGAACCAACTTTTGCTTTCATTGATTTTCTCTAATGTTCACCTGTTTTAATTTCATTAATTTTCACTTTGATTTTTATAATTTATTTCCTTCTGTTTCCTTTAGATTTATATTACTCTTCTTTCTGTAGATTTTAAGGTTATTGATTTTAGATCTTTATTCTTTTTTTTTTAACAGCAGAGACAAAGTTTAATATCACAGGCACCATGTGAGAAGATAGGAGGAATTTCTCAAATCTGTTTCCCCACGAATTTGGCAGAAAGGGTTTTTAAAGATAGTCTGTCAAGCAAAGGGTGAGAATTGGGTCTACAGATTGGTGGAGGATGAACTCATAAGTTTGGGAAGCAGAGATTATCTTCTCAATTGGGAGATTTCCTGGGTAGAGGATCTCGAGGCTGTTGGGTTTGTTCCAACTCCTATCCATGGGTCCAGTGGGCATCAGTGGGTCTCCCAGAAGGCAGTGTCTGAAAAATACTTCGAAAACCAGTCTTAAGCTTTATAACAGTAATGTTATCTACGGAAGCACAAGTCTTTGAGCTTTACAATAGCAATGCTATCTATAGAAGTGGTAGGGGGATGTCACAAATTTTGTACCTCTCAGGGAGGATAGTGCCATTAAGCAGTAAACATGTTACAGCAGTAAAGAAGTTAGGGAAAAATGGCTGGTTAACTTCTGGCTATTCCGATTCTCTTATAAAATTTAGACTTTGATTACTATTATATTTATACCTTATTACTCTACACTGGTTTAACATAGACAGTTTCATTAGCATCAGGGCTTCCTCCACTGAAGAGAAGAAAGGGACAAACATAACCAGATAAGAAGTTTCGGGCAGAGCCCAGGGCCACTGGATATCAGAGCTGCCTCTTGGGCAAAGGTATATTGACACCAGGAGACAAGTGGGCCGATGCCCAGGACCTCCAGAAGACAGTGGGGCTCATGCATGGAGTCAATGCAAGGAAAGGAAGGACACCCAGGGAGGAATCAGGGCCCAGGCCAGGTGGAGCCCCAAGTCACCCCATGCTGTCATTACAGGGCCCCCCACCTCCCTGAGCAAAGCAGAGGGCTGAGGCCTGAACCTCTCACCTTCTCATAGACCAAGTGCTCCAAGCAATAGGAAGGTCACAAGCAAGGTATGAAAAACCAAGCAAACTGTAGTTCCAGGATGAGCAACTGTCCTGTTCCCAAGCTTCCCAGGGTACTTTGTCCCCAGCCTGGCACTGACAGCCTGGACCCAGAGTAGCAGGTCCGTGGACCATCCTCATACTTGCCCCAGCATCTGTCTCTGGGTGGTGGTTCCCTCAGGTCAACAAAAAGGTCGTCCTCCATCTCCCAATGCCAGCAAAATTTTTCCAAAGAAACATTTCCATACAATTGGAGAAGATCGATTGGATCTCACATTATACCTCCCCTGAAGAGGATGGACTTTGTCTCACATTACCAGCGACACTAATTCTTTCCAAATGTATGCATTTCTTCACAAAGGAAGGAGAGTGGTTTTTTCCTCTAGATCTTCATTCTAATGTCTGCATTCAATGCTATAATTTCTCTGGGAACACTGCTATTATTTTATCCCATGAATTTGGATAACTGCATTTTCATTTTCATTCAGTGCAAAATGTGTTTTCAAAATTTTATTTGAGACTTCTTCTCTGACTCAATTGTTATTTAGAAATATATTATTTTATTATCAAATATTTGGTGGCTTTCCATATATCTTTCTGTTATCAGTGTCTGGTTTAATTCCATTGTAGTTTGAGAAAAAACTTTGTATGATTTCTATCTTTTTAAATTTGTTAAAGTCTGTTTTATGGCCTGGAATGCAGCCTGTCTTAGTGAATGCTTCATGTGCGCTTAAGAAGAATGTATACTCTGATGTAGTTGACTAAAGTATTCTATAGACGTCCATTAGATCCCGTTAATTGGTGATGCTCTTAAGTCCAGTTTTAATGCTTCCACTTTCCTGCCTGGCAGTTCTATTAATTGCTGAAAGAGGAGTGTTGAAGTCTCTCACTATAATTGTGGATTTATTATTTATAAATAATTATTATAATAGTAAATTTGTCTATTTCCTTTTACCTTTTATTTTCCTTTTATAGTTTTTACCTCATGTATTTTGTCATGTATTTTGGTACTTTGTTGTGTCGTGCATACACATTAAATTTTGTTTTGTCTTCTTGCAGAACTGACCCTTTTATCATTCTGTAATGCTCCACTTTATGTTTGATTAATTTTCTTTGTTCTGAAGTCAGCTTTGTCTGAAATTAATAGAGCAGCTCCAGCATTCTCTTGATTAGAGTTTACATGGCATAACTTTCTCAGTTCTGGAGGATGAGGAGTTGCAGATCAGGGCATCAGCAGACTCAATGTCTAGTGAGGGCCCATTTTCTGGCTTTACTTTTAATCTCTATGTGTCTTTATATTTAAAGTAAGTTTCTTATAGACAATAGTAGCTGGGTCTTTTTTTAATCCGCTTTTTGGTCTCTGTCTTTGATGTTTATAGATGATTCAAACTTAAAGTGATTATTGACATAATTAGATTAATATCAATCATATTTATTACTATTTTCTATTCATTGCATTTGTTCTTTTGTTCTTTGTTGTTGTTGTTGCTTTTTTGTTGTTGTTGTTGTTCTTCCACTATTTTTCTGCCTCCTGTGATTATTTGATAGGAATCAATTTTATCTCCTCTCTTACCATATCAATCATACTTTCTTTTTTTGACTGGTTTTAGTGGTTACACGAGATTTTTAAATATACATTTAAAACTAACCCAAGTTTAATTTCAAATAGCAATATTTGCTTCTCTATTATTGCCGATACCTTATAACTGAGTATTCCCAATTTCTCTTTCCCAACTCTTATAACATTTTTGCTGTTTATTTTACTTAAGTCCATATGCTATAACCACCAGTGCATTAGTGCTGTTATTACTTTGAATAAACAATTTTCTATGGAATAAAAAACATTATTTACCTTCATTTATTCCTTCTCTGATGTTCTTCCTTTGTTTATGTAGATGCGAAATTTTTTACCAATAGTATTTTACTTCTCTCTCCAGAACTTCTTTAATATTTTGCAAGATAGTTACACTGGTTACAAATTTCCTCAGTGTCTCTTTGTATGAGAAAGTCTATCTCTACTTCACCTTTGAGTGATAATTTCAATGGATACAGAATTCTAGGTTAGTAAATTTTTTTCTTTCACTATTTTAAATATATTCTTCCATTCTTTCTTTCTTGCACAGTTTCTAAGAGAAATTTTTTTCTTATCCTTTTCCCTTTATAGGTAATATGCCCAACCTCCACCAATCCAGCTCCTTTCAATATTTTTCTTCATCTGTTTACCTGTGGTTTGATTATGCTATTTATGCCTGGGTGAAGATCTTTGGTATGTGGTCTGCTTGTTGCTCTCTGAGCTTCCTGGCTCATTCTGTGCTTTGCTGTTTGTCATTAATTTTGCAAAATAATTAAGCCATTTTTACTTCAAGTATTTCCTTTGCTTACTTGTCTCTTTTTCCTCCAGGTATTCTGATTATGTATATGTTATACGTTTTGCAATTGCCCCACAGTTGTTGAATATTTTGTTACATTATTTTTTCATTCTTTTCATTTCAGTTTTGGGAATTTCTGTTGACATATCTTGAGTCTCACAGAAACTTTCCTCCATCTTGTCCAGGGTACTACTAAGCCCATCAAGGGCATTCTTGTGGGGTTTTTTTCCCCCTTCTAGAGTTTCTTTTTGATCCTTTCCTAGACTTTTCTGTAACTCTGCTTGCAAAATCCATCTGTTCTTGCATGATCCACTTTTTCTTCTAGAGATCTTGGCATATTAATTATAGTTAGTTTACAATACTAGTATGACAATCTCAAAATCTTTGCTTATCTGATTCTGTTACAAAGCTTATTTTGTCTTATTAGGCTATGAGGTTTTTGTTTTTTTTTTAACATGCCTGGTAATTCCTTTTCTTTCCTTTTTTCTTTCTTTCTTACTTTTTTAAAATCTAAGCGTGATGAACTAGATAATAGGAACTGAAGTAAATAGTCCTTTAGTGTGGATGTTCATGTTTTACTGGTTAGTAATCAGGCTGTGTTTAATGTTTGCCACAATTGTAGAGGTCAAAAGTTTCAATCTCACTCTTCGCCGATGATATGATATTATACCTAGAAAACCCCATGGACTCTT
>VBSM01000413.1:21635548-21680584 GCA_008086735.1 Cheirogaleus medius
TGTAACCCTAACAATATTTGTACCCCCATTATATGATGAAATAAATGGAAAAAAGAAGTTTCAATCTGCTCTAGTGTTCTTATTTTTGCTCCCCTATTATCTTTAGTTTTCCCCATGAACTCCTTCTTAAATAGAGTCTGTGTCTTTTAGCTTTCTCAGTTGTAAACCAATATTATTACTCTGGAACCCTTATATGGTTGTGGTACAGTATTATGGCAGGGAAGCATTCTATACATTTTAAATAAAATCTCTGTTTATTTTTAATAGGTCAGGGTCACTTAGCTGATACTCTCAGAATGATTCCTTAGCCTTTTTTTTTCTTTCTTCCACTATGTGAGGCATGAAGAGAAGAGGCAGTGGAGTTGTTTAATTGCCCTTCCCCAGGTCACATAAGGCTTTGGTAAAAATTGTTTCGCTTGAAGATAGTTTTTGCTTTTTCTTCTTCTTCTTCTTTATTGCCTCTGTATGGATAGTTGTTTTTGAAAGGTAGTCTTTGTTACAGAGAGCATAGTTAATAATCTAATTCTCTGATGTATTCCCAAATGGTTATTTTTATCTTCTTCTGCTGGAAGCATAATGGAATTTCCTTGAATATTCCTAATGTAAATCTGACAGGTGTCTTGGAAGTAAAACTAAAGAAAGTGTGGGAGCCAACATAAAACAGTGCCCCCAAATTTTTAACTCTCATGTTACTTCACAGTGAGCCTCCAGCAAGGCATTAACTACAGTTTAAATGTTGCCACAGTTAACTGGCTCCAGAGGTTTCTCCAGTGAGCTGTGATTCTCTGAGCTTACCTTTCTCCCCACTTTTAGATATAGTTGTTTGCTCTGTGACCTCAATTTTCTGATGGATTTAAGAAGAGATGTTAATTTTCATTTCCAAGCTTTTTTAAATCAGAGAGAAAAACTAGAAGTTACCTCATACATTTTTTTTTAGAAAATAAGGTATATAATTTTTATCTTTATTTAAAGCATTTTGATATATTCCTTATTTGTTTCAGACATAATTTGAAAATAAGATCATGTAGATTTTCAATTAAAATGTTTTTTACCCTACAAAGAGCCACTGAGCCATGTTGCATTGAATAAATTTTTATTGTCCATTATTGGATGAATCATGGAAGAATCCTTCAAATTATAGAAATTAAAAGAAAAGATAAATAATATAGGAAAATAATTACCAAAGAGAAGGATTTATTTTTCTCTGGGCATTTGGTGAAATCTTTTATAACATTTGGCATAGTATTAAAATTTCATATATATCTTAGATATTTATTGAGTTTAATATCCAAAATTTTAGGGATTTATATACTACTTCATATAGAATATTTTTCCAGTATTTTGTTCTAATAACTCTACTTTCATGTATCTAAAGACGTACTTACAATGCTGAATTGTCACATTATTCCTAATGACTTTTCAGTGGATTTTCTTGGCTTTCCAACTATAAATCAGTTGATCTGATCATCTCATCTAAAAATGACATGTTTTGCTTCATTTAGTAATGTAAAATACTATAAGCATTTACACTACATATTTATACAATGCACACACTTGTACATCAATTTTGACCAAATGCATTTGCTAGTGTATCCAGAATAATGTTACATGAACACAGCGACAGTGTCCATCCTTGCCTTGTTTGACCTTTAATGAGTGTTTCCAGTATTTCACTATTAAAGGTTATGGTTGCTTTTGCCTTGCAATCCCCTTTCTCCCTCCTCCCTCCTTCTCTTTCCCACTGTCTAAATATAGCTACCTAGCTTTCAATTAAAAAAGATCCATTTGTTTTTATTATAATGAAATTTAGAGAATTTGCTGAATTACTTTAAATTTTATAGAAAGAAAACAATATTATTCTATTATTCTCTTCTTTCGTTAATAAAAATATAAAATCAGAAATATATAAGTATCCATTTAATTAGATAAAATTAATATTAATTTTTAAATGATGTATTTCACTTAGATATAAAAATACATTGCTCAAACTCTGCTATTTAAATCGTTTCCTTTAGCTAGCTGTTCAGAAAAGCTAAAGATCAGAGCACTTATAAACCACAGAGAAATATAATTAGAGCTTGCCTGCTGTCTAATGAGGTTGAGGCAAACAATTAACTTTAAAATTGACCATGGTCAGTTATATAAGTGGTAGAGTGCCTGTTCTGTATTTTCCTCTTATTCAATGTAAAAGAGAAGAATAATATTTCTTCCAAGTGATTTTATTACTGAACCTATCTTCAGTCACTGAAATATAAACTTTACCATTGAGGTTTATATTAACTTCAACAGTTTTTATTGTTTTATTGAAGAAAATTTTCAAGGTCATATTTGGGAGATAGGGGTGTAGCAAAAATGTTATTTAATACAATATGTATCTGCTATTGTTCCCTTAATTTGTAAATGAAATTACTGGGCTATTTTTTCCTTTCCTTTCCTTGTGCTAAACAAAAACTAAAATAACCCTCTAACATTTGTGTGTATGTATGTGTGCGTGTGTGTGCACGCATTTTGAGATGACTGCATTATTGTGCTTTCTTTCTTCATCAAAAGCTGAAAAACAAAGCAACAAGCAGGCTTTTTGAAAGCCTCTGAACTTAAAAATATGTGAGTTTAGTTTATATTTTATACTGCAAATGTAAGAATTACTCAGAATCCAGGACTTGGCCCAATTAGTGTTTCTGTGGACCAATTCTCTCTAAGTTATCCCATATAATTCCTTGGCTTGGAGTACCATTTGTAAACTGATGATCCTAAAATGTCAATCTGGTCCTGCTCTCTCTTCTGCATTCCACACTCACACATTCAATTTCTTATTCATTATCTCAACATGGATATTTAATGACAATCTTAAATTTAATTTGGCCAAAACAAAATGTTTGATCTATTGCCCCTTGACCAGCAGCATTGCAATGTTTTTCTATCAGCATTACTCTATCCACCAACTAGCTGCTCAGCATAAAAATCCCAGCATAAAAACCCACATGTACTCACCATCAAATTGGTATTAATTGATCAATATATATTTGCACATATGGTAGTAACATTCATCGAGTGTCTGACAGGTGGGAAGGGGGAGGAGAGGATAGGTATTTTCACACCTAACGGGTGCCGTGCGTGCTGTTTGGGGAATGGGCACGCTTGTAGCTCTGACTCAGGTGGGACAAAGGCAATATATATATAACCTAAACATCTGTACCTTCACAATATTCTGAAATAAAAGAAATATATATAAATAAATTAATTTAAAAAAGAAAAGCAGCATCATTCTCAATTCCAATCCCTAGCTACTTGCTACTCAGAGTGTGATTCCAGACTACCATCACCTGGGAACTTGTTAGAAACACAAAAACACATTCCCCACTTAAAACCTGCTGATTCAGAATCTGCATTTTAACAGGATCCCCAGATGATTCATATAAATACTAAATTTTGAGAAACACTGCCTCAAATTGTCCGCTACATCTAATCTGTTAGTCATAAATTATTGCCTTTACATCCAAAATAATTTCAGAAGAAAATATTTTTTATCATCTCCATTGTTACCACTCTAATTCTTCATCACCTCTCAATTAATCTACTTCCCACTTCCACTTTGCTCCTTCATGGCCCATTCTTCCCACGGCAGTCAGAGTGTTCTTTTAGAATTATACATTGGACCCTGTTGGTTCCCACTCTATCATTGCATTTGAAGCTCGTTAGCCTGTTGCATAATGTTCCATATAATCCATTCCTATCTGCCTCTCTGCCTTTATTGTCCACTGCTCCAATCTCACTTATAATTCTTTCGCTACAAATAGCCTGTTCTGGAGACATGGCCATGTGATATTAATATGCCATGATAAAGTGCTCTGTCTCTATCAGGGCCAGTAACATGCCAGAAGTGCTTCTCAAAAGACATGTAATCCCTTACCATCAATGGCATGACCCTGTCGCATTACCCTAGGGATGTGCTTTGTGAGACTTCCAGTGGAATTTGCCATAAACACAAACTGCATCTTTTCTCATCACTAATACTTAAAGTAATATAGGGTCACCTGGGTCATGTGGCTCAAGCTTCAGGGCTGCCAGCATTGCAGCCTGTGCCTGAGACAGAGCACTTTACTGCCCTGGATATCACCTGATCTTAGTAGCCTTCGTGTCTCCCAATACATGGATCTGAACAGTATACCTATAGATGGAAGGTGTTATCTTCAGAAACAAAAGAAATCTGCCAGGCACTTCCTTCTCTGTAGTAAGAAAATACAAGGTGCAGCAATTTTTATATCCTTGCATATCTCTGATCATCAGGCCCTAAAATCTTTGTTGAGTGGCAGGTTCCTGAAACCCCATAGAATTTGTCTTCTAATTCTGGACTGCATGTGTTACCAAGCCCGTTGGCATACTGGCACTTATTTCTTTCATGTACAAACAGCATGATGTCATTGATGTGATACATCAATGTCATGTTCGGAGGGATGCCTAGATGATCCAGATCTTTATGGACCATACTGTTACTGAGGGAAGGAGAGTTAATAGAGCCTTGTGGAATATTTATAAATTAATATCGGTGCCCATTTCATATATACTTCAACTATCTGGTCCTTTATGCTGATGGGAATACGAAATAAAACCATATTTACCAAACCAATAGCTAACATATCATATATCTGAGGCCTTCTAAATCTATTCTGACAATGATAGCACCTAAACACAGGTACTCTGGTGGCTCTTGTTTCATTGGCTCTATTCATTCTCAAGGATTAATTCCATTTCTGTCAGGGCTAAACTGGTAATTAAGCTAAAATATGATAGCAACTTCTTCCACTACAAACTTTGTCTCTTCAGTGGTATCACTAATCTCCATCATCCTTCTAAGGATGTGATACGACTTTTTATTCATTCTTTTAGCTACAAGGTAAGAAGACAAGGGAGGGCAGCCTCAGACGCTTCCATTCAGCCTTCCCCACTACAATAGCTCCTACACAGGCTAAGGATGCCATGTGCCGTTATTTTAACTCTCAAATACATCATTCTCAATTATTAATATATACTCAAAAAGAGTGGAAATGACTGTAGATTGCTTCCATGGACCTAGTAAACTTATCATCACCTGGCCCCTGTGACTTCAGGCTCATCAGCCCTATTTTCATTAAAGAGGCCACTCTGGGACCACCTATGCTGCCCTCAGCCCCAGCTTTCAGAGGCGATCAACCACTGAACAGTAGTGATGCTAGTTCCCCTCTTCCCAGAACCTTTGCAATAGTCTTTGGTAATACTGTGTCTTCCGACCCTACCATAGAATATAATCTTCTGCCAGTGTTTTGGTCTTATATAATACATCCATCTCAGCATGCCCACTCCCTTCAGCTTTTTTATTCCTCCCTCTACCATCTGCTAGGACAACACAGGCAGTTCCCACTTTGCTTTGTATGGGCCTGTTGCTTCCTCTAGGGTTTTCTGGGCCATTCTAGCTACAAGTTTGCCCCATCCTCAGGAGACCTCACAAGGTGTTAAATCTCATATTTTCTAAAAAAGTGCCCCCAAATCAATGAATTCTTGCTTATTCAGGTTCTGATTGCCTTCATCAACCACTCACAAAATCCAATCCCAGGGTTACCCCACCCCACCCCTTCTTACTTCCTAGACCTCCTTTGTCAAGTCCAGAACTAGATTGTTCTGGGGTTTATCTTTTGTTCTCAGCCTGACAGCCAGGATAGGGTGTGTGGGACTCCCCTGGGGGTAATACATTTTTTTCCTTTTGTGGAGAGGCCTCTGTAGATTCTTCACACAAAAGGAAGGGTTAGATATTCCTAGGGTATAAATAGGCCGCTCTTAAAAGTGTGCAGGATTCAAGAGGATCTAAAGAGCCCAAATCTTTGGAGACATCCAACCAGATCCTCTCATATCACATTTCAGGGGCCCAACTTTTCTCAACCAGAGTCTTGACCTTAGACTTCATAGGTGTTTAATCATTGCTGAAGCTCCCTGGCTCAAACTACCAAATCCTATGGCTATTTCTCAATTGAACATTTGTATTGCAAGGAGATCTGGGTCTTTTGTAAGATACAAAAGACGTCTTCTGGTTCTCACACTCACTTTTAATTGGTAGTTAACCTTCTGTTTCTCATTATCCCTCAGCAGGCTGTCTATGTAACTTAGTAATAGCCAGCCAACTCTGCTGTCTTTTGAGGAATTTCCTCTTCATTTCTTTTAAATGCCTGAATGGATTTCTTTTAAATGCCTGAATCATTACACCAGCAAGGAGGTTCTCCTCACATGTAAATTTTCCTAGGTTACTGCCAATAGAATTTTCAGCAATTGAGCCATCAAATTATGCCAGGGATTTTTCATGCCACACGTTCCATTCAGGATGGAGTTCTCCCAGCCAGATGCGTGGTAGGTGACTAGTCACTAAACCCTATCTTAATGCCAATTGCTCCATCACTTTGACTATCATACATGTAGCTTATGATCCTTTGAGAAGCATATGCCAAGAATAGATCTGCATGAAATTAATCAATAGAAATGTGGGTAATGCAAAAAGGAAGAAGTAGAAGTAGTTTAGGACAGGCTTAGGACCACAGTGTATGTTTGACACACAGGAAAGAGGAGAAGGAAGAGTGAGTAAAAGGAGCCACAAACCACTGTGCAATTATGAAAAAAAAAATGGCCATGCCAATGGGGGGTCCATGAGCAGAGATTACCCTTTAGAATTGCCCCTCATTGGGCAAAAATGGCTGGCCCTACGACCCTATCATATTCAGTCATTGGCTGGGAGCAGCTCAGGGGGTGTATGGTCTTGGTACAATAAAGTGATGGATCCAAAAGGACAGCAGCTATGGCCATTAGTTATCTATGCTACTAGATTCTCTTAAAGGATTTTTGAAGGTCATATGTTCATGACCACCAGACCTCCCAACTAAACTACTTGAACTCAAGTACTTCTTTCCAAGTCTGCTTTAAGGAGAAAAAAAAATTAAGAGAGCATTCCTTCTCCCTTTCCCTCCCCACCAATTTTCAGTGAATTTATAAAATAGTGGAATAATCTATGAGAATATGAACTTTCAAGGATTGACTTGCTCTTAGTATTTTCTTAGTGGGAAAATTTGGATTATTAATTTCATTTTTTAAATGATTATAGGACTACTCAGATTTTTTATTTTTTATTATTTTGAGATGAAGTCTCACTCTGTCACCTGGACTAGAGTGCCATGGCATCAGCCTAGCTCACAGCAGCCTCAAACTCCTGGGCTCAAGCAATCCTCCTGCATCAGCTTCCTGAGAAGCTGAGACTACAGGCATATACCATGATGCATGGCTAATTTTTCTGTTTTTAGTAGAAATGGGGTCTCACTCTTGCTCGGGCTGGTCTCGAACTCCTGACCTCAAGCGATCTTCTCGCCTCAGCCTCCCAGAGTGTTAGGATTACAGGCATGAGCCACCGTGCCTGGCCATGGTTAGTTTAATTTTTAACCAAATTTATGGAGATATAATGTACACACCATCATATTCAGCCACTTAAAGTATTCAGTTCTATGAATTTAGACAAATGTAGATAGTTGTGTTGACATCACAATAATCAAATTTCCTCTCCATCACACCCAAAATTTCCTAATTCTCCTTCATATTTCATGTCCTCTTCCCCCTCACTACCTCATGGCAACCAATGATCTCCTTCTTGCTACTATAATATTTAGATATTTCTTTTTGGTACTGCATGTCATTCACCTGGAAGATCTAATTTTACCTGGGATTGCACCCTATCCTGCTTTCTAAAATATATATATTTTATTGTCTCTTTTGGTTTCAATACTGCTGGCAATTACTGCTAGATATATCCATTAAACTTCCTTTTAGCTGACAGCCACCAAATGTTTGAGATTCAGAATTTATTTCCTGCCTTGAATGGGCTACAAAAGTGATAAGGAGACAATGTTTGCTCTTTTGATCTGCCTCCACAATTGTGTATGTGTGTGTGTATTAGAATTAAAAATAAGGTTTTTTTTACTTACCTTTAATTTTTATACTTTTTACATGTAGAACAGAGATAGGAGATCTAGAACCTGTATGGATTCAAATGAAAGAGACTTTTAAAAATGTAAAAATGTCTCTTTCGCTGAACATTGCTCTCACCAAGAAAAAAAACAGGAGACTTAACATTTTTTGTTTCAGTGCTGTTGTGTTTTTCTGACTAAATTTTTTTTTATTATTTTTTATTCTAAATATGAGAGGCAAATACAGAAGTCTAGCTTGACTCCAGCAAATTGCCCCCAAATTTTAATTCAGTAGTTTTAAAAGCACACATGCTGAAGTAGAAGTATTGTTATCTCCAGGAAATTATGTATTTTTAAATAATTGCCATGGAAAGTCTTTCAAATGATCCTTGGATCAGAAGGTTTAGTTTTCTTATTTTGTCAGAAGATGTTATTAAAACACTCTCACCTTAGTAATCTAAAATAAAATAACATACAGAGACATTTTAAATATTTTGTCTTCACATATTCTCTAATTAATCTGTAGGCCTATCTCAATATTGTTCTGTAATTTCCTTAAAACATTTATCTTTTGCAGCCCCAGGACTTAGTAATGTGTATAGTACATAGTGTATGTTTATTAAAAGCTTTTTAATAGAATGAATGGAATATTGTAATTTAAAATAAAGTTAAAGTCACATATTTTGAAATTATAACCATACCCATTAAAAAGAATATAATTTCTGTTAAATAAAGGCTAAGATCTAAACTCTATATGATAGAAATAGCAATTCTTTGCAATTTTTATATCATCACTGACAAGGAAATTGCCAGTTTAATCAACACTAGAAAGTCTGATTATGCCAGAAAATATCACACAGGATTTGAAAATTGAACAACACATCCCACCAAACTAGGAAAATGACAGAAGTAGCAATAGGACAAACATTATACAGATATATGGATAAGATTTTCCTACTGAGTTTGGATAAGATTGTCCTACTGAGGATGAATGGATATTTAAAAAATAGAGCCGCATTATTATCACATGTATGCAATATATGCAGATGTATTAAATGTATTTAACATTTACTAGTCCATGTGGATTGCACTATTCACAACTGATACATTTACAGCATTTACAAGGCCTGCATATTGATAAGGCCTTAAGGGAAGACAGCTAAAAATAGACTGCTCACTAATAACCAAATTGATTTTTCTCTTCTTTATAAGCCTAGAGTCAGACTCTGTGTGAGTAGAAAGGATGGATACCACCTTCACATCTGGCCCTTGGAAGCCTCTATGTGCCTGTCACCAGCACTTTCCAATTCCTTATGATTGGGATGGATTCTACCCTCAGGGAACCTTCAAAAACATGTGTTAAAGATACTGGAGCTCCTGGATCCTAAAATAAACAAAAGGCTCTTCATGCCTTACCTCAGTGTATGAGACAAAAATAAATGTGCTGGTTTTGAAGTATTATTCATTATCCCAATCTACCTTAACTAATATTATTTCTGACCTTAATGGTATCAACTAAACTGTGGATGTGCCATCTTGTATTAAAAAATTATGAATTATGCCAACTTCTGTTGGGGTGTATTAATCCATACCGACATGCTATCTTTCTGGTCTCCTTTTTTATAATATCAATGAGCAACATATTAATATTTATACATTCATATATTCCATATAACCATTATTTCAATACAGATAAATGTAATACCTTAAAAGAGAGAGAAGTGGAGATAAAAAACATTTTTCTGTCCTTTTTCACCTTATATTCTTAGAATAAACTAGAAAACTCTGTCATTACTTTTTACACAAGTGAGTCCACATATATATGAAATACCCTGCATAAAATTTAACAAAAAGCAAACACATTGTGTTTTTTAAATATTTTTTGAAAAAAATATGGTTTTTTTTCAATATTAAAACTTACCATAGAGTTTTAATGAATTGATGAGTTGGTTAAATTCTTAGGCCAACCACCTTTGCGCCAGCTGAGGGAAAAAAGGCAGTTTCTTTGTAATACTTTACAAATCCTTATATAATAAAGATGTGTCAAAAATTCAAAAGGTAGAAAATTGAGACTGTAACAATAGGCATTGTCACTAAACAGTTTTGATACATCAGTGTAGCTGTGTTCCCTGTGGGACAGCAGCGAGACGTTCGGCAGGAAATTGTATCATTATAAAGGTATTACGGATACGGTCATTAAAGGCAGCAGACGACTCATGTTCTGCGGAGGAGCGCTAGCCAAGATGTTCTCGGCAGTTTTTATGGTACTTTTAAAAGAGGAACATGTAAAATGACATGCGTACACCTTGACAACTTGCCTACAGGGGCTTCATTAGAAGCATTTACCATGAAAAATCTTGATAACAGTCTTTTGTTGGAAAAGGTAGCTGAAAGCTGTCAGATTCTGGTCTTTTATGGTGCATGATGAGCGACTGCCGTTGCTGTATTGTCCTGACTAAAGCTGGGTTTTAAAAGATTCTTTAGGAATAGACTTTTACATTGGGCAAATTTGTATGTAATTTGGAAATTTTGTCCTGAATGTTTACATCTGTCACCTAATCTCTGTAAGCTGTTCTTCCTTAGCTTTTCCCTGGATGAAAAGAAAAAGACAGCACGACGGAGACACAAATGCTCTTCCAAAAATACGCTAGACTCTCAGCCATGGCTCTTGTTTGAGCTGGTGCTTTGCTCCGTATGTCCTAATTCCTATTGCTATAGAATTTGAGTTTAAATTGTTCAGTTTTCTTTGGAATTACCAGTTTCTTTATATTTTTATTGTACTTATTCTTATATGTTCACAACTAACATCCTATTCTCCCAAAAACAAAATGTGTTTTTCCCTTTAAAATAAAAATAAAAATATTCTATTTTTAATCCTCAGGCTATGGCAGTTGGTATATACTTAAAATGGAATAAGTACTTTGAAACTAATTATATGTCCTCAGACATGTGTGTGTGCACGTGTGTGTGTCTGTGTGTATGTGTGTGTGTATATATATATATCTTATTTGAGGTATGAAAAATTCAAAGATAAATGTATTCTCATGTTTTATGTTGTAAAGTCCAAATTATGGATTTTTAATGCTAAGGTATAACCAGGCAAAAATCAATGTTTTCTTATGCTATAAATATTCTTTCTATTCCCTCATTTTTTTTCTTGGTCATTTTCTTAAAATTGGCCTTATTTGCTGTCCTTGGCTTTCCCTGGTGACAACTATTTGGAGCTCAATCATCCCTTGCAATGCCTTGACTCTAATATTACTTGGCCCCACAGGAATGGACAATACATTGATCCTGCCACCTGTATTCCATGCCTCATACCTATCCTAGTCTCACTTTTCTCCACATCCAGATTAGAATCCATGGCCTGCTGTTATTATCACCCCCTTGAAACATCCTCTGCAGCTACATAATGTATTTTGCCCATAAAACTGACTAGAGAATACTCAATCTGGGAATTCCCTATCAACTCTGTGCTTGAAGAAAAATACACAAACTTGTTGACTGGGCCCTTTTAAAATCATGATCACTAACCTCATGTGAGTCCTTAATTGTGGCCTGGCACTCCTCTTACAATTTCCCAGTCCATTACCTCTCCTACTGTCCTCAAGGAGATATTTTACACGTTTTTTTCTTTCCTTAAAAGGTAACACCATCACCACTCTTATCCCACTCTTAGCTTTCTTCCATGGCACTGAAAAATAGAACTATCACAGGAAAGAAGTTCTAGATATACCCAATATCCCACTTCCAACTTATCCACACTGTTCTTATGCATCCTGTCCTTCCTTTTGCTGATAGGAATGGATTGCTTACTAAATCACATCCACTTTTCTGTATTCGGGGACATAATTTAAGGAACCACTCCCTTTGTCATTGTTTTACTCCTTTCTCTTTTCTCACTGCTGATTTTATATTTTTCTCATAAAATATTCATCTTTTTTACACCATAACTGTCCCTCCTGCTGTACCACTTTACAGCAAAACTGTTTGCTGTCTTCTTGTCTTCTTCTTTTAGTTTTTTCTTAAACTGACTAATTTTCACTCATTACCTAACAATAAAATCTTAACTTCTATCCATTTCGCTAAATTCAACAGGCAATCTTCTGTTCATATTTCATTTAATCTATGAGCTGCACTCAATTTGACAGGCTTTAAAGACCATCTATTTGTGGATGATTGACAAATACTTCTAGCTGGAATACCTACCCAGAGTTCTGGACTGGAATACTAAATTAGTTACTTGACATCTTCATTCAAATGCATTAAACTTTGCAAGTATGAAGCTTTGCTCTGATTTCCACCTTAAAACTTAATTCTTCCACAATTTTCTCCATCTTAGGAAATGGAAAGTTCATCATTTCAGTTACTTAGGTAAAATAAATCTTGAATTTATTTTAGAATCCACTCATCATATCCAAACCATCATCAAATCTTATCTCTACACTAAAAATCATGCAAAATATGTCCTCTTCACACAGCCTCCATCAATGACAACTTGGTCCAAGCTGCCATGATTTTCTTCCCTGCCACCCCAGTTATGGTCATAATCTCCAAAGAGGTCTTCCTACTTTCATCCTTATCATTCTCTATTTCTTTTCAATGCAAAAGTCAGAGAGAATGGTGTAAGCCAAACCATTACACCCCTCAGAACAAAACGTTTCAATAGATTTTTATCTCAAAGTAAAATTCAAAATCCTTAACTTTGCCTTTATAGCCCTACAAGTTCTGGCCTCTGCTTCCACTCTGACTCAGACATGACTTCTGTCAGCCTTGTTCACCGTGTGTAGTCACACAGACCTCCTTGCTGTTCTCCAACCACGATAAGTCCTCATACTTCTGCCTTGGTAGTTGCCTTTCTGTCTTTCCTGAATGTTCTTGGTCCCTATGGAATTCGTACCCTTTCTTTTTTCAGTTCTTTGCTCTCAGACCTTCTTTACAGTCCTGTATACAATAGAAATTCCATTCTTTTGTCTGCTTGCTTCTGTCCCACTCTTTCCTGTTCTCCATATAATTTATTAGCAGATGTTGGAACACACATTTTATTTATCATTGATCTGCCCCAAATAGAACATAAGTTCCTTGGGAGTAACATGTCTGTTATGTTCTTAGCTGCTACAACATTGTCTGACACATATTAGATGGTCAGTAAGTATTTCTGGAATGATTCAATTAATGTATTTTCTTACAAACAAATTTCAACAGTTATACTCTTAACTAGCATATGGGACATACACCTCAACTTACATTTCATTCACTAACAATGATGGGTGAATATGTCAAGTCTTTGATAATGCAGATTTCAGATAAACATGACACCATATTGAGAATCAGCATTTGGCTTCTCATATTTTTGACTACTTCACTCATATAAATTTAAGTGCTACTCTCTCTCTATTACAAAGACTTTTGCTGTTTTTAGATACAAATTGTGCTATGGATTCATAAATCTCTGAAACATATTGACATTTTTTCAGGTCATCTATGTCTTTATTCTATTTTTGCATATGATATGATGCATACTAATGGCAGTAAATATAAATTGAAAATATTAATATATATCTGATTCTGTCAACTCTCATTTTTATATTAAGGTTTTTCATTCGTATTTATTTGGTGAATGTCTTTTGGAACATTATGATTCATGATCTCAGTGCCTTCATTGTTTATTAGTTTTGATATAAAACTACCTATTTTATTACATGTAAGGTACTTCACTTTAAATTTTGATTTTGTGTATTTCTTATTTTATCTATTTATTTTTTTTTTATTTGTCTGGTATGTTTTTCCAGTTATAATCATTAACTTCCTTCTGTCAGTTATTTTTTAAAAACTTTTATGTAAGAATCATATATTTGATTATATCTTGTTTTAAATAATTCTGTGATTATTTACAAGTATTATTATCATGACTGATATAGAGCTTTTTGTTTACTTGAAATTTTTCTCATACCTTGAAATGTGAATATTTATCTGTTTTTATCTTATTTTCAAATTAAGAATTATAATTTAAATTCCATTGGTTATTGATCTTTAAATTTATCAAATGTAAATATGACACCCTATTTCTCTAATTATCATAAACAAGAAAATATATTTTCTGATTTTTAACAAGTAATATGGGGTATATTCATAATTTTTTATCTTTCTTGCTCCCAGTTTTCATGATTATTAATTTGTTTCTGGAGTTTTAAATAGGATGTTATTTTTACTACATGTAAAATCTATTAAAATTATATAATGATGTTATATCTTAAAGAATCTTAACACAATATGTGCATAAAAATTAAACATGAATATACTAACCAATCATACTTTGATTTTCCGTATGGTATACATACATGAGAAATATCTTTTTTAACCAGTCACTATTAACTTGCAACATAAATTTTTTAAATGTCAACATAGGTTAAAATTTATCTTACAAGTAAGATAGAACTGTTGAGCTATTCATAATTAGAATTTGGTTTCTCTGAGTAGCTGTAGGAATTGATCAGAATGTCAAAGATAAATTTTCATTTATCATGACACAGACATAAAAAAACACAGATTGTTGGAGAGCCAGCCCGATATGATATATTATAGAAGCTATTGAAGGCAGAGATGTAGAGCCACAGTGAAAAAGATTTGAATGACCTACCTTGCCATTTCAATTTTCCATGTAAAGGATGAATACATGTCAGTAAAGTTAAAGGCCAAGTGGGGTCACTCATGGTCGTGAATATATCATTCCTAATAGTGGATGTGCAAATATAAGGGAAATGAAGAATTTATGGCATTTTCTTCTTTCTCCAAACATTCAATAAATAGTTCTAAATTTCCTAAGTTTGAATAGTCAATTAAATTAAACTATGTGTATGAATTAGGACTATAAGTTGGACTGGATTTTGTTTCTGTGGCTAGCCTGTATACTAGGGAGAAAATACGTATAATATGCATTTATAAATTATTGTTTATCTGTTCATAAACACATATATACTTGGATTTATTTTGTTTGTCCACTCCTAATATTTTTATTCTGTACATTTTCTATTCCTCATTTACTGATCTTGGTATTTCTCTTACTTGGCTGGAATCTGCTTATGGGTAGTTTACTCAGGAAAGTATATATTATCTTTGTGTTTGCAGTCCTGCTGCTTTTTAAAATTATTTCACCATATATACATCATTCATTGCTTGACTGCAGTGACCTTCCAACAATCATCTTCTATTTCTTGAATCTACTGCATACAAAGACATAGAGCCTCTTAACACATGTACAGCAAAAGGTGAAAAAGTTCAGATTTGTCTTGGTTCTTGGTTTCAAAGGGAGATCCTGAAGTATTTGCTGATAGCTTCATATTTTTTGCTTGGTTCCTTCCATGTATCTTAAAATAAAGACTAACTCATACTTGTTTTATATTATTTTCTTATTTTTAAAAACATTAACTTCCCAATTCTGCTTAAGTTGATGGCATTTTCCTTCTTATGTAGTCCATCAGTGATGAAACTGACGAATAAGAGAGAGATTACATATGCTTGAAATGAGGATTGTTTTCATGTGTGCAAGAGATAAGTTGCATACCTAGAAACACACATAAGTAAGTTTCCAAAGTCTAATATTAAAAAATTTGAAACAGATAAACAACAACAACAAAAAATTTCTAGTTGGTAGTCTTCTTTGCCCAGTATCTGATAGTAACTCCTAAAAGTATCTTTAAATTACTTTTAATGAATATATTTACATAATGATTTTTTTTCTTATTCCTGAAATTTTTCTGCTGCCCTGACTAGTTGCTTTTAATAATAATCTCCTATGAGATCTTATCTCACTGATACTTAGATAAGCTGTTCTTCAAAGAATAATGATGATTCTATTGGTATATATGAAGAAATAACAGAAGACATACAGCTCTCAGATAAGATACTGTAAAAAAAATTCTTATCTTACTCTACCTCATGTGTTTTACTTCCTTTAATACATCTTTTCCCGTTGATTCAATGTTGACCCGGGACTTTGCCTTCCTTCTATAGAATTATGAATGTTAGTTAATATAATTCTTGTAAGACATGGATATTAGGGTTTTGAAGAAAAGAAACAACCAGTAGGAGGTGTGAGTGTGTGTGTGTATGTGTTAAGAGATTTATTTTAAGGAATTGAAAATTGATTCACATGATTTTGGAGGTTGTCAAGACCAAAATCCACAGGGCAAGAGATCAGGCTGGAAATTCAAGCAAGAGTTAATGTTGTAGTCTTGATATGATATTTGTCAGACAAGCTTGTATGATAAAAACACAGGTAATATTTCTATTGCAATATTGAAGTAGAATTCCCCCCTCTTGTAAATGTTAAACACATCTGCAAAATGTCATCACAGCACTATATAGACTAGTGTTTGACCAAAAAACTAGTTTTCATAGCCTATGCAAGTTGTCACATAAAATTTGGCCAACATAATATGACCAGCAAAATCTCTGGTAAGTAGACTCCAGCACTACAAAAGACCATAACTGCCAAAAATGTATATAATATGTATACTGTTAAAAATATTTATTTATATAAAATAATAATTATTGTAATGTTATCTATATTATTAAAAATATAGTAAAAAACATAATTAAAAAGTGAAAAATAAATTATGATACAGTCATGCAGTACATTACTATGCTTGTTTTGGATATCCCACTTGCACAGAAACTTTTATAAATCAGGATATATCAGTTTTTAAAAAATCAACTTACAATTGATCTTTATCAAAAGGGCTATCAGTTATCAAGAGAGTGACAAAGGTGAAAGATCATAACACCTGGAAAAATAAAGGTCTTTTATGGTACTAAGTCAATTGGATATCTAAGTCACAAAAAAAGTAAGTCGACCCATAATTCACACTGAAAATAATTGTAGCTTATAATTCACAATTATAATTCACATTGTAGATTTAAATGTAAAGGTAAAAGAATAAAATATCTAGATTACTGAGAATAGTATCTTCATGAGCTTGAGGTCAGGAAAGCACATACCATAAAGAAAAAGACTATGCTAATATTAAGGATGTCTATTCATCAAGAGACACATGCAAGATAAAAACAGGCAATCCATAGACTGTGAAAATATAATTGCAACACATCAAAAAATAGGTTCTTATCTAGAATAGTAATATCTTCTACAAAACAATGAGAAAAAGCCAATTCAATAAATACTTGAACAAGATTTTCATAAAAGACTTTCCATGTGGCCAAAAATAAAATGTATTTAAACTCATTAATCACTAGAGAAATACAAATGAAAATTACAAGTGATATACTTCTAGAGAACCATCAGAAGTGCTTAACCAAAAACACTGAAAATACCTGGTATTAGTGAGGAATTGGAACTAATTCTGATACATTGCTGGCATATTAAATGAATACAAACACTAAAAAAAAGTTTGAGTTATATGAAAAGATTTAAAATATTAATTCATTAGGCAACTTAAATGTGTATTTTCTGTATGATTTCATTTCAAGAGAAGTAGTTACTCAAACACAAAATAAAAAGAAAGTGGTAATCAGTTCCATATGGGGTGATAAAGACTATATTTTATCAAAAAATGTAAAAAATGTAAATATATGTATTATATTGTATCATTTGTTTATGTAAAACTGATAGACATTTTCTGGAAGAAAATATAAGAAAATTTTTAGTTGTTGGATAGTAGAAAGGTGGATGGGATTCTCCTTTCATTCTGCAAATTTCCATTGGAACACTGTACCATGTATATGAATCACTTTTATATCCAAATAAATAAAGGGAAAAAAGAAAGAGGGTATTGGTAATATTAATTTTTTAAATTTCACAATATAAAATAATTCTGTAGTAATATAAAGGGATTCTAAAAACTAACAATTAATAATGAGATCAGTTTAGTCGCTAGAAGAAAACTGCATGTGAACAGTTCAGGGTGGAGAATTAGCAATGGAGAATGTTAAGGGGACGTTACCTGTGAAGTAGGAGGAAAGGGATAGTACGGTATCTGGAATTCAAAGAAATAAAGTGTTCCAAGTAGGCAAGTGGCATCCTAATGCTACATGGTGGTAAATATTAATACTGATTGGTGTTTATTTAGCCATAGGGGAAAAAAGAACTGATTGCCCAATGTTTGTGAGATAAAGGCGGAGATCAGGGGAATACCAAGTATTGGCAATTCTCTCCAGATGTCTGCTATAAGAGGAACATAAACAGGAGTTTACTTGGTGGGAGAAATGGGATCAATAGGGAAGAAATGGTCGAATTTCTCTTGTTTTTTTCTGATAAGAATGACAAAGGAGAGAGAAAAATTTGTTAATGCAGAAGATAAGAAAATTAATGTAGTTTTGTCATTGGGTAGATGACAGAGGATGGGATCAATCAAATACCTTGAAAGTTAGACCATAAAGAAAAGGAGTATGAACAAGTATCATAGTATCAGAAATGAAAGATGAGTGTATACATGCATCAGGGAGATGGGGCATGGGTGTGTGGAAAATTCATTTTGTGATTTCTGCAATATTCTTAGTAAAATAAGGCACCAATCCATGAGCTGAGGTGAGGAACAGGGAGAATATGTGGGGAGACTGAAGAAAGATGAGGATAAACTGAACAGTCATTGAAGAGTGTGAGGTAGTGCAGGAGTTAGGGAAGTGTAACAATCATTGTCAGGTAAGTTTTAGAATCCACTTAATATTTATTTTCATGGATTTGAAGTGAAACCAGTTAGTTCAGGGAATAGCTAACAAGAGCTACCAGGCTAACAGAAGGGACTGATGTGAATATATCTAGAGTGAGACACTTACATAGACATACAGATACGCTGTAGTTTATAGCAAACCTCACCAAGCCAACCGGCCAGCGTGGACTCTGAGCTGCTAGAGTTTATGGAGAAACTTCAGGAAGGGTCCAGTTCCCATTCTGATCTGTGGCATCATCACCATGTGTGCATACTTGCATAGCAAACCTGCTGATGGCCCTGGCAGCCAGGCCTCCCCTTGGTTTAGTGATTCTGTAAGTCACGTTTTGCCTAATCACTTTTATACAAGTAAATTCTTACTTTATCATACTCTAAATTCACATTAAAATTCCTTGTGTATCTTTTGTTTGTGTACCTTTCTGTCAATCATTGTCACTCTTGTGACAATCATGACATCCCCACATAAATATCCACGGTGGGGTTTTTTTAGCTATATTGAAATTACCATGCTTGTGTATTCTTTATTCTGTGTTTCAACTGATTCACTGTTTACCACCAGTTCTTTCATCCTATGTCTTTTCAATTTCATAGTTATTTTTAAAATATTATGAAATATTTGAGATAAAAGTTACAAAGGCCAATATAGTGAATGGAAACACTCTCATACATCATAAAAATAGAATATTAATACAGTTTAAGGTTTAAGCTATGTTTATACAACCCTCTGCTCATATGCCCTTTCCCATATGTAAGGTTATTATGATCCTATCCTTAGCAATTATTATAATATTCATGTATTCTTGGTATTTTAACAAAATATATTAACCTTAACATTTTATATTTCAACAACATATGTTAAAACAAGTATCCACACACTCTGCTACTCTGCTGTCATTCATATTCATTGTTTAGTATGATGTCAAACTTCATATGAATGAAAGTATACTGCACACATCTTTCTTAACTTGTTTTGTCCCCTAGTGTGCTGTGAAGGTCAATTCTGATACTCTTGGAATTAATCTGAACCATATTGCCAAAGTTCTTATATGCCATTAATCCTGGTAATGTCATGATACATACCTCATTCATGGTACTTCCTTGTAATCAGGAATTACAAAGGAATTTCAAGGAATACAAGGAATTTCAGGGTGGTTTGTACCAGCTTGTTGGCATTACTTATTGATGCTAGTGAGATTTATAATGGCATTCATGATCCAGAAAACTTTCCCATTAAAGTGGTTCAATGTCAGGAGAATGCATGTGTGACTATTACTGTATAAGAAATCCTGACCAAGACTCCATGTTATGCTTCTTTGGTTCTGAGATATATAGAAATATATTTATATATTTCCTCCTTATTGAGGGAAGAAAACAGGCTGGAGGCTGGCATCTCCAGATCCCTTGCTGTGAAACAGCTGTGGGCTGTGATATAAACTCTTAATTTAATTATTGTTGCAATATTGTATCCTTTCCTGCAATCAACTGTAGATTCTCAGGCACTGTCAAATGGGACCCTGTAAGTCTTCTTTAGCAATTGAACCCTGTCTACCCACCGCTGTGCACCTAGCAGCATTATATTTGTGAAATCAATTCATGTTGATAGATACCACACTAATTACTTCATATTTCCTGCTGCCTGCATATTTCCATTGTAAGAAAATACCACTGTTTATTTTTCTACTATCTTATTGATAAACATTTAGGTTGTATTTTATATTCAAAAAAGCCTCAATTATCATTCTAGTTTATGTCTCCTCCTGTATTTATACATAAAAATAGATCTAATAGGTCAGAGTACATAACCCTAATTTCATAATTTTGCTAGACGGCCAAATTCATATCAATTTATATATTCTGAAGAAGTATGTAAATGTTATTCACATCTTAGAAAAAGATTTTTCATTTTTTTATTTTTACATGTTGGCCAATCTATGAAATAGATGAAATATCTGATTGCCTTACTTTCAACAGTGCTAAGATTGATCAAGTTTTTAGTTTGATTTATTTATTCTAAAACTCCCATTAACCTTTTACCTAATTGCTTCATCATCATTGATGATCACTGTCTTCATTCATTATTATATTAAATGTGGCGAAATGATTTCAAATTTTTTTTCAGATTTTTTATTTCAACATATTACGGGGGTACAAAAGTTTAGGTTACATATATATTGCCTTTGCCACACCCAAGTCAGAGCTTCAAGCATGTCCATCCCTCAGACAGAGCAAACCACACGCATTAGGTGTGAATATACCCAACCCCTCCTTCTCCCCCACCTGCCCGACAAACAATGAATGTTACTACTATATGTGCAAACAAGTGTTGATCAATTCGTACCAATTTGATGGTGAGTACATGTGATGCTTGTTTTTCCCTTCTTATGATACTCCACTTAGTAGAATGGGCTCCAGCTCTCTCCAGGATAATACAAGAGGTGCTCGATGATGATTGTTTTTTGTGGCTGAGTAGTATACCATGCTATACCTACACTACATTTTATTAATGCACTTATGAATTGATGAGCACTTGGGTGTTTCCACATCTTTGCAATTGTGAATTGTGCTGCTATAAACATTCTAGTGTAGATGTCATTTTTATAGAATGTCTTTTTTTTTTTTCCTTTGGGCAGATGCCCAGGAATGGGATTCCTGGATCAAATGGTAGTTCTACTTGTAGCTCTTTGAGATATCTCCATATTACTTTCCACAGAGGTTGTACTAGTTGGCAGTCCCACCAGCAGTGTATGAGTGTTCCTATCTCTCCACATCCACACTATTTATTGTTTTGGGACTTTTTGATAAAAGCCATTCTCACTGGAATTAACCGATATCTCATTGTGCTTTTGATTTGCATTTCCATGATGATTAGAGATGTTGAGCATTTTATCATATGTTCGTTAGCCATCAGTCTGCCTTCTTTTGAAAAGTTTCTGTTCATGTCCCTTGTCCACTTTTTGATAGGGTTGTTTGATTTTTTTCTTGCTGATTGTCCTGAGTTCTATGTAAATTCTAGTTAACAGCCCTTTATCAGATGTGTAGCATGTGAATATTTTCTCCCATTCTGTGGGTTGTCTGTTTGCTCTCGTGACATTTTCTTTGGCTGTGCAGAAGCTTGTTAATTTGATCAGGTCCCATTTATTTATTTTTATTTTTGCTGTGATTGCCTTTGGGGTCGTCTCCATAAATTCTTTCCCTAGGCCAATGTCTGTAAGAGTTTTTCCAACATTTTCTTCTAGAATTCTTATGGTTTCATGCCTTAGGTTTAAGTCTGTTATCCACCATGAGTTGATTTTTGTGGGAGGTGTGGATCCTTTTTCAGTCTTCTATATGTGGCTATCCAATTTTCCCTGGACCATTTATTGAATGAGGATTCTTTTGCCCAGTGTATGCTTTTGTCTGCTTTGTCGAAAATTAGATGGCTATATGAGAATGGTTTTATATCTGGGTTCTCAGTTCTGTTCCATTGGTCTATGTCTCTGTTCTTGTGCCAGTTATATGCTGTTTTAGTTACTATAGCCAGATAGTGAATTATGAAATACTGAGGAAGGAAATAGCAGAGGATATAAACAAGTGGAAAACCATACATGCTCAAGGGTTGGCAGAATCAACAATGTTAAAATGTCTATACTACCCAAGGTGTTCTACATTATCAATGCAATCCCTATTAAAATACCAACAGCATTTTTCGCAGATCTAGAAAAAATAATTCCACACTTCGTATGGAACCAGAAAAGACACCATATGGCAAAAGTAATTTTAAGTAAAAAGAACAAATTGGGAGGCATCAATGTACCAGACTTCAAAATTTTATCAGTTGTATGTTTGTTATCTGAAATTGTTCTACATCAGTGTCTTTATTTTTCAATATGTTTTTGTTACATGAATTTGAAGTACTTCCATTTATTATTAAGAAGTTTTTCTAGTGAAGAAAATACAAACTCAGTTGACTCAAACAAAAGCAAAATATGTCACTTCCTGAGAACAACAAAAAGAATATTTGAGGTTCAGCTTTATTCAGTGCTCACATAATATCCTCAAAGTCTATCCCTTAACTCTGAATTTTTGTGTCAATTCCATGGTGAGCCTTCAGTTGTGGGCTACTAACATAGGTTTATATTTCTCCTTCATTCTGTCTGATGCAAAAATTTGTTTTACCAATAGTTCAGAATGAAGTCCTAAAATTAAATCCCTTTGGCTCTGATTGGCATTGTTTAGGTAAAGAATTTGTCTTAAAATAGTAATAGTAGAGCCATTGGTGCACTAGTTACTTACTAGTTTGGCTTAGGTTAGTCATTCTCAATGTTTAGTGTGCTTGGTAAAATACATATTGGTGGGCCTCAACTCCAAAGTTTTGATTTAATAGTCTGAGGTAAGACCGGAGAATTTTTACTTCTAACAAATTCCCAGAAATCAAACTTTGAAAACTACTGATCTTGCTCTTGTGCTACAACCCTGGGAGCCAGGAAATGGATTTACCATAGTTTTGGCCATGGGGGCTTTCCTGGCTCATCTGCTTCATATCTTTGCTCAAATATCACCTTCTTAAATAGTTTATTTTAATCACTCTATTTAAAATTGCAACACACTTCCCACCATTATTAATGATCCCCTTAAGAGTGCTCTTTTTCTTTAAACTATATAATTGATGTATATATGTATGTTGCTTATTGTCTTCTGTTATCTCCCTCCATGCTCACTTGAATTAGTGTGGAAGCTCCAAGATGGCAGGGAAGAAGCTTAAAGCAGTGTCTTAACACCCCCAGGAACACTTATGTTATTACATAGCTCTTCTAAAGAATATGAACAAAACTCCAAGTTGAATTATGGAAGAAAGTCAACATTTTCAACACAGAGTAACATCATCACACTTTTCCTTCAATCCCTTCTTGCTCTTTGGGGCAGAGCACTTGTGTTTATTTGCAAATCATTTCCAGGCAATAGCCAAGTTATCTCCCAGATAAACACAAACCATAATCAGTGAACATGAGAAGAAAAATAATATTTTATTGCTAGATACAGGATTTCACAAACTACCAAGAAGCCATGGTGATCTTTATCTGCAGCAAGTAGAAGACTACATAGAGGAGGTGCGAGAATTTATGGTTTTTCAGGAATGGTCAGTAAACAAGTGCTCTGCCCCAAAGAGCAGGAAGGAATGAACAGTCTTCCCCTTCCAAGAGTTCTACTTGTCTCATTCTTCTTTCAGTTTTAATGTAAAAGTAATTTAGTAAATCAGCACTAGAGAATTTATGCAGAAAAAATGATGGAGCATTTATTAATTTGACCAAAAAAATGTCAACCCACTATATACTGGACATGTTTCACAATACTGAATAACACAGATAAAAACTGTTATTCTTGAGAAAATTACAAAATATTGTGAATACAGTGTTTTAGTCAGAGTTCTCCATAGAAATGGAACCAACAGGGTATATACATATGAAAATATCTTTATGTATCTATCTATCTGCCCATATCTAGAGAGATTTATTTTAAGTAATTGGTTCATGCAATTGTAGGACTACTAAATCTGAAATCTGTAGGGCAGGCCAGCAGGTAGGCTAGAGATTTAGGTAGAAGTTGATGTTGAAGTCTTGAGTCTGCATTCTAGAAGATAACGGGCTAGAAACTGAAGCAGACTTTCTATGTTTTGGTCTGGAAGAGCTCCCTTCCTAGGGGAATCTCTGCCTTGTCTACTGATTTAAATGTTAATCACATCTTAAAACAAAAAACAACAAAACCTTCATAGCACTATAGATTGGTGTTTGAACAAACAAATAGGCACTATACCCTACCCAAGTTGATGCATAAAATTAACCATTTCTATGTAATGTGGAGTTGTGGGGGTTACAGAGAAAGAGAAATGGTGATTCCAGATAAATTACAAAAGTAAAGTAGCATTGCTTTAGTGGGAGAGGAAGACAAACTATCCTGAGAGATTCTAGAAGTGAAGAATTTTATTTTACTCTACTTTGTATAATATCTCTGGTGCTAGGCATAGTAGATACTCAGCTTGTGAAATAAAAATAGCGATTTTCTCAGACATTTTTGGTTTGTCTATCAGACTCTTGGATAAAATAATGTAAACTTATACTACTTTAATCAATTTTCACTTAGAATATCAAGTATTTTTTCTAAGATATAAAAATATAAATGAATAATTAAGAAAAAAGTTCTCATTTTCCCACTGTAGTCTGCACCATATTGTAGACTATCTGCAAATTTGGAAGACTGCATCATATTATTGGAGAACTTAGCTGTTATGATTATATGCCTGAACAATATGAAATGCCAAATTAGTACTTCATTGAAAATGGACCATTAATATAAATTTTCTGTAGAAGAATACTTACATTCTCATGGTAATGCACATTCCGAGTGTTATCAGTCAAAACATCACTCACATGCAACCTCTCTCTTTCTCTCTTTGGAAATTAAGTCTCAAAATTAACCTCTGTGAAAAACAATGATAACCTTAGAAGAACATTATCAATCTGTCCTTGCCTCACTTTCTTTTTGGGGGTTTACTAGATCTTCTATCCTTAGAATAGAGAATAATGAGGCAAGTCATAACCTTCATGTATTTTTTAAAAGATTCTATATGCTTTCTAAATAAATTCTTTACTGACAATGCCAACATATTCATTTATTCACACCACAGATATTTGTAAAATGTCTATCATTTGTCAGGTGTTCTTCTGAGTGCTGGAATATGGCAGTGAATAACAGTCAAAATCCATTGCTCTTATGGAAATTAGGTTCTAATTGGATAGGGTAGAAACATATTAAATAGACAATAAAATTCATGATATGTCATATGATGATAAACTCTATGGAGAAAGTAAATATATGGAGACGGCCTAATGAAGTGCTAGGGAGTTATTATTTACATAGGATGGTCAATGAAAAGTATAAGAAAGATACACAGGAATATTTAAGATCATCTAGAGAAAGATAATTTCAGTCAGATAAAAAAACAGGGGTTGTAAAGGCTTTGAGGAAGAAGTATACCTGACCTGCCTATAGTTTGAGCACAGTGCATGAGAGTGAGGAGAGAGGAGACCACAGCAGGAGATTAAGTGAGTGGGGTAGCCAGGGGAAGAGATGAAGATGCATTGGGGTGTATAAGTATTTGAAAGGATTTTACTTTCATGAGGGAGAGATAAGAATCTATCAGTGGGTTTTGAATCATATTTGATCCCCTTAGAAAATAAAATTAAATAATGATTGCTTTATATCACTTAATTTTATTATAGCATCTATATGAAAATCTTATTGTAGACATAGCTAGCTAATGATGTTTAAAAAAAAGATGGAGTGATGAGTTATATGAAAAAGAAATATTAATAAAATAACAAATATATGCCCAGTGTGGAATTAGATATTTAAATATTATCACCTTAATTTATAATAAAATTATAGTCAAGTTATTATCTCCATTTCACAATGAAGAGGTGATTCAGAGAAACAATGTTAATTGCCCACTGGAAAAGGGTAGAGCTGGATTTGAAATATAAGCACATCTAATTTACTCTTAATTTTGGATCAGAGAGAAATTTCTTATATTCACTGTACCACAGACTAACATTTTTCAGGACTATGGTAAAATATTATATTTATTTATTCCCTTTTTTATATGTGTGTAAATTCATCTATTAATAAATGATGATAATCATATTGTCTGATGGAGAAGTAGAATATAAAGATGTTCAGAACATAGTCTCTACTCTGGCAGTTCTTAATACAGAATAAAGGGCTCTTTCAACAAACCATGAATTTATTCTGTTACTAGCACTCCACCAAAAACTATGGACATGTAGTTGATGAGTCATACTCATGTCTCAGGGAGCTCACAATTTGTCGACCCTGTTTAAAGAAACCAACTACAGGACCTATCCAAGATATAGGACAATAGTGAATAGTCTATTTAGATGTGGTTTGAGACTTCTGTAGGGACTATGTTTCCACACAGAAAACTTAAAAGAAATAATCTATCTTATTTGTTCTGGTTGGATGATCCCATTAACTTTGCAACATATAACAACATAATTTAACAAATAACAAAAATCTTACAAGTATTTTATATTTTCTTCTCTTCTGGTATTAACACTAACATTCAAAAATTATTAACATTAGATGAACTGACTTCTGGTTTTGGCTCCAAAATGTAGAGTACTTGTAATTTATCATTCCTTTCATCACAAGAGAAAAAGTTGATCAAGCTGAAAACAACTTTTCTTAGATCCATCAAAGATGAGGTTATAAGGAAAACCACCACTTTGACAGCGGGAGAGACAGACAAATATAGAGAAAAACAGCCTGGATCAGCTCACTGGGAGCCATAAACTGGAAGGAACACTTAAAAGGTAATTGACGAATTGCTAGAGCTGTGGTCTCCAAGCCCTGGGCGTTGGACCAGTACCAGTCTGTAGCCTGTTAGGAATTGGGCCACACAGCAGGAGGTGAGTGGCCTGCAAGTGAGCAAAGCTTCATCTGTATTCACAGCTGTTCCCCTTCACTGCATAAGCTCTGCCTCCTGTCCAAACAGCAGCAGCATTAGATTCCCATAGGATCATGAACCCTACTGTGAACTGTACATGCAAGGGATCTAAGTTGCACTCTCCTTATGGAAATCTAATGCCTGATGATCTGAGGTGGAGCTGAGGAGGTGATGATAGTGCTGGGAAGCGGCTGCAAATACAGATTATCATTAGCAGAGAGGTTCGACTGCACAATAAATATAATGTGCTTGAATCAATCATCCCCAAACCATCCCCCATACCCTGGTCCATGGAAAAATTGTATTCCACGAAACCAGTCCCTGGTGCCAAAAAGGTTGGGGACTGCTGTGCTAGAGGATGAGTGTAGATCACTTAAGAGTGAAAAGATCCTGCGGGCACAGTCTTAGAGCCCTGACACTCTCCTTGGTTTTGTGACCATGAGCTCCACCAGGTTCTCACAGTGAATATGGGAGAAGAATTCCCTCTTGCTTCAGTACATGGGGAGAAAAAAAAATAACCATTTTGAAATATAATCAGGTGAAAGTAGCCATTTTTGAATACATCCAAGAAATCTCAAAACAAAGGTCACTCTTCAAAGAAAACTGCTTTATCTGAGCACCATCTGACATGGAGGAAGGGCAGTTAGACAACTATAGTGCTCTCTAGCCTCCCTGTCACACAAAGGGGAGAAACTAGTAAAAAAGCCATGAAATGCTCCTGAAGGTCACAACCCAAGGACCAAGGCCATTAAAAAATAAACTCAGATTTAGTAATAAGACTGTAGTATGTTTCCCCTCTCTAGTACATTATAGGGTTATAGTACAAAATAGGGTTCTAATATAATAACAGTAGAATGCAACAGAGAAAACTTCAGAATACAGACTCTATTTAAGAAGTTCTTAGGCAAAATCAAAGACAATGGGGAGACAAAAAACAACAATAATGACAACAAAGAGACTAGAGGAAAATTAAGCTTCTGGTACATTCAACTATAGCCAACGTTAAACACCGCCCAGTTCTTACACAGATGAATATGAAACCTCACACTAAAGGCTCGATTAACTCAGTTCCTATTACCAATACATTATATCCATCTTTCAACAAAAAAATAACAAGTCATGCTGAAAGGTAAGAAAAATGACAATCAGAAGAGAAAAAGCAACAGGAGACTCTTCTATGACATAGATTTTAGAATTAACAGAGAGAATAAGTATGTTACAGGCTCTATTAAAAAATTAGACAACATACAAGAACAGATGTATATGTAAGCAGAAAGAATAAAAACTCTATGAAAGAATCATAACAAAATACTAGAAATCAAATTCGCTGTAAAAGAAATGAAGTGTGTATTTGATGCAGTAATCAGTAGACTGGACACAGCTGAGGAAAGAGTCAGTGAGCTTGAAGATTTGTCAATAAAAACTTCCCAAACTGAAATGGAGGAAAGAAAATAGTGAGGCAAAACTGAAAGAACTGCAAGGATAAGTTTACAAATAGATTATTATGATCAGAGACTTAAACACACCTCTATCAGTAATTGACAAATAATGCATGCAGAAAATCAGTAAGGATACAGTTGAACTGAAAAGCACCATTAATAAACTAAATCTAATTGAGATCTATAGAATATTTCATTAAATAACAATAGAACATACATTCTTCCCAGGCTCACACAGAACATTCATATAGATCATGTTCTGGGTCACAAAATACACATTAACAAATTAAAATCAAATAGAAATCATATGAAGTGTATGCTCAAGGAAGATGGCAGACTAGAAGCAGCCCATGAGCATGCTGCTCTCAGGAAAGGATTGTAAATTGCAGGCAGATGCCTACCTATGGATAGCTGTTCTCAGAAGGAACATTGTAAAACCCCAGAGAAGCAACATGGGACACTCAAGAGTGAAGAAGAAGGTGACAGGGTGATTCATTTGACAAGATCGAAGGGATCTGTAGGGAAGCATCTACATTTGGGGAAGATTAGGAGGCTACAGGCTGGGGCATCTCACTTTCCCCCTCAGACACTGTGGCCAAGTGGAGAGGGCTCCCTCCACGGCCACAGACCTCTGGACTGACCGGGGAGCTGCCTAGAATCTGTGCAGAGTCATTGCACTAGAGAACAGGCACAGTAAGAATCTGGTGGTGGCTGCTGATCCTAGTTTTTGCAGCTGATGCCACCCTGAGCTCTAAGGTGCACAGTGCCAGGGCTGCATGGGACTCTGCTTTTTAGCAGTAGCATTCACATTCCCCAATGTGCTGGGGAAGGGACAGACAGAGCGGATGCTCCCCTGAGCCACACCCTGTGACTGGGAGCAAGCACCTCTCCCCTCCAGCATGGTGGCGTCTGAACAGAGGAGTTGCTTAGGGCACTACAGGCTCAACCTAGGAAGATTTGGGCAACTGACTCTGTGGGACTTGGGGGGATGGGGAGAACTCCATGATCCCTGAGCTGCTGGCGCAACTTGGCATCCGTGGTGGTCCGGATCTGGTGGAACAGCCTGCCGTCTGCATGGCACTGCCTCTGCATCCAAGTGGGAACAGCCTGCCACTTGCACAGCCCTACTTCTGCAGGCCCCAGTTTCAGCTCTGAGGCTCTCACACTGGAGTCTGAGCTCCTGCCAGGCCCAGGACACTGCCCCCAAGATTCCAGTGCTTCACCTGGACCCAACACCCCGCCCCTGAGTCTTCACCACTGCCACTGGACTGGCAGAAGTGCCCCAAGGTCCTACACCCCATCAGGGACCTCCCATTCTTGAACCACTATTACACCCGGACCTGGTTCGGGCAAATGCCCACAGCCTGGGCACCCACAACCACCAGCTAGATAGCCTCACCTACCTGCCACTGTCACCTCTGTGTGTAGACCATGGGCAGAGCAATCCCCACAATGCCAGCCTCTGTGAGGAGGATTTCACCCAGCCCCAACTCAAATTTTCTACAATGATCTGGGGAACAACTCAGCATTCTGCACAAAGATCATCTAGCACCAGTTTGAACTGGTGCAATCTGCAGGTGAACAGGACAAACCAGTACAGCTGCACTATAGGCTGTTCATATACATGCCCCTCACCTGCCTCATCAACAATTCAGAGTAGAAAAGAAGCAGCACCTAGCTACCTCTCCTTCTTCTAATTAAGGTTTGGGAACAAGGAGCACCATAGTAGGAGAAGATCAATGCCCCAGCTCTGATAGTCAAGAAGAAAGCAAATTCATTTGTCCTCCACCTTTTTGCTTTCTTTAGACTCTCAACAGATTGAATGACACCCACCACATCTAGGAGGGCCATCTACTTTACTCAGTCCACCAATTCAAATATTAATCTCTTCCAAAAACCATTTCTTTATAATATCTTCTAGAAAATAGAACAGTTCCTAGCTCATCTGATAAAGACTGTATTACTAGACAAAGACATTACAAGAGTAGAAAACTACAGACCACTAGCTCTCATGAAAATACACGCAAAAATTATCAACACAATATTAGTTTTTCAAATCCAACAATATATATAAAGAACTATTCTCCATGACAAATGGAATTGATTCCAAGTATATAAGACTGTTTCGTTATTTGAAAATCAAGGCAGGTAATCTATTGCATCAAAGAAGAAGAGTCATATGATCATATCAATAGATGTAGAAACGCATTTGTCAAATTTCAACAAACTAAAAATGAAGGAAACTTCTTCAACTTGGTAAAGAACATCTACAAAATATCTATGGCTTGCATAATTCTTAATGTTTAGAAATGAGATGCTTTCCCATATGATTGAGAACAAGGCAAGGATGTCTCTTCTCAATACTCTTCCTTAACATTTTTCTGGAAGTCCTAGATAATGCAATTACACAAGGAAAGGAAAGGAAATAAAATGCATACCGATTAGATTAGAAGAAATCTAATCTGTCATTATTCACAGATGACATAATTGCCCATGTAGAAAATCCTAAAGAATCAGAAAAAAAATTGTGAAGCTAATAAATAATTATAACAAACTTGACATATGCAAAGTTAATACACAAAACTCAATTGCTTTCTCATACAAACAATGAACAATTGAAATTTGAAATTACAAACACAGTACTAGTTACATTAGCACAAGAATAAAATAAATATTTAGCAGTAAATCTAACAAAATATGCACAAGGTCCGATAATAGGAAAATTGCAAAAGTCTAACAAAAGATAGGAAAGGTGGAAACAAATTGATGTATATTTGATGTACATTGATAGAACGATTCAAAAGTACTAAAATAACAATTTTTCTAACATAATCTCAGAATCACTGTGAGTCAAAATGTCAGCAAGTTATTTTGTGAATATCAATAAACTGATTCTAAAGTTTATGTGGAAAAGCAAAAGAAGCAATGTGGTCAACAGAATTCTGAAGAAAAAAACTAAAGTTGGAGGGCTGACACTACTCGACCTCAAAACTACTTATAATGCCATGGAAATCAAGACAGATTGGTATTGACACAAGATTAGACAAATAGATAATTGAAATAGAATGAGAGTTAAGAAATAGGCACACAAAAATATAGTGAACTAATTTTTAACAAAAAAGCAAAATAAGAATTTCTCAGGCTGCGTGGCACTCTGAGTCTCTTCCTACTCAATTGTCCTTTTCCTGTCTCTTTTCACTCACAGGTGTCAAACCTGCAATATGGTCTTAGGCTTTCCCCAGCTACACCAGTTCCTTCACTGTTTTATTCTTCTCTGATATTTCTCCAACATATTCTTGTGCTTCTTACCATCTGCTTTTGGAGGACCTGAACTGATACATAGCACTTGCAACTGTGTTGTGCAAATAGTAGATTATCAAATATTTGTTAAATAATTAAATAAGTTCTTGGTCTGCTAAAAGCCCTGGAGAGTGTTTTAGCTTTCCAAATATAGAGCAATCAGCCTCAATTTTTCTGCAAACATGAGAGGAGTCCCAATGCTGTGAAAGCAAAGCTGAAAAATTCATTGTGGTTATCAAAGTATATCAAAGCCATTCTATCCCAAATGTTATATAAAATAACCTGCTTTATTTAAGCAAGTTTTGGCTGGGTTCCACTTTCAATTAAAAATTTCTAGCATTCAATTTTATTTCATTAAAAAGAAAAAGTTAAGTCAGATCAGTGAAGTTATATGCAAGAAGCAATGGTAGCCAAGGATGTTGAATATCCTGATAGCAAATTTAATGAGTATTCAATGTAACTATGTTGTACTGAAAAACAAGGCATCAAAGGGATACCTGCCTCTCCCCATGTTTATTGCAAGCACGATTCACAATAGCAAAGATATGGAATCAACCCAAATGTCCATCAATGGATGAATGGATAAGAGAACTCTGGCATATCTACACAATGAAACACTATTTATCATAAAAAAAAGAATCAAATTCTTTCATTTGTGGCATTATTGATGGAACCAGAGGTCATTACGTGAAGTGAAATAAGCCAAGAACAGAAAAACAAATATTGGATCTCCAGTGGCACAATCGGTTAGCGCGCGGTACTTATACAGAAAAACAAATATCATATGTTCTGTTTCATACGTAGAAGCTAAAAAAGTTTATCTCACAGAGGTAGAGCATAGAATGATAATTATCAGAGCCTAGAAAGGGTGCATGTGTGGGGTGGATGAAGAGAGATTAGTTAATGAGTACAAACGCACAATTAGATAGAAGGAATAAGTTTGAATATTATTAATAGATACACAGTAGGGGGACCATAGTGAACAATAATAGCTTGAAGAGAAAATTTGAAATGTGCCCAATACAAAGAAATAATAAATGCTTAAGGGGATGGATATTCTAAATACACTGATTTGATCATTACACATTCTCTGCATATATCAAAATATCACACATATCCCATAAATATATACAGATATTATATATCAATAACAAATGTTTAAAAAGAGTATATATATCATTTTAGAATTACGATATCAATCTTTTTCACATTATGACATAAACAGAAAATCATAATACTTCAAGCAAAACTAAGGTAAAATGACAAGACTTCCCATAGTCACAAAGCTGGGCACTCCAGCTGCCCCAGTACTTGCCTAAGTATCTCCAATGCATGAAGGGATTACCATCTTATTCACACCTGTAAGCCATTCATACCACACCTTCATGGAGTGGTACAGATTCAGGAAGTTCTGTTTTAGAAAACTGTAACATAGGAGGATTTAGGCATAGAAAGAAAGAAAAAACATGCAAATGGTCCTGTCTCATGCATGAGAACAGAAACACTAAATAACACCTTTGTTGGAAAAACAAGACAATCATGTAAGTTAAAATTAATTTGTAGGTAGCTACTAAAGATTACAACTGGAATTCATACTTTCCAATGGACTGAAATAATTTATAATAAGGAAAAAAAGAATAAATCAAAAGTTCATTACTTCAAAGAAGAGGGGTAAGAAAGACAATGGAAAAAATAGAGCAAAGAAAAAATGTAAAATAAGACAGCAGAAATCAGTTGATATATATAAGTAGTTACATAATTGTCAGTAAGTTAACTGTATTGATATTAAAGGACTAAAATTTTCATATGGGCCATAAAAAACCCACTTACATGTATGTATTAGATCATTTTCTGAAATGGGATAAAAAAAGATTGAAAATGAAGCGAATATAGGAGGCATATTCTGGCCAAATATTAACATGACACAATAGAAAAAGGCTTAAGACAGAAAGAAAGATACTACATTATAATAAGAAAAAATCCACAAAATAAATAAAATAATTAATATTTCTGTACCTAATAACATAGGCTCAAATTTTCTAAAGACATAAAAAACAGAATTATAAGGAAAAATTAAAAATCGGCAATATAATAAGTGTAATATTAACACAATTTTCAAAGGAAATTAAATCCCAAGCAGGTAAGAAATAAGTAAGTATATAGAAGATCAGAGAAACATGATTAACTAGTCTGATATAACAGGTACAAAGAGAACATTTAACCCAACACAGAAATGCATGCGTTTAAAATAGACAAGAAACATTTGTAAATATTGGCATCCTATAGTCAAGAAAGGATGGCTCCAAAAATTCTGGAGATTTGCTGGTATTCCCTCTGATCTCAATGCAATAAAATAAGAAATCATTAAAAATTATATTGTTAACATAATCATTCCACATTTAAAAACTGAAAATATAACTATAAATCATCTATAATTCATAACAGCAATTAAGATACATTTGGAACTAGGTCACAATGAAATCATTACATAACAAAATGTATGGGAAGCAGGAAAATTTTTACTTATGAATAATTTGTAGCCTTTCATACAAATTGAGAAAGCCAAAAATTTTAAAATAAGGATAGGAAAAATTCAAATCAACTAGCTGTGGTAAGTTGTATGCATAAGTTTAATAAGTTAAGGAATAAAAATGTTTGCCCTCCAAGATAGAACAAAACCAAAATGTAGTTCTTTAAAAATCATAACAGAAAAAATAAATTATTGAATAAACTAATCAAAGCCAAAACAAAACATAACAACCAAACACATACCATAAAAGATACCACCAAAATTCAATACTGAGTATAAAATAAAGACATTATATCAATCTACATGTACATTTGGAATTTAAAAGTCATACAAATAATTATACAAATTATTTTCATACAAATTATTGTCATACAAATTATTTATTAAATAATTCAGGAATCTAAATTTAAAAATATAAATAAAATGGATACATTTCCAGATAATTATAAATGACCAACTTAGTTTTAAAAAAGGGCAAGATTTTAAAATAGACCTAGAAGCTGAAGTTGTAGAAGTAAGCAAAATTCTACAAATGCACACAACCAAATTTCACTAAAACTTCTTAGTACAACTAAGTCTTAATCCTTATCTTGCACAATTTTTTGTAGAGAATATAAGAAGGGATAGCTATCAGATTTATTTATGCAGTTTACATAGTCTTGATAATAAAATTGGAAGATTTACAAGAAAACAAAATTACATAGACCATTCTTGCCTTATTAAAATAAATGCAATTCATTTTTATAACTTAGCAAATTAAATCCAGAACCTTATCCAAGATAAATCACAATCACTAAGCCTTGTCTGTAGAATTTTAGAATGGCTTATCAAGATAACTAATAATAAAATTTACCTTATTAATAAATTAAAGGAGAAAAATAGACATGATTTTATCATAGGCAGAAAAAAACATTTTGTACAGTCACAGATCTAATGAATATCCAAGCTTGGGTGCACGAGTTTAATTCCAGACTTGCTTTACTGTGCTTCTAATACACCTTGGAAGCTAAGAGAAAAACATGCAAATCCCTCCATTTTTATGTTGTCATGTATTATTTTTGTACTCGTACAAAATATACTAATTAATATGAATCCCCAAGTTTTCTACACTTTGCTCTTTTAATCATCTAACTTGACTTTCCTTTCCAATTCCACCTCGTAGGACACAAGCTTCTGCCTTATTCTGACGTCTGTCGTATTCCACCTGCCAGGCCTCTGAGCCTACACACAGACCCAGTATGCAATATTCACACCCTGAAACTATTTCAGGATTACATCTAGGAAGTGATATAACATCAAACTTAAACATAGTTCATAGTTTTGTTAATTTATACAAATAATTCCACTAAAGTTGATTAAAACTTATTAGAAGTTGAGCATAGTGTAAATTATCCACTATATAAATATAATCAAATCCTTCATACTTCGAAGTAAATTGAGTAACTATATAGTTACTGTGTAGGTTTTGACATGAATTAAAGTTTATGTACAGATACATCTGAGTTCTTTAGAAAGAGTTCAGTGTAGACTGTCAGGCATTTATATTTTAGAATTAATAATCACCTATTTCAGTATAAAATTAAAAACAACCTGTTTTTGGAAAAAAAACAACCAAGAAATTACAACAGAAAATAGTACCCCCATTTCTCTCACTGCATTTCTTACTGTGGAAATATACCCAGAAACAAGAAACACAATATTTTATGTAGCTGAATTAGCAGAGAGAGGGCGCAACAGTGCCTAAAGCCATAATTTGTAATAGCATACTAAAAAATATTCATCAACCACAGATGGAGCTCAAATTATCTGCAGAACAAAACTGGAAATACCTGTAACTTAGAGGTAGTTCAGAAAGTAATAAAGGCATTTGGCAGATTCTTCACCAAATGTTCCTTCTGGAGCTCCTGTCGACTCTCTTCAAAGATAACATCCTAGTATTGCCAGATTTGGCATGCTGATTTGTAGTTAGATAAAACATCTCGGTGTATTTTTCTGCACTGATAGTAGTTTTGAAATGACCGTACATTTTCAAAATAATGCAGTTTTGCTTAAACTACCATTAATGCTCCAATGCAGATTGTCTTTTTTTTTTTTTTTCTCTAAGGGCTAAATATAAATAAGTACCTGTGAAAAAAAATTGGCCAATTTTTATATTTGTTTGCTTTCAGGGAGTTATTTTTTGAAAGATATATTAAAATCCATTCAGTTTTAGATTTAAAAAGTAATATATACCTTATGAATTATAATATTTGAAAAAATTCATAATTATTGCACTATCATTTGCAAAGTTAATTTAAAAGATTGAGAAGTAGTCTACTAAATAAAGCACTAGCCAGTAGAGACTGGTAAAAATGATAGGGAGGTGGTTATTATTTTTTCTACCATTTTATAATTATGCTGTATGGTTTATGTGTTCATCTCAAATCCTTTAGGGGAAATTGTGAGGAATTTCAAAAAGATTCACATGAATCTATGAATGAATAGGTGAATAAATTAATAAATATATGAAATGTGGAGAAAATGTTCTCCTAGAATAATAATAGCACAAGATAGGGATAAAAAGAGATGACATAGCCTTAGGCTATCGTAAGAGCGTGGGTCTCCAAGTGCTATTGCTGGAGCGGTAGCACAGCATAAGCATCACCTAAGAAATTATTAGGCATGTGAATCCTCAGGATCCTCCCCAAACCTATTTGAATTCAGAACTCTAAGTAAGGGACCCTGTAATTTGTGTTTTGAAGATGTCTGCAAGAGATTCTGATGGATGTTGAAGTTTGAGAACCACTGTTCTAAGATCTTAGCTTCACAATTCTACTGTATAACCTAGCCATTCACTCTTCTATTCTCCTAGACTACTCCATGCCTTCTCACCTCATACACCTCTAAATCCTCTCCCTCATTCTCTTTCTAATTGAATAACTGTGTGTTTCCTGTTTTACTGAATAGGTAAATTTTACAGAAGTTATCAGAACGGAGTTTCTACTTGACACCACCATACTCGACACCTCACATCTGCCCGTTTACTCTGCTGTTGCTCCTGTTGCCATAGGAGAACTGTGCCCACTCTCTCATAAGGCCAATGGCCACTCCTGTATGTGTGGTCCTATCCGCTCTCACCTGACAGAACTCCAAAAACTACTCCCCTCTCTCTTGCATCATCATTTTGTTTTCCTCTTTACTGGAATATATTTATCAGCATATAAACATCTTACAATTTCTTCCATTAAAAAATCTTCTCTTGACCCCACATGATCTGATCCCCAGCTCCTAAAATATTTATTCTCATCTCTTTTTTTCTTTGTCGCTTGCTCACTTCGCTCTAGTCTTTGTGGTTCCTCAAGCACTCCAGGCACATTCCAAGAAAGGGCCTCTACTCTTAGCTGTTTCTTCTGTCTGGAATTTTCTTTGTGCAGATTATTGCTTCCTTTCTCATCTTCATTAAGGCTAAATTTCAGTCTCACTTTATCAGTGAGACCTACCTCAGAACTACATACCAGGTTCTCACCCTGATCCTTGGTACTCCTGTGTCTTATACACATTTTTCTGTTTCTGTAGCTTTTTCCATGCTACCCAAACTACAGAATTTACTTGTTTATTATTCTATTTTTTTAATTTTAAATATTTCATTTTTAATTATTATGAATACAAAGTAGTTGTATATATTTATAGGGTTATTATACTATTGTTTATTTTCTTTGTTCTAGTGATAGAATTTAAGGTCTGGAATAGCAAATATCTCCATTTTATTTACTCAATCATTCCTTATCTAGAACAAGTCCTGAACTCTTGAGAGATTAACAAGTATTCAGTAAAGAAATTAATGAGAAGATATGAAATACACTAGTATAAGAGTCCTTTTTGACACTTAACATTCACTGAAAAAAGGAGTCAATACAGAATTATTGAGTTGAAACTAGAGGTTGAGATTGCTGTATAGCCTCTTTGAACTCTTCATTCCAATAAGTAAACAGGCATAGAAGTGAGTTACTGTAGTGAAATAGGGTAATATATCCTGTTATGGACTGAATGTTTGCATTTAGTGTTTTGAACTCCTAACCCCCAATGTGATGATATTTGAATTACATGAGTTGAAACACATGTTTGCGGAATAAGGTCCAGAGTTGATAGTGACTTCCTGCTTTTGCCAAGCAATGCGGTGACTCATCACACCTTGTTGGATCTGCCCAACCCTGCCTTTGCCTTTGTAATTATTTCCAGAACCACACAGGAAGGGGGGTTCTGGGAAATGTAGTTTTAATTTTTCTAAGTTAATATAGTACAAAACATTCACAGCTCACCTCTTAATCAACTAGATATGCATACTAGATATACTCTGTTAACTGTTCTTAAATTCCAAAACAGACACTATAACCTATCATAACTTACATAACCAAAAACATGCTGTCTCACTTCCCAAAAGAATATACAAAGTCTGATATATCATTTATTTATCCTTGGTTGAGATTTGAGTCTACTTCTGTCACAAACCCTTTGATATCCTTAAGTACTAATGTATAATTTTAACCATTATTGAAACATTTTATTTCAGCTAATGGGTGAATGGAAGGGGGCAAAAAATAATTACTTAATATATAAATAGATATTTTTATATAAAAATAAAGAAGGAACTATCATAACTATTACATTCCTCATTTCTTCAACTGGTCATATTTTATAGTTGCTGAAATATGCTTCTTCCACTACTCACTCCATATCCCTTTTATCCTCAGCAAGTAACTTGCCTGTCATGACTCCTTGCTCTGCAGAGTGGCCAAAATTTTGTTCTGAGAGGTATGCATCATAGAAGTCTTTCCTGTTCTGGGTCATTACAGTTTTTCATTAATTTTTATCACAAAACATGAGAGTCCAGAGAGGTTTCTCATGGGTTATTCTTCATTCTAGACATATAACTCCTTACTCCTATTGTAATAGTAGCAACTCAATTTCTTTTTGAAAGTAAGGATTTACTTTAGTCAGTTCGGGTGACAATAACAAAATATTATAGACTGGGTGCCTTAAACAACAAATATTTATTTATTTTTTAGAGATAGGCTCTCACTCACTCTATTGCCCAGGCTGGAGTGCAGTGGCACAATTATAGCTCACTATAACCTCAAATTCCTGAGCTCAAAAGATCCTCCTCCCTTACCCTCCATATTAGCTGGGACTACAGGCATGCACCACAATGCCTGACTAATTCTTTTTACTCTTTTAGTGGGAGATCTCACTATGTTAACCAGGCTGGTCTTGAACTCCTGGCATCAAACGATCCTTCCATCCTCAGTGATCTTCCCAAGTCTGTCTCCCACAGTGCTGGGATTACAGGCATGAGCTACTGTACCCAGCTGACAAACATCCATTAATCATATTTCTGGAGGCTGGCAAGTCCAAAATCAGGGCTCTGTATTTCTTCTTCTAAGGGTATTAATCCCATACACAAGGCCTCCACCCTCATGACTTACCCATATACCAAAGGCCATATCTCCAAATACCATCACATTAGGGGTTAGGATTTTAAAATACAAATTTAGGGAGAATGCAAACTTTCAGTCTATAACAGGGTATATTACTCTATTTCACTACAGTAACTCACTTCTATGCCTGTTTACTTATTGAAATGAAGAGTCCAAAGAGGCAATATGGCAATCTCAGCCTCTAGGTTAATAGAACCATTGCTTTGTCCTTGGCTAGAAGCATTCCTTGCAATGAAACTAGGACATCGATATGTGCAGAGACCAAAGTTATGGAGACAGAAAAAAATGTTTACTGTTCAATCATATAGGAGTAATAATGAAATAAGGTGCTGCCATTTCACCTTCTTGAATTATGGACCTATGAACACTAGTTATGGGGCAAAGAGCACCATATGTTGGTTTATTTAGAGCATATATATATGCGGAATTACATTATCCTAACTGCAACATACTGCCCCCAGCTTACACTATATATGAGTTTCCTAAAGGTCACTCATTATTCTTTTTTTTCCAACCTTATTGCAGTATAATTCACAAATGAAATTATATAAATTTAAGGTGTAAAATGTGATGATTTGATACAAATATGTTTTATAAAATGATTATCACAGTAAAGTTACCTCACTAAATTACCATTTATATGAGAATATGCTAAAAACATTTAAGACCTTTGATAAGGGATTAGTAATCAAGATATATAAGAAGCTCATAACTCAATAGCAAAATTCCAAATAATCCAATGTAAAAATTGGCATTGCTAAGGACTTGAATTGACTTATTTTTGTTAGTGGACATTTTTACAAAGAAAGCATACAAATGGCAAACAGGTACATTAAAAGATGCTCAACATCATCAATAATCAGTGAAATGTAAATCAAAATCATGAGCTATCACTTCACACCTATTAGGATGGCTATTATGAAAAAGACAAAAGATATGTATTGGTGAAGATGTAGAGAAAAACGAACCCTCATACGCTGTTGGTTGGAATGTAAATTAGTACAGTCATTATGGGAAACAGTATGAAGGGCCCTCAGAAAATAAACAAATAGAACTATTGTAAGATATAGGAATCCCGCTTCTGTGTATATATCCAAAGAAACCAAAATCAGTAGCTGAAAGAGCTCTCTGCACTCCTGTGTTCATTGCAGCATTATTCACAGTAGCCAAGACATGGAAACAAACCAAGTGTCTATGGATAGATGAATGGATAAAGAAATTGTGAGATAATAAATATATATACACACACATCCCATTATTTATAATATGTTACATTTTATATATTTTATATATTATATATTACGGAATATTATTCAGCTATGGAAAAAGAAACATCCCTTGCGACAACATAGATGAATGTGCAGGGAATTTTGCTAAGTGAAATAAGTCAGACAGAGGAAGATAAGAAAGATAAGGAATATCTCACTTATATGTGGAATCTAAAAAAGTCAACTCATAAAAACAGAGAGTAGAATGGTGGTTGCCTAGGGCTGGGCATTGAAGAAAATGAGGAGATGTTGGTCAAAAGGTACAAAGTTTTAGTTATAAGATGAATAAATTCTAGGAATCTAATGTACAGCTTTGTGACTATAGTTAACAATAAAGACATGCACTATTCTACTAAAATAGGTATTTCAGAGTGAGGCTAATTGTAGCAAGACCAGTAAATTCCATAAGCATGCATTCATTGGTAAATTTCATCTTATATAAAGCAAATTACTAGATCAGAAGCAATAAAGTGTAGAAATACACAATAGTGAATAAGTTATTCTGTGACTATACAAATAGTGGCTTGGGCAGAAGCATTGGAGGCAGGGAAGGTAAATCCATATATGGGGTGAAATATTTCTTCTGTGATGGGAGTACTCAGTGTAGGCAAACTGCCACGGTTAGCTAGATGAATCCCTTGAAGAAGAGCACCATATTGGAATCTCTGTGTGCCAGCTGAGTGTGCACTCAGCAAGGGCCAACATGCTGTTGGCAAGTCAGACACTCAGCAAAAGGTTTTGCTTAGTGAGCCCATGCATAACTTTATCCCTGCTGTCACAGTCACTGTGTTTGCAAGGACAGAGTGGTTAGGGAAAAGGTCAAATTATTTATCTTAAAGAGCAGAGTGTTTTATCCACCTAATTACTAAGATTATCTTCTGTTGAGGTTTCTCCTAGGTTAGCATTTATGTTGGACACATATATCTTCACATTCTTTGTCAACTTGAAGATGTCTACCCACATATTAATATTTATTCATCAAAAATATTTGCCACAAATTTCCCAATTATATATTTTCCAAGTTACCCATCATCCATCCAGATTTTCACTGCTCAATCATCAATGTAAAGCTATGTATTTACTAATCTCTCCTTCTAGGAAAAATGAATAACTTGGTACACTGCTCAAAATTCTTCCCACTAGGAAGATTTTCCTTCATGTTTCTTTATGAACACCCTTGTGAGGGTTTCTGGCAATGCAGCCAACCACTTCAGAGGGTGCCAACATATTTTCAAAATCATGTGTAGAAAATTCACCAAGGTAACAAACCCCTCATATTTTGAGATTTATTTCCCTCCCTCTGGAATATGTGTCACTTACCACAATTTCTAATATGATTATTCTTTCCCTTTGACTTGGTCTTATCAGCAGAAATGTTGATGAATCTAATGAGCCACAAGGATGCTCCATTGGTAGACAGCCTGTGTAGGACAGTTTGGGTTGGAGGTTTGATATAGTTCTGCAGTTAAACCATGGAAATACATACCTAACCACCTGGCTTAAAGTCAGCTTCTTCTGATGGTCTTTACTAATAGCTATGGGTGGTGGTGATGGGGAATTCACTGCATTGGTAACTGCATACTAAATGCACCAAAGGATGTGTTGCTTTGCTTTAGCTATAAAGCCAAATCTGGGGTATCTGTGGAAGTCAGAGTCCCTATATGATTAAGTGAGAGATAATCCTCTCTCTCGTTCTTCACGATTCACCTATCTCCTGCATCAGTCAAATAGACAAGTTGAAAGAGGATGTGGTAAGAATCACCAGCCTTTATCATTCATATCCTTAATGCTGCCAATTATCTCTACAATCTCTCCAGGAATGTGGCAATGAAGAGCCAGATCTATTTTCTATTTGGTCTTTCAACTGAAATAACACTCATACCGGGGGTCAAGGAAACAATGTGATTATTTCAGATGACAATATGTCTATTCCATACCAGGGAAATAGTGGCAAAACTTTTAATGACACAGTAGGTCTACTGAGAGATAAACCTGATAACCTTAGATAAACCTCAGTTTTAACTCCTGCCCTCCATAAGCATCTTCTCTCACTGGTGGACCAAAGCTATTTTGTATTTTAGGAAATAGTGTCAGTTAAGAGCCAGTATCTAATTATCTCCCCAAAGTCTATTACATCCCTTTATCCAATGCTCCATCACCCTGGTAAATGGCTGCATGTTCCTTTGAAAAAAAGCTATAATTTTATAGTAACTTATTTAACAGTGTAGCAGGATCATCCCTGAAGAATCAACTAGCTAAAATCAGTGGTCTCTACCGATCATACTATTTTGATTATTGCTTCTACTCTGCCACCTATAAAGATAACCATGCACATTTTGTCTCCGGCAATGAAGTCCCTCAGCATGGTCACTGACACCCTAAATACCATCATCTCCAACGGATTACAGGAAGCCAGTGAGCTGACAGGAGATTCCCCTACTGTTTCTCACTTGACAGAGAATACCTGTCGCAGAACAGGTGAACAATAACTGGCTCCCGCACACATGTATTTCTCATAGCCTCAGTGAAGGGAATAGCCTCTGGATGCTCTCTCATGTCCCCAGTTAGGGAATGATTGAGTAGTTTTCAAATGAAAATTCTGCTCTAGCATTTCAACCTCCCTAAACCTTTGAATACCTTTTTTTATAGTATGCCATGGAAGTTCTAGTTTTTTTTCCATTTCCTGCAGTATAGGTCACCTTTGAGTCCATGTTTCAGTCAAACAACCTAAAAAAAAAAAAAAAAACAAAAACTGTTAGGGTCTCTTCCAACTGCTACAGTGATAATACAGATAGTAGAGAATCCATAAAATATAACAACACATATGACTTTGTCTAACATTATTTTATTCCACCCTTAGAAAGTATTAATGTAAAATAAGAAAACCTTACATTCTTTTCATCCTCTTCACAGGATACAATTTATAACTTACCACCTGGGGTCTTCAGATTTGATCTAATTTAGCTCTAGAAGCAATGAAAGGTAGTGAGGACAGTCCTCAGAAACATCAGCAGTTCCCTTCATGTGATTGGTTCTTCAGGCAAGGGGAGACCACACCCCTCAAGGAGGGGAGGGTGCTTCTACTGGCAGAGGAAGCTCAGCAGAATTTGTAAAATCAAGATCCTAGTTTTATAAGACTTCAGACTCCATCTCACTTTTCAGTGTCCCATTCCTGACTAATCAATGACTTAATTTAACATAAAAGACCTTGTGAGACTGTATATTCAATTTGCATTGCAATTAAATCACCCATAAGACTAGGCTGTGTGTTTGAGTTTTATAATCTTGGCTCTGTGTCTATAGGGACTACAGGTTTATTTTAGAATCATCACAAACTTTTTCTGATCACTTTCCTGAATCTTTAGTTGTGAATTTAAAGCTCTGCACCACTAATTGGTCTTTTTTCTCTCCCCTCTGAGTACTGTAGCACAATTAAAAGCAACCAATCAACTAAATCATGTTACTTACTTCACTAAGATATTACTGGCAGCAATAGCAACTACTTTGTCTTCTAAGACATTTTATTATAAGAGTCTGATGGGAGTATAATAATTTAAGTGACTATTTGCCACAGATTGACATAGGCTACCAGCACCCTTTACCACTGAGAACAATGACATTAATTCCATTAATACTAATCATATCAGAAAAATTTTTCAGGGGACCCATCCTGAAAATTGTGAATATTGTAATTTCTTATAAGACTAGTCTCTTAATCAGTCAGTGATTGATTGAGGAAGAAAAAATAATATAAGTGAAGCAAAAGTAGGGATGTATTAATGTGATTAGCCTTTTCACAATTGTGGAAGCATGTGGCAAATTGTACATAAAGCTCTTGCCTATGTACCTAATTATGGGTAAGACATT
>VBSM01000413.1:21688160-21726968 GCA_008086735.1 Cheirogaleus medius
GAGAATGTGGCAATTAATACCAATAAAAATGAATAAAAATATAACGATGGAGGAGTATCTCAGCTGAGATTTGAAACATAAATAGAATGTAAATGATAGAGAAGTTCGTGTGGCTTTCATCCTGTGTGGTCAATATGAGCAAAGCATAGAAATGTGACAGTATGTAGCACATTCCAAGCACTATTCAGCATTTGGGATGATTAGAGGATAGATGAAATGGGCAACATGGTTAGAAATGATGGTCAAATAAGCATAAGCCAGATAGTGAAAGCAGTTAAATGTATGGCATGATATTTTCCCTTTATTCTGTAGATACTGGTGGGCTATTGAATGTATTTGGGGAAAAAATGTAAATTTGAGTCGATCTATATAGAGTTTGATTGCTTTGTTGGTCAATTGGAAAGAAGAGATATTATATGAATTTAAACTATTTGAAATAGTGCAGGCAGAATATTATAAATCCCTGTCATGAAGAAGACAAACAGATAAGAAAAGAAAGAAAGAAAACGGTTTTCAAGGGTAGCAGTGATTATATTTGGTCGTAAGTGACTATATTGGGACTGGGATATGGAAATATGCTTTGGAGATTTCTAGTTATATTTTCCGAGTGAAAGGTAGTACCACTAACTGATAACAGGAATAGGGAGAGAGAATAGCAGACAGGACGCTAATTTTGACCACTTAGGAGCATATAAGATATTTAGAGGGTGTTCTATTTATTACTGCGATTGGCACCAGCTCTCACCATTCACAGATGAGTAAAGTGGAGTGAAGTAGCATGATATGTAAATATGCATGCAAGATCTTTAAGATTGCCTTTTCCCTCCCAACTCAGTTATTTTTGACACTTCCTAAATCAGTTTTTCATGTATATCAAAAACCATTGCTGTGTATCACCCCCAGGAAACAGTCACCGTGAGCTTTCTTTTTCAATTTCACAACCCTACTGCTACAGTTTATTTCCCATATATTAATATTTATTTATAGTGCTTTATCTTATTGGGAGAAAGCTGTTGTACTATTTCTTCAAGTTTCCAATCCAGTAGATGCCAGAGCAGGGCTGGTTTAAAACTAGAGATGGAGAAATTATCCTCCTCCCCGGCACAGTGCTGAGGTTTGTCACCTCAGAACTAAATGGCTGTGATTGTTCTCATTACAGAAGTTCCTTCAACTTTCATTTCTCCTCAGTCTTTCATAGAAGTTCCAATGTTGTTCCAGGGTCAAAGGAGACATAGGTACTTTACTATTTTTCTTGCACCTAACACACTCTGCCAACTCTCATTCAGTACTTCTCTTCTGTCTTGAAGCAAAGGGCATGTTTCCCTGCATACTAAACTCGCAACACACAAGTGCTTGGCAGACTTTAATACTTTGTGAGTTAACAAAATTTAAAGCAAAGCATTTGCTCACTACTATAGAATAAACAACTTTTTCTCTTTGTTTGAAAAAGTCATTTTAAACCTCCCAAATTTAAAAGAACAATAAATCATTCTAATGTTAAAAAAATAAATGTACTAATGTGATATGGTTTCGATGTTTGTTGCCTCTAAGTCCCAGGTTGAAATTTAATCCCCAGTATTGGGGGTGGGGCTTAGTGGAAGGTGTTTGGATCGTGGGGGTGGATCCCTCATGAGTGGCTTGGTGCCATTCCCATTGGTAATGTGTGATTTCTAGCTCTATTAGTTCATCCCAGAGCTGGTTGTTTAAAAGAACCTGTCACCTCCTCCTTCTCTCTTGCTCTCTAGCTGCATAACATGCCTGCTCCCTCTTCAACTTCCCCATGAGTAAAAGTTTCCTAAGGCACTCACCAGAAACAGGTGCCAGCCCCATGCTTCTCATTTAGCCCATAGATCATGAGCCAAATAAAACCTCTCTTCTTTATAAATTACCCAGCCTCAGGTATTCCTTTATAGCAAGGCAAAACAGATTAAGACAAAATGTGTCTGCATTTTCCTTATGTGTCTGAGTATTGGCTAAAATCCTGTCAAGCCCTGGCTCCAGTCCTGAGGATCAGAGCTTGAGAATCCTGCAAGAGAAAATGAGAGAAGCACCTGCCCAAGAGTTCTAAAAATAGCCAGGGTCAATTAGGACACCCCACTATTAAATGTGACTGTCAGTTATCTCACTCATAGATCAAAAAGGGAAGCATATTTTAATTATCTAATGCTTACATGAAAATTTATTTAATTTGTTGCTGCTTGCATTTGATTGCCTCCACCTATGTCTCTGGAATCTATGAATTTCAAAGACAAGCTTTCCACATTTTTCTGGAACATGACATTTTACTAGATGATTTGAGCACAAATATGGAAATGAATAGATAAATTATGATTTAATGATAATTCACAACTTCATAGTCATAGGAAATATATGCACGTGTTTCCTTGGATTATTCTCATATAAACCAAGAATAGGAGTAAAGTGGGGAAGAAGTCCTAGAGGATTTAAAAATCACTCTTCTTTGCCAATAGATGTTTTTTGATGGAAACATATGAAAAACATTGCACTTAATCCCAAATAAAAAATTATATCCTCAATTTTATCTCTATAGAAGAAACTGGGGCATAGCCACATTTCTATTAAAGCAAGCACATCCTAGAGATATGCTATGCACTTTGTAGTTATAAAATTATTTTTTCTTCTAAATCAAAATTCTTTCTAAATATAAGTTTAATTTGTGATTTAACAATAAAAACAAAAAATCTTCTGAATTTATTTAAGTATCTTATTTCTGGAATGGAAAAGATATTTTCGAAATGTTAGATCATAATATTAGTACACATTTCTTCTATAAAATTATTTGAATTCATTCAGATAATTTAACACCTTTTTTACTGTGTTGCTATTTATAACTGCAGCTTATTTTAAACTGCTGGAAATAATTTAGTTTAAGATATTCAAGTTCATTTACTAAATAAAGGACACTTTATCAGGCAAGATAAAAATTCCATTAGGGAATGTCCTACAATCATTTGATTGACAAACTGCCAGTGCAAGGGATGAGATTACCAAACAGACATGGTTTATAAGAGAAATTAATAGAACCTGAAAGTGGTTAGAAAAAAATCCCTGTGCATTATAGTTAATTACCAAATAACAGTACTCCACAGCTCTTTCTCTAGGTATTGAAAAGTGTAATGAAGTTTTCAGTTGAAAGAAGCACAGCTTACACTTCACGAGTGCTTGCACTTTTCATATAATGCCAGTCACAATTCCTAAGTTCTTCGAAAAACCTTACTTTTATCCCCACTTTATATCAGAATAAAGCAGCATCACTGTGACAAATACATTTTATGAATAAAATGATCAGTATGGGGGACAGAGAGGAAGCATTTAAAGTTTTTGGATCTTTACCCAAAGATGTTCAATATATTGTATTTACTTTGTCCATTTTATCCCAGGATACCAAAAACATTGGCCTACCAGTTAACCACAAACATGTAAGTAGTGTAAGTAATAGGCAGAAGATCATTTAAGTTATTTTGAGATGTATTTTAAAAACACAAATTTTTAAAAAAATATTGGAGGAGACTGGAATCACATTTGTACTACCAACTAAATGGTATACTTAGGTAAAGTCTTAGAAAAAAAGGAAAAATTTCTGGAAAGTACTCCTAATTTTTAGGCCCCTGTAGATCATGATGTGCCATAGGATGCGTGGAGGAGGAATATATGAACAAGACTTGCATCCACAGTGGTAGAATATGATATTCCCCCCAGAGTTTTTCACATATAATATTAATTCTGTTCACATTAGCATGCCTCTGTACTGACAATGCCACAATACTTTTTCTGTCCTTAAACATACAAATAAACACATAAAACACAAGTCTAAGATTATGTAGTTACAACATAATGTGGTAAATTAGAGTGAATTTCAATGTAGGATTTTCTTTTATCAAATATATTCTAAGGTAAATTTTAGCATGCCATGTTGAAAATAATTCTAGGTTGGTTGTTAGAAATTTAATTTCTTATGCTATCATATAAATTCTGTTACTTTTGGAAACTTTTTCATAGTATTTTTTTTTCTTTCTGTTAAACATTGCTTAACAAATTTCAACACTTTATTTGGAATTAAAATTAGAATAGTGATTAATATTTTGTTGGTATTAAATAAAATTTTGTTGATTGAAAGAAAAAAGAAATACATTACTTCACAATGTTAATCAATTTAATTATTTATCTGAACCTCAATTTTCATAAGTGTTTCTCATGTAGCACTTCATTACAGAATATAAATTATATTCATGTCTACATAATTTTAATTATGCTAATAACTAGGATTAATTCAGATGTGTTTTCCCTCATTTGTAAATTTATGGCTTGAGACTAAACAGCCTCCAGTGACGTTTAAAAAATTATTTCTAATATTTTACATTTAAGAAACATGAAAAGAGATTCAAATTCTGCAATGGTATAAAGCCACTAAAACCCGTCCTTTCCAGGGATGACACATAAAATCTCTCTATTAAATACAATAAGAAACTACCTAAAATCTGCAAAAATTAAAAAAAAAAAGCAGGTTTGATTGTAGACATTAGTCCAAACTTAGATAAGTGACCTTTATAGAAAAAAATATGCCTGTTTGTGATGGTTGTTATCGTTTATCCTCTCATTGCTTTACTCTAAGGGTAGGAATAAGTTACAGAGAAATGAAACTATGTGGAGAGAATAAAATAATAGAAGGTCCATCTTTTGGTCCAGAGGAACCAGAGTCCTCTGTAGGCAAAGTATATAAAATAATTCCAAAGGAAACCTGGAAGAGGTTTCCTAATTCTATGCCTTAACCCTCACATGTATTAGCCTAATGCCTAAGTTTACAAGGCATGGGACAGGCCCCAACAATATAATGATGAAGGCTTTCAAAGCTGAACTGAGATGTGAGCCACCCACATCAGTTTCAGACTAAGCCCTGGATAACACATGAGTGCAGCTGACCAAAACCAACGTAGCAAAGACATAGCAATAAAGAGAAGGTAATATAAAATTATTGTTTTTTTAAAAAAGAAAAAAAAAGAAATTCTCAGTAGTAAAAAGAAACTATAGAAAAAGAACCAAATGGGAAACTTGGATCTGAATAATACAGTAGGCTGGAGAGTGGGGTTGGGGGAGGGAACTCAGTGAAGGGGGTCAGCTGCAGAATGTAGATGAGCAAGGAAAGGGCTAATTAACATAAGATCTACCAATAGATATTTTTCAATTTGAAGAACAGAAGGGGAAAAAAAGATTTAAAAATTATTGACAAATTGTAAGGTACACGTGGGAAACTATCAAAGAGAATAATGTACGGAACATTGGAATATCAAAAGAAAACGAGAAACAGATTAGCTTATTTTTATGCATATATATACACACACATATGCGAACACACATACATATAAAAATAATGGCTAAAAATCATAAATATAATAAATATATTTATAGATTTTAGAAGCTGAGGATTCCAGATAAGGTAAACCCAAAGAAAGCCACACTTATATACATGAAATTATAATACTGAAAACCAAAAATTAAGAAAAACCTCTAGAAAGCAACTAGAAAAAAAATTACAATGATTGTGAATTTTTCACCAGAAACCAGTGGGGCTAGAAGACAGTGGAACAACATCTTTAGAGTGCTTGAATAAAAGACTCTCAACCTAGAATTTTATATTCAGTGAAAATATCCTTCAGATATAAAATGGAAACAAAGATACTCTCTGATAAAAAGAATTAATTTCTGAAAAAACTACTCTATCGATAATGGTAACAGATAAAAGTAATGATAGAGGGAATCTTGGATCATCAAGAATAAAGACAGAACAACAGAAATAGTAAATATCTAGGCAAATATAAAAGACTTATTTTTACTACTTGTATTCTTTAAAATACACATGAAAGTTTAAAGCAAAAACTATAAAAACGTCTGGTGGAGTTTTTAATGCATGTAGATTATACTATAATAACTATAACATGAAAGTCAGTAGAGAAATAAAAAGACCTGTATGTTTCAAGAATTCAACACTAAGTGAGAATTTACCCTTGGCAGACTGTGAAACTTTATGTGTGTATATTGCAGCCAGGAAAAAAAAAAAAGCTAATAATTACAATGGTCCACTAAATATACATATACAAATAACCCAAAAGAATACAGATAAAGAGAAGAGAGGTACACAAAACTGGAGAGACAAAAATGAAACAAATAATAAAATTGTATGTCTAAGTCTTAACCTACCGATATTTACATTAAATGTTGTTATAAAAATTCCAATTTAATGCCAAAAATAGAGTGGATTTAAAAAAGCAAGACCCTACAATATGTTGCCTAAGAAAGACTTATTTAAATATCAAGATAAAGATAATTTGAAAGTAAACAGATGAAATATAATTAATCTCTTTAACAGTGAGTTTGCAAAATATATGATTCTGTTAGAATTATTCCAATTAAAATAAATTTTAAAAAATCCTTTCTTCTTTTTTTTTAATTATAAACTTTCCACATAAATATGTGGAATAATACCAAAACTAAAATTAAAAGTGAAATTCTTAGGCCAGGCACCCAACTATAATCTGAGCATTTTGAGAGCCAAGGTGGGAGGATCCCGGGAGGCCAGAAATTCAAGATCAGCCTGAGCAACACGGCAAGATGCCATCCATCTCTACAAAAATTAGACAAATTAGCTGGGTGTGGTGGTGGTGTGAAACTGTAGTCTCAGCTACTTGGGAGGCTAAAATGGAAGGATTGCTTGAGCCCAAGAATTTGAGGTTACAGTGAGCAGTGGTTGCACCACTGCACTCCAAACTTTGTCTCAAAAAATAAATAATAATAATAATAAATTCTCATATATCCATGGTAGATATGGTGGTAGTAAGAGGCAGAGATCTACGTGGTACTATTTGTCCCACTCAGCACCTCCACTCCAGGCAGGGAGACACTGGTTTATTTGTTTCACTGTATTAGAACAGGATGATTTTCTTAAAATATTTTTGTCTATATTTAAGGTGAACAACATGATGTTTTGATATACCTATGTACAATGAAATGATTACCACAATCAAACAAGTGAACATGTTCACTTTCCTTAATTAACCTCTTTGTGTGTGTGTGTGTGAGTGTGTGTGTGTGGTAAGTGCACCTAAAATTTACTCTTAGCAAATTTTCAATATGAAATGTACTATTATTAACTATAGTCCCCATTCTTTATATTAGATATCTAGATGTATTCACCTTATATAACCACAAGTCTATACATATAACCACAAGTCTACACATTTGCCCTACATCTCCCCATTTTCTCCCATTCCCCATCCCTGGTAACCACCATTTGATTCTCTGTTTCTATGTATTCAACTATTCTTAGATTCCACATATGTGAGATCATACAGTAATTTTCTTTCTGTAACTGTTTTATTTCACTTAGCATAATGTGTTCCATTACCGGTTAAAGCAGCAATTTTACATTTTGATAGGGATATGTAAAAATTTACATCCTAAAATAATCTTGTCAAAATCTCTAAATCAAACTATGAAAATTAATGACACTGTGAAAAAATCAGGACAAATTAAATCAATTAAGCATAAATCTTAAAATAATTTTCACAGTGCAGAAAATGATAGCATTGACCCAAATAAAATTATTGAATCATTGAGAAGTAGGAATAGTCAATTTAGAATTATGAAATGCACTCATTATGATTTCAAATATGGTACTTAGTACTGGCAAATAGAATATAAAACTCTGAATCTCCTGTATTAGAAAACCCAGGGAATACACGAAATCATCACTTGCAGGGCTTTATTAAAATGTGAAGAACAATCACCAAAACTATTTTGAAGCATATATGAAATATTTGTTTTCCAGAAACAATATAAGAAAAAGTATGATTAAATAAACCATAAATGCTACCTTAAAATTTTCTTCAAGATTTTATTTGATATCACCTTAGAATTTGAAGCTTACACAATTGATGAGAATTTATTGAAGCCATAGGCTAAAGCTATGGACAAATATATTTCAGGTTGAAAAAAGTCAGCTAAGCTTGAAAATGTACCCTCATAGAATGACGGGGTCAAAAGATGTGTTATAAATTTCTCAAAAGTCATACTAGAACAAATGAACTGAGAAAATGATGTTAAGCTGGCAATTTTCTTTAAACTTGGTTAATTAAATTGGAAGTGGGAATGAGAATGATTGAGCCATTTCAGCAACCATTTTTCCCTTCGTTTACAAAGAAAATAACTCTAAAATTATTTTATTTGAAAATCATTTTATTTATGGCTGATAAAAAAAATTGGTGAGAAAATTTTCAAGAAGAGATGTGAAATTACGTATTTAGTTTTATTCTTTGTCGTGGTAGTGCTCAGAAAAAAAATGTGAATGTGCGCCAAATTTAGGGCCAGCATATCTGTGGGAAGGCATGAGTTCTATTTGAGCAAAACTAAGTTTCAAGAAGATAGTTACATGTATTAGTCTGGTGGTCTTGGCTTAAGATACTAACTTTGGAGTAGGGTAAAGAGCTCTTTGTTCCTGTGTTTTAAGACCACAGGAATAAAAAAAAAAAAAAACTTGAGAAAAAGATGCAAAAGGAAAAGAACACCAAAAAATTTGAAAATTTAAAATTCAGGTACAGGAGAAAAGTGAAAGATAATGAAAGCCACATGCCTGTAACACTGGAGGGAAATCGGAAGGCTGTGGTGACACAAACAAAATGAGAAATTTACGAAGAAGTATATTGAGGTTTAAAGTCATATTTCAATGTCCCCTTTATTCCAAGAAAATAAAATTATAAATAACTAAATGGTAACATATAGACAAATACATTATCAATGACCAAGGGGGATGAGTTGTTCAGAAAAAAAAATAGGTGAAATAAACTTGTCTAATATTCTATAGAGCTACATTTAGAACAAATCCGTATAGTTACTAAATCTGATTTCCACTGAATCACTATGTAGGGAGAGAGGAGTGTAAAATCTCCCCAAATATCTCACTGACACATCTCTACTTGAGGAGTGTATAATATTTAGGATTGAAAAGAGAACCACCAAAAAAACTAAAACTAAAAGGAACAAAAAATTGAACAATTCAGGGAAAGCTGACAGGAAAAATACATATATGTGTTAACTCTAATATACACAATTACTAAGATAACCATTAAAAGAATTAATGTGATAGACTATCTCTCCAATAAACTCCATTTAGCTATAAAAATTATAAAAACCAATCATTTAAGTCTCTGGAAATTCAAAGTCTCTGGAAAAGTATATAAAGTAAACGAAGAAACATTCATTCAAGAATATCCACTAAGGGCCAGGTGCGGTGGCTTATATCTGTAATCCTAGCACTCTGGAAGGCCGAGGCGGGAGGATCGTTTGAGCTCAGGAGTTCGAGACCAGCCTGAGCAAGAGAGAGACCCCATCTCTACTAAAAATAGAAAGAAATTAGCTGGACAACTAAAAATATATAGAAAAAATTAGCCAGGCATGGTGGCGCATGCCTGTAGTCCCAGCTATCTGGGAGGCTGAGGCAGGAGGATTGCTTGAGCTCAGGAGTTTGAGGTTGCTGTGAGCTAGGCTGATGCCACAGCACTCTAGCCTGGGCAACAGAGTGAGACTTTGTCTCAAAAAAAAGGAAGATCCACTAAATCTCCGTGAAAATAGGAAGTCTATGGCATTTGAGCCAGAGTCTTTGACTGATGAGTATTCTTAGTGTGGGATTTTCTATGAGGGTGAGATTTTAGAAATCAGATAATGCTTTATAATTGGCTTTTAAGCACATCTGGCAGTCTGTGATTATGTCTCTATTTCCTGGTGCCTATCTGGGTTTTTTTGCAGTCTGAGTAGGTTCACATGGGTTGTACTGTTTCAAGGGGAAGAATATCTGGACATTGGATTTGGGTTCTTAGTCTTACATAAGCAATTCCTCAGTTCCTACTTTTGGTTGTTCTTTAATCATCTGGTAGGGTTTGATAGGTTTACTATTATTTGAGTTCTTATGATAGCTCCAGATCATTAATTCTGGATCTGATAACTATATTAAAATTCAAGAGCACTGAGTTCCAGTGCTTGTTTTATAGTGTTAGCTTTTGTTACTGTGGAAAATTTAGGGCCCATCAAATATAGGGCCCATCTTCTTGTCTATGAAATGACTAGTTGGATAAAACTGACCTCTGTTCAACCTCTTGAATTTAAAATTCAAGGAATTTATCAGTTAAACATAGATTACTATGGTAAATTTGTTGTGCAAAATTAATGTATTAAAGTTGCTGCTAAATGTAAAACTGAGCTTTTATTTCAGGATTTTCAAGCAAATTTAATTCAAGCAATCTAGGTTGCATAGTCCACTAATATTTCTTCTGAAATTTTCCACTCTGTTCAATGATTCAACATATTTTAACTCTAATTTCATTTGCTAGAGGGTAACAAATCTTCCTAATTAGCATGTAAATCAAGATGGTTGTATTCTTTTTATTAGCTTTTTTTATAGCTTAGCTTTGAAACACTGACTTTTTTATATGCTTTCTTATTTTCACTCATTACATACTTCTAACATGAGTAAAAATGTTATAAAGACTTATTTTGCATGCTAATGAGCAACTCTAATGAGTGAATCAGTGTAAGGAATATTGCCAATTTGTTGACATCTAATTCAGTGATTCTAAATTTTCTTTTATTGAACAATGTAAAAATTTTTGTTGTTTTTTAAGAGTTCCTGTTGAATCTTTTATTTTCTTTTTACTGCATTTGTTAATTTTTTGGAATCTTTGTTTTGATATGAATGTTTAAATACCAGGCAATCATTTGTTATAGATTATTCAATTTATATGAAATATTTGAATGCTTATCTTCCTTAAGAGAAAATTGACATGAAGAAGAAAATATTTATGCAGCCATTAATTTTTTTTCATATTTTATAGCTGAAATATAAAACAACATTTTTTATTTTCTACCATTTTTCCAACATTTCCTCACAACATAAAATCAGGCAGCATAGAAAACTGGAGTTAATCTTGCCACCATACATTTTTAATAATACAGATATCTATGATCCTTATAATTGTAGACTTAGGTGAAATCAATCAATTTTCACTCAGAGAAAAATGTATCCAAAGAGAACTTCAATCCACATGCATTTATTTTTATGAATTTTTTCCCCTTTTAAGCCTACTGATCAATTATTAAAGTCAAACTAAAAAAAATCACCAAAGGATCATCAAATTGAAAACTGAAAACTTGGCATATTCCATGGAATGGAATTTATATGTTTGATATGGTTTTTGACTTCAGTGCACATTAAAGCTGCATTTTTACATTTAAAAAATAAACATGAAATGCATTGCTTTTTCAGTAAGAAAAATAAACAGGATAGTAGCTCTCAATTTTTACATTTAAGGAATTACATAATCTTTGTATCATATTGAGAATCATTCACTTGGGAAATGGTTAGATATATTTCAATAGTTTGTCATAGCTTTTCAATCTATAGCAATTCATCCCTAACTGTAATTAATTCTAACCTCTAACTCTTTCAATATTTTTGATCTCTTCTATTTTCTCAACTCCTTCCTTTTATTATTAAGGGATACAATGAAGGGAACACTAACTTTACGGCTGATATCTAAGGAGGAAAGCCAATGAGATAAAAGCAACAAACTCAAAGGGTCATGAGATGGGCAAAATCAGTTCATAGTTGTATGATAACAAGAGCCCTAACATAACATACTCTGACACTCCAAAGGCAAATGTATTGATCAATTGGTTAACATTTAATTATTTGGCTAATGTCATGAAACCTGAGCTTTCAGTAGTGATGGTATTTGTGCTTTCCTGAACTAAACTCAGCTAGTTTACCATCAAGCGATTCTATTGTTAAACCAGAATTACAGTCATTCTGTTAAAATACCAGAACATTCCTTTGTATTGGAAAAGCACATGCCTACAAAAGTGGTTAAAAAAATCTAAGAACTGGCCATTATTTTAGACAATTATCTAAAACAAATGACTGTGTTGTTTTTTCATTTTTGTAATAGAGGCAAATTTCAGAATCTTCAATGACTTTGTTTCTGAAATATCTCTGTTAGAAAGTCATAAATAATGCACTTTAGAATGATGTTCTAATTTCCTCCACAGTATTTCTGTCTTATTGCTATATATTCTTTATCTTTTACTCAAGGAGAATTGTCCAAAAAATGACACTTAGGATCAATTCAGTTAATGGTCATAATTCCCTAAGTTTTGATGTGACTTTAATAGATGATGAAAATATATCTTTTCTCCGAACCAAATTCTGAAATAAATGAAAGATAATCAGGAGTCAGGTAGATGGAGTATAAAATACCAGTGAGTTTTTTTTCTTAACAGAGATGTTTTAGAATATAGCCTAGATGTGCAGCAAAATATGAACTTGCTAATACTGAACATCAGAATTATTGACTTTTGTACCCAGTCACAAGTAGCACTAGTCAACTGAAGGGTTTTCTTCAAAGATAGGGCACCTTTACTATTAGGTTTAATGTAAGTGCAAGAGCAACCTGGATCACGTGTTCTCTATTGACACACAGATCTCCTATAACAGAGACTGTTAGTCATATTTGCTGTGTAATTTGTATTATCCTCACTAATGAGGTAAGTCAGTACCTGAAAGTACAAAAAGAATCCAAAAGTCTTTTATGAATTAATCTCCCTCTATTTGGAAGTAATCAGGAGAAATGAAGAATAAGTATACCCCTCAAAAAACCCTACTTTTTTGTTTTTTTAACACAGTGTGCTCAACCATTAAGGCTGTGATCAAGAAGGATGATTCAGTCTATGGGAACAGAGAAAGAAGAGGCTCAAAATAAAGCATTTCTCCTTTATAAATGCTTTTGGAAAACACTAGGGCCTGAAATGGGTTGTAATAATGTATTAACTAAGTTAGCTGCAAAGTCTTTCTATACCCAAGGCTGAAATTGTATTCCTTCTTCTACCTCCCATTCTAATTTTTTTCTAGCTATATTGCTCAATATAGCCTTATCAAAAGCCCTTTAATGAGATCAGACTTCATAAAGATACTACAATACAATATAACAAAAAATATTATTCCCCATTTGAAGAACTACCTCCCAATTCTCATGGAGGAATTAAAGCCACAAATTAAATTCTCTTGAGAATTAAAGCCCAAATGGACTTAAGTCGAAAGTCAAACTCCTTCCGCATGAATTTGAAATTAAAGAAAAATAAGTCCAAACCATGGCTTACCTAACTTATTAATAAATTCTGTGTTATCTAGAAAGTTTATCAATCCTTGACTAAATTCTTCTATCCTTTTTGCTTAGCTGCTGCTGCCTAAACTGTCTCTAAGTGATATGAATATGTATTACCAGGATCCAATGCTCAGCGATCATAAAAAGGACTCAGTGGTATCTGGGTTAAGGAAGATAGACACAGAAAAAATTTATTTTAGTATTTTAGTGTGCTGTCAGTTTATGCTACTTATCCAGAATCCATATTCATGATATTCGAGAATGCACATATATGTGTGTGTGTTTGTGTGTGTGCATGTATGTGTGTGTGTGTAGCAGCAGGGATAGCACTGAGAGAGTAGACCAGGGCAATTTCTGCCTTCTTACATAGTTGAGAGGTTTAACATGGAGGCAATTTCAGTCATTGGGCCTTAATTGGGGCATATTTCATTTTCCTTTGTGGATATTTAAAATTCTTAACTTGCATTTTCCATTTGAGCCCTGTGTTTCTGGCATTCAAGTGTTGGGTAATCCCAACATTTGTTTTAGCTTAAGAAATGTCCTCAGAGGTTTCCTGAACTGAATCTTCTATTGATGCCTCTGAAGCTTATGCCCCAGAGTCTTAAGGAGAATCAACATCCCTGCCATGTTCTTCTCAAAACACTGTTTAATTTGGGTCTTGAAATTCCAAAGCATGGTCACAGATTATATAACTATTCAATGCAAAACCCAGTTAATTACAAGCCTTGCCATAAGGGGTGAATCTTGGGCCTGTGAACAAGCCACAGAAACTAAAGTTATCTTCCATAGAGTTTGCTCTTGTGCTTGAATATAGGTTACAACATATTATAGGCCATCTAACTCTGCCTGCATAGACGTGGAATTAGTCATTTGAAACTCTAAGCTCACCAGTGCTCTGTTGCTCATGCAGAAGTCAAGTACTATGATGTTGGATATCCTGTCTTACAGATATGGCTAATGAAAAAGGAAAGCAGATTTTTATTTTTAATTCTTTTTTGCCAGTGTGTATAAAATATTTAACTCCAAACTCACCCTCACTTGCCAGATACTCCAGATTATACTTGTTCAATTTTAAGTCAAGCTGCAACATACTGTACCATAAGGCCCCAAGCCTGGTTTTTGACCCTTTGGCCTTTGACTCTATCCTAATATAAACTTCTCTTTATAAAAATGAACACTGGCTTGCATATACAGAGCCATAAGGTGTAGGTAACTGCCAACATCAAAATCCCATGTGGTTCACTGGCTTAAAGTCTGAAGTCTAAGTTTGCAGCAATTAAAAGCCAACTGTGCAACTGAGAAAGCAGCTGCAAGGCACAATATAGGCCACTGTCAACATTTCAGGCAAAACAGCAAACTCTCCTACTCTAACAAAAATCTTCTTTGTCTTTCTTGGTTCAGTGACATTAATACTTAAAGTCCCTTCCCTGGTATCACCAGAGCCTCAGCCATGCCAAAATACTTTGTTCCATGCAATTCTCCCCTTAAGTTTCAAAGTTCCTTTATCGATACATGTTACTATTTAATAATATTTTACCTCTGATTTAAACTTATTTTCCCCAAACTGTAGGACTTCCCTGCTGAGGAGTTTTTCCTATATAATTTAACACACCAAAGAATATAACCAAAGTGAGATCAAAATAGCGCATTTAATACCAGCTGGATATGAGACAATTATGGACTTTTAATAGTGAACTGCAGAATTAGACAGACAACCCACCCAGACATAGTCCTACTGAGAACCCCCCAGGCCTGGCCCAATTAGATAGAGCCTTGACTTCTAAGTCTCCTTTGGCTGGGAGCAAATCAGAGGACCCGCTCTCTGCAGGCAGGAAGCTTCACAGAATGGCCTAACTGAAACACACAGTTCTCTGTGCCAACCTCAAAATAACACAACAATGATTCCATTTTCCTGGGACTAGGGTTCGTGAGAAGTGAGGCAGAAGGGAGAATGGAAATCCTTCTACATGAAAGAAAATATCAGGAATTGGGAATAAGTATTTCCTGTGATAGGACTAAGGGAAAAATGTCACAGGTCAGATTTTAAATAAGGACTGCAATGTCCATAATGGTAGATTTCATTTTACATACCCTAGACTTCACGGAGTTACTGTAACTGAGAGAAAGCCCAAGTCAATTAAACAATAAAGTCCTAGTAAATTCTTACATTCATGTGTTTGATCTTACAACATTGTATTGTTGGGAGCTGTAGGTCCAGATGAATAATAAATGGTCTTTGATTTCTAGGAGCTCAAGACAAAATAAATAATGAAAAGAATCCATATGTTTGGGTCATGAGATTATAAAGACAATTTTTCATACATTTCTGTTACCAGTGTGACATTTTCAAAACAATAAATAAAAAGGATGAAATGAAAACAGTGAGAGTGTTGAATTACCAGTACTTCTTAATTGGGGTAGACTTTAGAATTTAGAAATGCTTATTCTTGGATTCTACCTTGTAAGTGTTCTGAGATTAAGAAGATGGTCTCTAGGAGCTCAAGACAATGATGGAGAAATTTATGTAATAAAAATAAAAAATATACTAAGATATAAAACAAGTGTAGTAAAAGCTAATAGAAGAACCAAGGCAAGAACTCAAGAACATGGAAAGGTAGTTACTTTCTTTGCAATAGGAAAGCTTATATATTGTTGAGTAATAATACAAAAGGATATTGAATCACAGAAATGTGATTTACTTGCTTTACTATGAATATTCTATATTTAACATATAAATTAATTGATGCTATGATACATATATATATATATCAGTTATTTCATCACCAAAAATGCATTTACCTCCTGCATTCCTAGTGTCATAAAACAAACAATTTTAGAGTTCCAATGTAGTTATGGCATGGATGGGTTGTCTGTCTAATTCTGTAGTTCAGAATTAGAGGCCCATTGTAGCTTTATAACTAAGCCATCCCTTCCAACCAAGTCAATAATACAGATAAAAAAATTAAGACATCAGAACCTCAAATAACAAGAATAATAAAAATAATTTTGGAAATTTGTAGCATAATCACGACCAGAAAATGCAATAATTTGATACAGATGTTATTGTTTCATTTGTATGTTGGTTCAGAAGAATTATCAGTACTAAAAGCACATAATAATTATGCTATGTATTATATCTATCCACATAAGGCATTTTCTAATACATTTTTCTGTGATGTAGACTTTTATAAGTCTTAAGAATTCTTTTGGTAACTTTATAAGATTAAATAAAAAGCAAACAACTTCTGATATGCTTAACAAAATGTATATCAGATAACCATTTTTTTACAGCATAGTAACACTAATTTTTCTTGTAGTTAACAAGAGAAAATCTATGCAATGTTTTAATAGAAGACAGACTTAGAAAATAGAAAATGTTTCTGTATGGGAGAAAATCAGAAGCTATTTCAAGAAAAATTGCAAGAGAAAAAAAATGCTATCTTTGAATCTACAATCCACCATTCTGAAAGGAACTTGACAGGATTCGCCTCTTACACATCCATTGATTCTCACTTTTTTCTGTAGCCAGGGCATCTTAGAGATATGGAAGAAATCGATATTTACATCAATCATTGAACAAATGCTTACTGAATATTCCTTAAAGCAACGAGAGAGGGAGAAGCTATAAAGAAATGGATACAAAATATAAATGACAGCCTCCTTGCTTCCAAGATGCTTTGATCACATGGTGTAATTGGGAAATGAGGTAGCACCAATGTTTCTGTGATTCAGACAGGCAGGTGGCACAAAAGCCTGAAGCAGCTGGATATCACACAACAAGGAGTAGTAGAAAATGTGATAAATTGAGAGTGTGTCCCCATCCTAAGTTATTAGCTTTTACTTTATAATCTTGTGTTAGCTGAACAAATACATTTGGGAACTTTTTTCAAGAGATTACAAAGTTTCCCAAGTTAAAAACAAAGCTCTATTCACTAATGATTAGACACAGCAGCACATATTCCCCTGGACAAGTTAGGTAGGCCTGCCAGGATTCTATCTGAATGAGAGATGAAAGAGACTGATGAAGAGCCCATCCTAAGAAAAGTGACAGGCAAGTCCATAAGGAAACTTAATAAAAATGCCCAGTTGTAGCTGAAAAGAGACAAATCCAAACAGAGCCTGATGTGCCTCACTTAGGTCTGTCCCTTTTCCAGGCCCATCCTATACTCCAATCAGCAAAGCCATGGAGCTTAATTCTAACATCACTCTCTAAATCCTGATTGCAAAGACCTGATGGAGACTGGTCATTTAACCTACGTAATCAAGATTACTCTATCTAGTACAAAACGAATTTATATTTACTTACATATGTGAGAAGAATACTTTCCAGTATGTGACTTTCTTTCTAGACTTTCCTCCGACCAAGGAAAGAATTTAAGAGAACATTACTCCAATGGGTTTTTGAATTAGTGGAAGTTAAGATATATTTTATCACCTCTATTTCACTCAGAGTAGAATGCATGAATAAAACATCCAATTCTAGCTGATAATATACTGTATAGCATTTTAGTCATGGTAAAATGATAAATTACATCACAGATGTGCAATTTCTATTGCAGATATCAATAGAGCTGATGTTATAGACACCGCACCATTTTTTTTTTTATTGGAGCAGAATATCTTTGGCTGTTTGATTTTTGTTTTGGAGTGTTCTATTGGAGCAAAGATAGTAGAATTTATACCCAAAATGCTATAAAAATAAAAAATTTTTTCTGGGGAACTTAATGACAAGCCTACAATCAAATTAAATGTTGGCATGATTTCAAGTAGCTCTAAAGGAATATAGTTTATTTCTTAGCAAATTGACAACTCCTTCCTAGCAGTATTAATCTCTCATTGCTACCGTAACTAATCACTGTAACTTTAGTGTCTTAAAAGAATACAAATTTATTCTCTTAGAGTTCTGGAGGCCAGAAGTTTAAAATCAAGGTGTCAGCAGGGCCACATTCCTTCTGAAGGCTGGTGGGGAGCCTTTTTCAGCTTTTAGAGGCCACACTCATTCCTTTGCTCCAGGCCCTTCTTTCACTCCAGCTCTGGTTCCACCTCCACATACATCTTTTTGCTCTGATTCTGATCCTCTCATCTCCCTTTTATAAGGATCTTTGAAATTACACTGGACCTACCCAGATAATCCAGGATAATCTCTCATTTCAAGATTCTTTACTAAATCCCACCTGCAAAGTACCTCTTACCATGTAAGGCAACATATTTACAGGTTCTGGGAATTAGGACATGAACGTCTTTGGAAGGCCTTTATCCAGCCGACCATACTAATACTAATACTAATACTAATACTAATACTAATACTAATAGAAAATCTCTTCACTCTTTTATTTTAGGTGTTCTTAGAATGACAGACAAATTGTCAGTGCTCATTAAGTATTTGCTGAGTAAATGAAGTTTGCCATACCTTTGAGGGTACAATGATTAGCATCAACACATGTGATGGGATCCAACCAGAGGAAGAAATTGGATCAATAAGTGTCTTTCATTAGAAGATTTTGATACATGAAGAAGAGTTAGATGGAGCCCATATCACAGCATCCTAACCAAGCTGGTACTTACTCCCTGATGATGAGAATGTAGGATGCATTTTACACAGCTAGCCTCAGGACTATGAAAAATATTAATAAATATAATGAAATAGTGTAGCCAAAAGAAGGACTATGTGGCCAATTTTTACTTTCCTTGACTCCATTTCTTTATTAAATTTCTTTGCTTTTTTATTACATAAGCTTGGAATGAGGAATATTAGAAAATAGAGCCAACTCTGCTTACCGAAAGAACCCATATCCTCTAAGATCATTTCCTTTTTTCTTTTCAATATGAACATAAATGATGCTTATTTAAAATGTCACATAGAGTTATATATAAATTGAAAATATTACATTAAATCCCCTTATTTTCCTTTTGCCCTCTTTCCAGTAACCAGAAAAAAAATCACTTTTAATTATTTTGTTAGTATTCTATAAAATGTTTTCTATGTATATGTGCAGAGATCTTTCTTTTTATAATAAAAATAATAGGATAATATAATTCATTCTATTTTAAACCTTGCACTTTGTAACAGTCAATTGATCCTGAATATATTACTTCACAGATACACTTAGGACTACTTCATTCCATTTATTAGACATCTAGAATTATACTGTATAAATAGAGAATGATATACCTTATTTTATGATTTTGCTTACCTTTACCACATTTTCACTAACATTGGATATAACCATATTAAAATAACATATCATACAATATAATTTTCACTTCATTATCAGAAAAAAATGTGAACTTTCTGTGTGTGTATATTCTTGTTTTCAGAATAAAATAGTAGTAAATATAATGTCTATACTTTATAAGCATAGATATTAGGTGTCAAATTTAATACTCACTGAGAATGGGATTCTTGAGAAACATAATTTACTGGAAGCAAAAGGGCTTCACAGGAAGATGGAGATAGAAAAGCTGATGTTATTGGTCAAACTGTAGCTGGACTTAGCTGTCCATTACCGAGGGATTGGGAAAATGGGTGTCAGCCTGACGCTGGGAAGGTTTTCCTCCAGAAGAGAGGGGAAAGAGTTCGGAAGTTCCCAAAGGTGGTTTAGGGTTTTGGGAAGGCTAAGAACACTTTCTCCAAAAGTGAGAAGAAAGTGTCGAAGAATCCCTAAAGTTAGGCCTTGTATGAGACACCCATATTAGGCTTGTGTGTTGTTCTGTCTTCCAGGTGAAAGGAGACAGATTAAATTACTTCTCAAAGTTGAGTAAGGTTTTGGATAAAGCAGCCTCTATGTCTCTTAAGCCTGAAAGCAAATGAGTCACATTTATTGGTACAGAAATACTTATGTTCCCGTTAATTTCTCCTTCCCCTTTTACTCTGACCTCAGCTTCTTTATGGATTCCAGATAGGGCTGAAGTCAACCTATCGCCAAGGGGACCAATAGCGCTACACATTTTCTGATTATCCTGGGGAATGTCATGGAGGCTAGAGATTTGAAAAGTTACAACTCTGTTGGATGCAGACTCCTAAGTACCTTTTCCCAGGGGAGGAAGGATGCTGGTCTTAGGGATGGCCCAAAGTGCTAAGCAATATAGAGTGGAACTGTGGTGGCACTTGAAGATACAGAAAGAAAGAACTCTGTGAGCCCTGACACTCCCCAGACAGTGGGAAATACACAGGTAAAGACATGAGTCTTGGGGCAAGGGGGAGAGAGAGAGAGAAGGATGCATTCCTCCACCCATCCCTATCACGTGACCTCTGCTACAGCCAGCTACCCTCCTGCGTTCCCAGATTCCTGGCCAGGAGATAATAGTTAGTTGTGATTTTCATCTTTGGAATGCTAAATGGGTGTTAAGAGCCAGGGCTTTGAACAAATGTGTATTGAAGAAAACAAATGAGGTTTAAAAATTTTTATTAATACATTTAAAAAGATTTTATGTTGTTTTGTTCCTTCTGTATATTAATCCAGGGTAGAAATTGATATCGTTTGTCATATTACTGTAATTCTCCAACTCATAATGCCTGAGAGGATCATCCCAATTGGGAAAAGCTGCAGATAAAAGAGTGTGCTGTTGGGCAAATCCCCCTGTTGTTTGCCACCAGTGGGGATGCTGGGACACAGCACGGAAGCCTCTAACTTTTGAGGTCCTGCAGTCAGAAAAAAACTATCTTTTTGACCTCAGTGTGTAAAGGGAGATAGAATATAAAAGAAAACAGCCTCCAGCCAGAGGTATCTTTTTGTCATGTTGGACCTGGCTACTAGCTGTGCCTCTTTTGAAAAACTTGCTACCGAGCTCTCGTTGAAATCAAATGCCTGACCCATAAAGGCGTGGTAACTCTCAGACTAAATACCATTTTTGAGTGGACTCTGTGACTGACAAGATGAAAAGCAATTAGAAGCAAAACAAAACAAAACAGAATGCCTTGTTTGTAAGATGAACTTGGCATGTTAAAGACTGGAGCACTTATGGTCTAGTAGTTATCTTGGCTTTACATGGAAAAGTGTCAGCTATCCCTGTGGGGGGAAACTTTATCTTCCACTCCAAAGCCTGAAGAAAAACTAAAGTCCCTGGCTATTTGAAGGCCTTTAATTCTCATAGGTCACATGAAAGTCATATGTCTGTGTGTCTCAGGAATGCTCAGCTAAGCTAAAACCCTATGATGTACACTGTAGCTATTCAAGTATCCAGAACTAGCTGGGATTTGTACCTAGAGGTACTCATCAGACACATTCAAGCATTTAATGAAACAACTCAGATGCATATTCTGTGGGCAGTTTTACCTATAATGGGAGATATTTCATTAGAAATTTGTCCCAGACTTTAGCTGAAGTGATCAATGATGATACTTTATTTAGCCCTGGAAGGCATACAAGTCAGCCTCAACTCGCTGGCCAGGTTTGTTATGGATATGGAATTTCCCTAGACTTCCTGCTTTACAGGCCAAGATGAAGTCTGTGCAAATTATTAATGCATCCTTCTGTACCTGGATTAATGCCTTTGGCCAGGTGGACAGGTCAAGCCACCTGGCTTACTAAGGTAGACTCTGATAGTTGATAGCATTTGTTTGTCTGGCTAGATATGAGACCCCTGAGGAGAATGGCTGAGATCAACATGACATTTCATCTCACCCTGCTGCTCTGAATTCTGCTAATAGACTTGATATGTACTATATAGCCAAACTAAGCAAATGAGTTCTACCCCCTGTTGGTGAGAGTAATCCGAATGGTTGCTATATTGCCATATAAATATAGTAAATTTTACCTAAACCATACCATGAGAAACAAAAGGTAGAAATCTAGAAAAAAAAAATTCATGTTGTTTTATGGTCTAGGCTTTCTAAGCAAAAATTACTGGCAACATAGGTTAAGGGACGTTTGAATGTAAAATATACCTTGCAAGTTAGAGACCTCCAATTTACAAATTTATCTTTCCTAGAGCTGATTATTTATTTGTATCCCAAAGGGTTGCAAACATTCAGGGACCTTCCCCAACTTTTCCAGAAAGGATTCCTGGACAATGGCAACATAAAGACATTCTCCTTCCCTCAGGAAGAGTGGCAGTACTATGCAGTAACTCCAGTTTAAGCTCTGAAATTCGTTATTTCAGACTTCTGAAGTGCGGATACCGTCTGTACATGTTGGGTTCATTTGCTGTCATCATGTCACCCCAAGGGGCAGAATGGGGTATGAGGAACCAATGCAGTTATTGCTGTAAGAAATAATAAGTTGATCTATGATCCAGAAACTTCATGCTGCTTTTAGGATTAAATAAATGAGTATATATTTTGAAAACTTTCCATTCAGTTATGCATTCCTGAACACTAATTTATATATTGACGAGAAGCTCTGTGAGACATCATCTTAAAATTTCTGAGGTCTTAACATGATCTTAGAGCGCACCCTAGAATTGATTTTTTGCCCTGAGACCTTTCTTACTTTGAGAAATTTTTACTGTCTAGAAAAGTTGTAAATGAGAAATTGTTTTATTTTCCAAGCTAGCAAGTTATTGAAAATCTTCTTGAATATGAAAGAGTTAATTTTTTATTTCATATTTCTTTTACAATATCTTATGATTCACCACCAAGAAAAGCCAATTGCCATTTTCAGCATTCTGCCTGAAATTCTTAATCAGATTTGCAAGTTCATTGAGAAGATATTCTATCTCCCATTACTAAAAGGCAACATTTTCGCAATTGTTCCATCAAAACATGAGTAAGTCTCCCTTTCTCCAGTTTGCAATGGTAATTTACTCAGTATATTTCCAGTCTTTTCTCATTATTAAGTCCCAAAACTAATGCTATAGTTTTATGTTTTGGGCATTGCAGAATTACATTTTCAGGTACTAATTTTTTGTTTCAGTTATTTATTGGGGTATGCAAACCACCTCGATGCTTGATGATTTAAAATAACATTAATGATTTTATTTTAAATGATTTATTATTTCTCACAATTCAATGGGATGAATTGACTGAGCTGAGCCTCTACTCTGCTGTGCATGGTAAAGACTGGAGTCACATTTCCACACTGATCCGTGATGGTCTGTCACCCTCCAGAGCTTCTCTCCTCAGGGCCTCTCATTATTTAGTGGAGTCGCTTGAGGAAGTTTCTTCCCATGATGGCAGCTAACATCTGAGATAGTGAAAGTAGAAGCTGCCAGATTTCTTAAAGACTAAGCTTATAGTACCAATTCTTTCACATTCCTTGAGTGAAAGCAAGCCACAGAGCCAGCCCAGACTAGAAGGAAGGGAATCATAGTCCACCCTGTTGATGGGAGAAGTGGCGTGTTATGTACAAGGATGAGAGGAATTGTTGGATTGTTGGTGGCTGAATTTAGAGACTCTATGATATTATACAAACCATTCTTTATTTTACTCAGTTTTTTAAAAAGAAAATTATTAACATCCAGAATTTATATTTTATAATGTAAAAATATATTTTAAATACATTGAATAACTTTATTTTTAAAAATCAAAACATTTAAGACTATATCTAGATGTACTCCTTGCAGGGTGAGAAAATGAACTTGTCACCTTAGATAGACTATCACTTCTCTTTTTGTGCGAAAATCTAGAGTTAGCAAACTTTCAGTGTTAGAGCTCAAAGAGATAACAATCCTATTCACTTTTTGAATTAGAAAGTTCAATCAGCTAATATTTATATTTGACCATTCAGATTTTCTTGTGTTTATTTGTAGCACATCATCAAATATTTATTACATTCCATAAAACTCCAACAAATATGGATACACCTTATGAGGTACTAGTCCTTGAGAGATGAGCTTTCTAGTTTAAGGGATCAAATTAGCATCCATGTAGCAAATACACATAGATGAAGGTGCAACATCACAATGAGAGGCCAGGTGCAAGCATGCAATTAAAGTCATAGACTCAGTCTAAAAGAAAAAGATTAAATGAAATGGTAAAATAGAAAAATGATTAAAAAAAGAAGACACTAAAAGTCTAAAAAACTAGGATCACCTGTATTGCTGCCTGACAAATTTTTCCCAAACTTAGCAACCTAAAACAATAAACATTTGTTCTCTCACATAGTTTCTAAGTGTCAGGAATCTGGAAGCCTCTTTGCTGGATGGTTTGCCTTAGTGTCCCTTGTGAAGCTGGAGTCAGAGTGTTGGTGAGGAATGCAGCCATCTCAAGGCTTGACTGAGGCAGGAAAGTTCTCTTCCAGGCTCCTTCACACGGGATTTGGCAGGCTTCAGTTCCTCGCTGGCTGTTGGCTGGAGGCCTCGGATCCCTGCCATATGGATCTCTCCATAGGGTATCTCACAACATGGCAGAGCGCTTCCCCTAGAGCAAGCAATACAAGAGGAAACAAAAGTGACCTTTTTTTGACCTAGTATCCAAGTCACACTGCATCGTATCTGCCATATTCTATCAATTAGAAATGAATCACCAAGCCCAGCTTACCCTCAAAGAAAGAGAAGTACACAAAAGAGTAAATAATAAAAAGCATAAATATGTGGAGATTATTTGGAGCCTACTTAGAGAGAAATAAATACATTTTTAAATTTTATAAATAATATCTGCAAAATCTTAGAGCAAAATCATATTAAATAATAAATTATGTGAAGTTTTCCCCCTTACATCGGGAATGGCACAATAATACCCTCAGTTATCACTTCTAACCATCACTTCTACTGGAGGTTAGTGCAATAAAGAAAAATAAAATAAATAAAAATAAAGGGCACAAGGATTGGAAAGAACAAAATAAAACTGTCATTATATGCAGATAACACAAATAGGTCAAACAACACTAAAGGCATAAAAATCTAAAAATCAGACTTTAAAAAATGTGTCTAATCCTTACACTAAAACATATGATCTATTATATTTAACACAAATAAATTAAAGAAGACCTAATAATATAAAAATTAATTTTGGTCTTACTATTGTAAAAAGATCAATTCTTTCCAAATTGATCTATCTACTCAAGGCAATTTCAACCAAAATATCAGCAGAATTGTATTCCTTTAGAAATCAACAAGCTGATTCTATTATTTATGAATGGAAATACAAGTGATCTTGAAGAAGAAGAATGCGACTGAAATATTAATCTTCCTCTATCGAGACTTATTCAGTGATATAAATTGTACAGTGTGGTGTTTGCATAAAGGTCAAGATCCAGAATAGAGAGTCCAGAAACAAGCCCATATATACGTAGTAAGCTGGTGGATTATCATGGTGGTACTGCAGTTCAGGTGCCGTTGTGCTGGGCCGAGCACATATTCATTTGAAAACAAACAAAAAACAGAGAATCCTGACCTCTACCACACAAGAATACATACAAAACTACTCATAGCAGCACTACTTTAAATAGGCAAAAATGAACAAAAATAACACAAAACCCTTGAATATTATAATAAATGAATACATTGTAATATATTAATAAAAGAGCAAGTTATACTTAGCAAAAATATGAACAAAGTACAACTACATCACAAACATATGCTGAGCAGAAAAGTCAGAAACAAGAGTATGTACTGCATAATTCCACTTGCATAAAGTTCAAAAATAGACCAAAATTAATCTATGATGTTAGAAATAGGATTGTGGTTATCTTCAGCCAATGGGTAGAGAATGGACAGAGGCTCAAGGTGGTCTCTTGAATTTCAAGTAATTTTTGTTTAGTTTTTTTAAAAAAAAATTCTAGATGCATATTATAAAGCATATTCACCCTATACTTTTTATTGGTTTATGTTTCTATATGTTATTTTTTTTAATAAAATTGACAAAATAGACTTCTTTTGTTAAGGCTGGAAAAGAAAAAATTATTAATACAAGGAATATAGTGTGTTTTAAAGCTCCTATCTTTTGAAGCAGTCCATATTATTGGTTTAAATTTTACATAGAAACTCTTGCTGCTAATTACAATTTGGGAAAATCTAAAACATTAATGGGTTTTTATTGGTCATGTCATCAAGTAAAATAAATAAATCAGTAATGGTGAAGTAAATCCATCATTATACAGCTTTAAATGACCAAAGAAGCAATCCTGAAATAATTAAAAAGGAATGATTCCCTTCCCCATTCTCATGGTTCTTCCAGACTTTTTTTTTTAATATAATAAAAATCTATAGGCATTTTACAAATTGACTGCTGTCATTTATGAAGTATTTAGATTTGAGATTAGGCTATTATAAAATTGTCTTCAGATGGCAGGAGAACATATTTAATTTAAGTAGAACCAAAACTAGAAAGCTAAATATAGAAAAACAATCATCAAATCTACTTGCATATAATGGAGGGAAGTATAGTATTTGTGAATTTTGGTGATGATCCTGCTTTTGTTCAGCATATGGTGGCCTCATGTAACATGTCGTGAGACAATGTCAAGGTATTTGGTGGAACGTACTCACTCAAAAGGGGACACAAAATTTGAGGCAAGCAGGTATTCAATGTTTGTGTATGGTGAACACCTCCAGTTCTTAAGAGGAAGGGTGGGAGTTACCTGCAAGAATGCACTTATACATGAGTTTAGGTAGAGAATGTCACGAAAACTAATAGTTACAGGAACAATAGCAAAGTCCATCTGAAATTAAAATTGGTGAACACATAAAGGCTGCTTATTTTTTAAAAAACAAGAATTAGACTGGTGCAATATCTTGGTAAATGGTTTATCCTAGATGTGATCATGTGACCCTAATATCAGAGATGGGAAGTATGAGGCCAGGACTGAGATGATGCATAGAGCTTTAAGTAGGTCATTAGGCAGATGTGAGAGAATAGCTCCCTGACCAGATGCATTACTCTACTGAGAGCGCAGTATTCTCTTTCATTCAAATGGAATGTGCCATCTGCAGAGATTGATTTGTTTACATTATAATCTTTCCAAATGGCCCTTTTAAAAAATATTTTCTATATCATGTATTAGAGTTGTCTTATTTTAATGCTGGTTTATACACATTATTGACAGACTGCCACTAAGTGCTTTTATGAATTATCAGATTTTATCATATAGTATTTTTTTATTTTATAAATTTAATGAAGGGGTACAAGTGCAATTTTGTTACTTAGGTATATTGGGTAGAGATGAATGCTGGGGTTTTAGTGAAACCGTCACCCGAAAAGTGTACATTATGCCCATTAAGTAATTTCTCATCCTGCCGTGAGCAAAAGACACGAATAGATATTTTTCAAAAGGAGACATACAAACGACCAAGAAGCACATAAAAAATGTTCATCATCACTAATCATCAGAAAAATGCAAATTAAAACCATATTGAGATATTATTCTATACCAGTCAGAATAGCTATTATTAAAAAGTCAAAAAATAACAAATGGAGAGGATTCATCATACAGTATTAATGAGTTGTTAACAATGTTCAACAAATGATGATATTAAAAAAATTGAGCACTTGAGAAAAGATGTGTATTGTGAACTTTTCATATTCATATATATAAAATTAATAACTAGTCTATATATTGAATTAATAATTTTCATCTTTACATACAGAATCATGTCTTTTCCAAAATTTTATAGCTGATATATATAAGAATAATTTCAATTAGAAATTTAGTTTGTTGTTCAATTGTATTGGCCAATGAAGCAGAAAAATATTGGATAACAACTGCTGTAAATCCGAATATTTTCTTCAATGAGCTTGACTTCAAATGCACTAGGAAAGTAAGATGCATTCTTTATCCTATAGCCCAAGGCAAAACTGAGTTCACCTGGCTGATTTTAAGATTAAATCAGTATATCTACTTACAAGCAACACTGCCAGAACATTGATGTGATAATAAATAATGTACCTTGTACTTGAAGGCCATGGAAGTTTCCTTTTGCAACATCTTACAAGTACAATTTTCTCAGTCCCCTAGGGAATATGATGAGCAAATTGCTCAAGTGAAGGAATTGTGAGTTAAAATGGAACTAGAATAGAAAAAGTATTTCACACATTTTATCAGTGTCTTTTTTAATTTAAGACCTGAGAATACATTTATGTGATTTCTGTAATCAGTAATTTTTATAAATAATAAAATCATAAAAGCAAAATCTACTCTAAAAAGTATGAAAACGTTATGAATGTAGAAATTGAAGCAAGGACAATAAAAATAAAGTAACCTTATTGAACAACCACAGTTTATAAGGCATGAGGAAAGACTTTCAAATACATATAATTCTCATGTGGTAGCGGAATTCTCAGGTAACCCCAAATGTTTCATGTCCTTATGTAATCCCCTCACCTTAGGTGTAAATAGGACCTATGAAAATGATGTGCTTCACTCCCATGATTGTGTTACATTTTATGTAGATGTAATCAAGATGGATCAGTAATTAAGTCAATTAGTTGGCTTGGAGTTAATCAAAAGAGAGATTATCCTGGTTGGGTGTGATCCATTCAACTTCTAAGATGAGCTCTTAGAAGAGATAAGAAGCAACAACAAACACTCTCCTGATGGGCCAGGTGGAAGCAAGCAGCCTATGTTTTTCCAACATTTTTATCGAGAAGTCTTATGATTTCACGCCTTAGGTTTGTCTGTTATCCAACGTGAAATGGTTTTTGTGAGGGGTGAGAGATGCAGATCTTGTTTCAGTCTTCTACATGCTGCTATCCAATTTTCCCAGTACCATTTATTGAATAGGGATTTTTTCTCCCAGTGTATGCTTTTGTCTGCTTAGACAGCTATATGCGGATGGTTTTATATCTGGTTCCTCAGTTCTGTTCCATTGGATTATATCTCTGTTCTTGTGCCAATCCAATGCTGTTTTGGTTACTATAGTCTTGTATAGCTTGAAGTCTGGTAAACTGATGCCTACCAATTCTTTTTGCTTAAAGTTGCTTTGGCTATATGGGGGCTTCTCTGATTCCATACGAAGTTTAGAATTATTTTTTCTAGATCTGCAAAAAATGATGCTGGTATTTTAATAGAGATTGCATGTTGGAAAAACTCTTATAAACATTGGCCTAGGCAAAGAATTTATGAAGAAAACCCCAAGAGCAATCATAGCAACAACAAAAATAAATAAATGGGACCTGTTAAAATTAAAAAGCTTCTGCACAGCCAAGGAAACTAACATTGTAACGAATAAGCAATCTAAAGAATGGGATAAAATATGTGCATGCTAAGGACTGATACCTAGAATCTACAGAGAACTCAGGACAATCAACAAGAAAAAAATCCAACAACCCCATTAAAATGTGGGCAAAAGACATGAACTTTTCAAAGAAGACAGACAACAAACGTATGAAAAATTGCTCAACATCTCTAATACTCAGGGAAATGCAACTCAAAACCACAATGAGATATCATTTAACTCCAGTGAGAATGGTTTTTATCAAAAATTCCCAAAACAACAAATGTTGGTGTGGGTACGGAGAGATAAGAACACTCATACACTGCTGGTGGGACTGCAAATTAGTACAATCTCTGTGGAAAGTAATATGTAGATACTTCAAAGAACTAAAAGTAGAACTACCATTTGATCCAGCAATCTCACTACTGGGTATTTATCCAAAGGAAAAACAGACATTCTATAATGAAAAATCTGCACTCGAATGTTTATAGGAGCACAATTCACAATTACAAAGATGTGGAAACAACCCAAGTGCCCATCAATACATGAGTGGATTAATAAAATGTGGTATATGTATACCATGGAGTATTACTCAGCCATAAAAAAATTGTGAACTAATATTGTATTAGCCAAGATGGAGCTGGAGCCCATTCTTCTATGAGAAGTATCACAAGATGGAAAAACAAACACCACATGTACTCCCCATTAAATTAATGCTAATAGATCAACACTAATATGCATATATGGGAAGTAACATTCATAGGGTGTTGGACAGGTGGGAGTGGGGAGGGATGGGTAAATCCACACCTAAAGGATGGGGTGCATGCTGTCCAGGGGATGGGCATGCTTGTAGCTCTGACTTGGGTGGTGCAAAGGCAATTTACATAACCAAAGCATTTGTATCCCTGTAATACTCTGAAATTAAAAGAGAGAGAGAGAGAGAGAGAGAGAGAGAGAACAAAAAAAAAATCACAATTAAAAAAAAAAAAAGAAGCAAGCAGCCTATGTGATAAACTGCCTATGCAAGGGGCCTGATATTAAGTTCTAGGAGGTGGAGTAAATGCCAACTGATAGCCTCGCAGGAAGAGAGACACCTTGATTCTGCAACAAGACATTTGATTCTGCCAACAACCCAAATAAGCTTGGGAAAGAAAGCAGAAGTTCAGATAAAAATCACAACACCTTGGTTTCAGTGTCTGAGAACCCACTACACACTGTGCCTAGAGTACTGACCCACAGAAACTGTAAGATAATATATGTGTGTTGCTTTGAGACATTACATTTGTAGTAATTTGTTACACAACAATAGAAAACTAAAACACTTCACAGAAGCCTTGCAATGCAGTATTATTGTCCTCATTTTAGGATAATAAGAAAACTGAGGCTCTAAGAATTTAAGTGAAATAGTTGAGATTGTTACAAATCTGTTTGACATCCATACATGCATACACACATGCCTCTGCTCTCTCCACAATCACATTACAGTTTAACTAGTTCATTAAATTTTATTTCACTCATAATCTGAACTATCATGTTACTATAATCCTGCAAATTATAAGAGCACAAAGACAACAAAAAGATCCCCTATCTTTTAAAAGACAAGGCTAATCCTAGAAACACTTTTGAATATGAAATTATTTACATAATTTGATTTCTGATTTATTTTGATATTATTGTGTTTTACAGCTATCATTTAATATTTACTTACTATGTGCCACCATGTGGCACATTTTTAAACCATCCGTGCATTTAATATTCATAATACTATGAGATAGCAGCTCTTCCTGTTTATCAAATATGGAAACTGAGGCACAAATAATTTCAGTCATTTGTTCAAGGGCATATATCTCCTAAGTGGCAAAGCTGCAATTTGAAACTAGGTTTTCTGATTCTAAAACTTGTACTTGCAGTTAATCATTATATTTTAAGAATTCCCTGTTCATCTTGACATTCTCTTACTTTTCCCTTTACCCTTGTTTTTCATTTCCCGTGTCTTTTTCTCTCTTCTTCAATTTACATTATTCAAACATTGTAACCCTGACCTAATGCATCACACATTTATAGGACAAGTAATTATTGCATGTTACTAAGGGCCATGCACTTTGAGAAGTGCAAGGGATTTAGTAATGAATAAAATAAAGCTCTGCCTTCAATAAATTTACATCTGGGACAAGAAAAATTTATAAAAATTAAATAAGTAAACATGCACACACACATATATAGCAGTTAATAGTAAATACTATGCAGAAAATAAAGGCAAAGAGTGTGAATAGGGAACAAAGGGATGTGGTTTGCTATGTTACATAGAGTGCAAAAGAAAAAACTCAATGGTTAAGTGGTGTTTGCACAGAGACATGAAAAACTGAAACTCAGAGGTACAGAAAATCATATTTTGGATAAAGCTCAAATGCAAAGGAAGTAGGAGGGTGCTTGTGATGTTCATGTAAATTCAAAGAAGTCAGTGTGGGTACCGTTCAGTGAGTGGTGGTGAGGGAAGCAGAAACTAGGGTCAGTAGTGAGGGTCCATATAATATGAAACTTTTGGAGCATTATAAGAAATTGACTTTTACTTTGAATGAAATAAGATGCCATTGGGGAGATTTGAACACAGAGGTGATATGATTTGCTTAGACTTCTAAGGCTTCACATTCGCTGCTGTGTTAAGAATGGTTTATAGTAAAGAGAAGAAAGAAGTGTGGGGAGTGTAAATTAGGAAGTTATTGTTTTAATCTAAACAAGAGATGATGATGATTCTGGTCAAAATGATTGCTAGAGGAATTTGGGTAACAAAGCTTCAGACTAGGGGGATATTTTAAAGGTAGCATCAACAACAGTAGACAGATTGAATGTGGGAGATGAGAGAAAGATGAGTCTTGGATGACTCACAGTTGCTTGTCCTGAGTAACTGAAGGGTGACGTGTCCCATTGCTGAGGTAGGTAAGAATTTGTAGGGAGCATATTTATAAGTAGGAAATAAAAAGTTATTTCGGGAAAATTTCTTAAGTTAGAGATACCTAGTGGGCATCAAAATAGAGATGCCGAGTAGGCAGGTGTATACACATCTGAAGTGCAAGGGAGTGGTGGATATAATATGTGAGTCATCAGCACAAAGATGATATTTAAAGCCAAAGGACTAGATGGAAATTCCGAAGGTGCGAATGAAGAGCAAGAAGAGAAGATCTGTGATCTAAGTCTAGAGAAGTCAGAGTGATGAAGCCAAGTCAGCAAAAAATTTAAGAAGGAGCAGCCATTCTGATAAGGAAACCGAGAGAAAGTAGTTTCCCAAAAGCCACATGAAGGAAATGTTTCAAGAAAAAGGAAAGAATTAACTTTGTCAATGAATGCAGATAAATCAAGATGAGAACTAAAATTCTCCACTGGATTTAATACCATGCTGTGGTTTTGACAAGAGCTGGGAGGTGATTGGAGAGAAACCCAACTGTGAGATCTCCATAAGAAAAGGTTGAAGAAGAGTTAGGGAGAATGAGCATAGACAACTCTTTCAAGAACCTCTGCTATTAAGAGAACAGGATTATAAATTAACACGTAGGAAGGATGCAATGTGTAGAGTGGGTTTTGTATAATCATTTTTCAGAATAAATATCATAATATTGGTATGCTGATGGGATGTGCTTCAACCACAGACAGTGCAGGTTCAGGACAGATAAATATTGGATTCTAACAGGGTCAGGGATTTGCCAAACAAGGACATAGCTTGACAGGTTAATGTGGGATTAAACATTGTATGATATTTTGCTGATGATAGACTGTGAGGTATAGACAATAAAATTAGAATAATTTTGAGACTTGTAAAGAGGTAATCAATAAAGTTATAAAAGAGAATGCACAAAGCCCTGTGGAGATGAGGCAGCATTTCTTGGGCTTCTTCTTAAGACTAACAGAAAGGGAAATGCTGGACTTGGTAGGCTTATCTTGATGCTGACCCATGCAGCTTTTGTGGTGCTTCTGTGAGTGTTGGGAAAATTCAGTAATTCAGAAGGCCCTATTTACAAATGTTGCTAATTAAATTTCATCACCATTTAGTGATTCAACTACACTATCTGATCTCCATGTATTATGACTTTAAGGTCAAATCCTGTTTTGATTCTATTTAACAAGCTGCTTGGAATAAAAAGATATTTATAGTTGCACAAAACACCTGGATTAAATTGTAGAACACATATTTACATCTATACTATAGTCAAATTCATATTTATGTGCCTTTTGGAGAAAATACATGGATTCGTATAGTAAGATATCTGAATGTATAAAAGGTTAGGTTGTCTGAAGAAACCATTCCTTTACATCCTCCTGTGAGGCATGATATTGACTTTTCAAATATGGTTGCTACCTTTTGACATGAAACAAGAGAACGAATTTTAGTGAAGAATTGATCTGGAGATTAGAAATTCAGAACAAGCCTTAAATGTACAGTGTGTTTATACTGTAATCCTGAATAATACATTTGACCTCTTTCAAAAAGAACTGAGCAAAAACAGATATTATGAGTTCTATTTTTGTCAATACCTAAAGGCATGACTCTCTATATATGTATGAGTAAAACATTTGATATCTTAAATCTATGACATTTCAGAAATATAGTTTTATGAATTAAAAACTGAAATCTTAGGTATTTCACATGTTTATGCAATTAGAAATAGCATAATATGTTAAAGAGCTCTTTTTAAATGTGCAAATATATTTAGTGTCATAAACTAAACATCTCATGTCTGTATATCATGTGTTCAGGAGAATTCTGAACCTCTTTTCAGATACATCAATCATTTTTAGGTATATATCTTATCAAGCTTATCTCAATCAGCTCTCCTCATCAAGTGCTTAAGCCTGTTTGTTGCTTTCTACCATAATGATAAAACCTCAAATTCAATAGAATTATCCATTCTTCAAACAAAGAGAAATGGTCTGCAATATCACTTTTCTTTGATTTCTCAGGCATTTTCACCATCCTTGCCCTGTGAAACTGATAACAAAGAACAAGTTTTGGTTATGAAAAATTTCAAACATATATAAAGTAAACCACATAGTATAATAAAACCTTGTGCACCCATAACACAGTTTCAGCACCTCAATACTCTGTAATTTTTGATTCATCAATACCTACCCCAACTCCAACCCCCATACTAATTATTATTATTTTATAGTTACTTTCAATATATATTGAATTTAATGTAGCTAAACTGTGTAATTTTGACAAATAATACACTTATTTAACCCAAAGTTCTAGCAAGCTGTAGAATATTTCCATTGCTCTAGAGAATTTTCGTTGTGGCCCTAACTGGTCCATTCCTGTGACAGAGACAAACACTCTTTTTGACCATTAATTTAGTATGCTAGCTCAAAAATGTAATGGAAATTGAATCATACAACTCCTTTGTGTCTAGCTCCTTTCATGCAACGTAATACCTATGATATTCTTCCATGTTGCTGCAGGTAGCAATATTCTGTTCTATTTACTGCTGAGTTGCATTCAATTGTATGTGTATACCTCACTTTGTGTAGCCATTCCTTTGTTAATGGGTTGTTTGAACTTTTGGTCTATTATGAATAAATCTCCTATGTATGAGCTTTCAATATAAAAATATTCTCTTGTATTAAAATACCCACAAGTAGAATTGCTTGCTCAAATGGTAATTTACATTTATAGTGAAACGTTCAAAACTTTTTCCCAAAGTCATGTTACCATTTAAAGTTCTATCATCAATATAAGAGATTTCTGTTTGCTCTGTATCTTAACCAACATTTTTTGTCAGTTTTTTTATTTAAATAGCTTTATTGAAGTAAAATATACGTATCATAAATTCATCCATTAAAATGTATAATGCAGTGAGTGTTTTTTAGCATATTTACAGAGGTGTGGATAATAAAGAGTTTCCTTCATTTTGGATGTTTCCCCACTTAAAAATTTTAATTGCTGTTGTACCTACCCTACCCCCTTCCCATTTTGCCCCATATCTGGGTAAGGTAGTAAAAAATCCCTCACCCTCCCTCCCTTAGCGCTGATTCATAGTTCAAACCATACAAACCCTGGCACATAGTCAAGACCCTCACTCGGGCCTTACCTCCGAGTCACAGTAAAGACAAAGCTACTCATCTTTTTTCACTTTTGTCACCTAGTCTGGCTTGTGCCAGCTCTGCTTTCCCTGGAGAGTCTCATAATGTGAATAATGAACCTTTTCATATCCACCTGGTATGTGTGGCATCATCAGCATTGACATACAAGCCAATTTGGGGTGAGAGGTTGATCCCAGCATCCACAAGGCAACTACAAAATATTTTGTAACCACATAGTCCAATTTTAGAATATTTTCACCACTTCAAAAGGAAACCTTATAGACTTTAGCATTCACTCCCAATTCCCAATTACCTTCCATATCCTTACCCCCTAGCTTTAGGCAAATATTAATCTACTCTCTGCCCACCTATTTACCTGTTTTAGACCATTCATATAATTGGAATCATACAATAGGTGCTACTCTGTGACTTCTTTCACTCATCACAATATGGAATAATGTCCATTCACGTCGTGGCACTCATTATTGATAGATAATATTGCATGGAGTGGATATACCACATTATGTTCAATTAATCATCAATTGATGGCCATTTTGGTTTCTTCCAGTTTGGGGCTATTACGAATAATGTTATAAACATTCATGGGTAAGTCTTGCGTGTAGCTATGTTTTCAATTCTATTGGGTACTATTAACAGTGAAATTACCAGGTCATATGGTAGCTCTATGTTTAGATTTTGAGGAATTTCCAAACTGTTTTTCAGAGTAGTTGCACTGTTTCACATTCCCCAAAATATGAAGTGTTCCAATGTCTCCACACTTTTGCCAGCACTGTTATTCTTTGTATTTTGGATTATAGCATCATTCATAATCATTGCTTTATTTTTATTTGCTTCTAGGATTTATAACAAACTGTCTATAAAACATATATTATCTGTTTATACATATTTTTATTTCTCTATGGTAGTAAAAATTTCTGAGGCATAAAAATTGACTTGATCATATTAATAGATTTAATGAGACCGCATACAGTCCATCATCCTCTGTTAGTAACTTGTAGAGCCAACAGATACTAATAAGAAGATACTAAAATAATACCCTACAACAAAAATAATATTGAGATATGAATAAAAAATGGGTTAAAGAAAGGAATTAAGAATAATTTTTGAATCACTCTAAAAATTTTTAAAGGCAGTTATAAAAATCATATTAAAAGTCATAATTATAAGAAACATCTAAGTTCTCTCTTCAGTAAATTAAATAAGCAAAGCAATAGATGACATCATTTTCATTTTTCAATTAATATTAAATTCATTCTGAATTACCAGTGTCTAAATTGACAAAAGAGGAAAAAAGACAACTGTGGGTCTATAACAATACACCCACACTCACACTATGCACACACTCACACACATACTATATGATATATACAATATTACATATATACTGTACTATATTACATCCATACTATATTACAAACAAACCATGTTAGGAGGATCTCTAAAAAAACAATGACATTAAATTATGATGAACTGGGAAAAAAATTCCAGTGTATATATTTATTAGCAAATACTATTTACTGAAGCAAAATCCCCTATGACAGACCATTGCTGATAATCCAATGCCTAATAGACTATCTCTGATACCAAACTGCTCTCAATCAATAGCTTAGAACATTTTAATATGGCCACAAATATTCATGTGTTTCTAATGACAAAGGTGTATGAAATTGTATAAATAAAGGATCCAGATGCCTTGTTTCACTTTTTAACTTGAATATTCTATATTATATGTACTTCCTAGACACAGTAGACAAATAAAATGTGTTCAGCTTTATATTGTACACTTTAAGAACCCACGTTGTACCCATGTATAATATTTTACAGCATTTATCAAACTATGAGAAATAATTAAACACTAAATTAAGCTGGGCACGGTGGCTCACAGCTATATTCCTAGCACTCTGGGTGGCCGAGGTGGGACAATCGCTCGAGGTCAGGAGTTTGAAACCAGCCTGAGCAAGAGCGAGACCCTGTCTTTGCTAAAAATAGAAAGAAATTGGCCGGTCAACTAAAAATATATAGAAAAAACTAGCTGGGCATGATGGAGCATGCCACTTTTTTTTCTTTGCAATGTACCTAACTTTATTCTAGGAAGTGTCTTAGAATCTAAGGAGATTTAGTTTTAATGACCTGACTTAAGGATCAGATCCTGAGTTTTAAGTTTAAAAGTGTTAACTTTCAGTGTTAAGTTTAAGTTAGTTATATTTAATACATTTATTATTATATGTCAATGGTTATTTAAGCAAAACACTGAGATAAGTTATTTCCAAGAGATTTATTGTTTATCATTTATGGCAAGAGACATTAACACAACTTATTTGAAAAATATTCATAGAAAAAGAATACTACCACATATATTTAATTTTAAATTTAATTATATTTTTCTTTTTCTATTTTTAAATTATGTGTATCTATTTACCAAAGAGTAGTAATTAAATGTTTTAAAATTTTAAATGTATATATATATGTTCTTGTTTTATATAAATGTATTTAATGCACAGTGAAAGTAGATTTTTTTCTTTCATTTTGTCATAATGAAGTTGGGAATCAAATTTGATAGATACTACAATACAGTTCCCTTCAAAGAGTACCAAATACTCTTTGATCTAATGAGAAATGATCAAAGTCTAAGCCTATTTTAAAAATCCATGAAAATATTAGATTCTAGTGCTTTCTTTTTATTTCTCCTCGAGTCAGTCCTTTGATGATCCATTTTATTAAAAGAAAAATAAAGGAAACTAATATGGGGAATGAAACTAAGGAAACAGCATGTGAGTGATATTTCATTTTAGTTAGATTTATCATGACACTGAAATATCCGCATTTTGAAGTGAAAGTCATCAATGATCTAAGGACATGTATTCCCTTCAGATGTCACGGCTACTTCATTTTTGTCAGTCAGGGAATTCATTTTTTTATGGTGGAATTTTACTGCTGTTGAGATGCTTGTTTGATTTGAGAACATCTTAAATTTAAATGAACATACCAGTGCTAAAGCAGTCAGAAAAAAAAAAATTGTGTTTATTCCTAGATGGAGTGGCAAAATATCACCTCAAAATGCAGACCATAGCTTCAGCAGCTCTCATGTAGCTCTCATATCAACTCACAAAATTACCAAAAACAAGAATGATCTCCAAATGTCTTGGCTAATGTTATATCACACTTTCGTGTCATCAGCAAACCAAATTCTGTTAATAGATAGAATTCACTGATATACTATTATAAAGCCTGCCCACATTAGATTTAGAAAATACTTTATCCAGTTCAGGTTTTTTGTTTTTGCTATCAAAATAGAATCTTGTTATCCTCCTTTAAAGAGAAATATACATCTTTAATGGTACAGAACATATTACAGAGTGAAGAATAATACTCCCAACTAAAATAGAGTTAGGAGAGCTATTTGCAACATCTTATAAGACAGAGTGTTCAAGTATAGATGCTTCCAGTGCTATATTTAACT
>VBSM01000413.1:21728530-21747042 GCA_008086735.1 Cheirogaleus medius
ATCAAGTGGCAAATTTCAACAATACTAAAACCTCAATTACTTTTGCACCAACCTAATATTAACATATTACATTTGTGTGGTGCATTTGTCACCTAGTGAATCAATAGTGATACATTCTTATTAACTAAAACCTGTACTTTGTTCATATTGCCTTGGTATTTACATAATTTTTTTTTTTACTTTTCTAGGATGCCATCTAGGGTTTCATATTACTTTTAATAATCAGATCTCCTTTAGTTCCTCTTGTTTATAATAGTTTCTCAGACTTTCCTTATTTTTGATGACCTTGGCAGTTTTGAGAAATACTGACGAGGTATGTTGCAGAAGTCCCTCAATTTACGTCCGTCTGATGAAGTTATATGTTTGAGGGGGAGGTATATCACAGAGATAAAATACCATATTCATTAACATCATTCAAGGGTAGATACTATCAACATGACATCAATGTTGATGTTAACCTTGATCACCTGCATGAGGTCGTGTTTTTGATGTTTTTGATGTTTACCACTATAAATTTATTTTCTCCCCAGTTTCATACTGTACTCTGGGAAAAATCACAATGAGCAGTCCATAGTTAACAATGGCTCCACCTTCTTAATAGAGAAGTATCTACATAAATTATTTAGAATTCTGTATGGGATATTTGTGTATTCTCCCCATTCATTTATTTATTCAAATAATTATTTGTATCAGCACGGGTTGATGGGTATTTATTTATAATTTGCATTATGAACTAACATTACCTAATTTTTGTGCTCAAATTTTTCAAGCTTTGGCCCTTGGGAGTCATTTCACTTCTCCTGTGGCCCTTTAACATATCCACATCAGTGTGTGTGTGTGTGTGTGTGTGTGTCTACTCACTCAGTTCCTGACTACAGGCTCATTTGACTATTTCCTGCTCAAGCCTAGAATGATTCAGGAGCCCTTGTTTCTTTTATTGTACAATGGTATTATAAAACCAAAATCTGTATGCTAGATGTCTTGTTGTCATCCACATTAAATTTTAATATAAAAATTAAAATATTGTTCTTGAACTTGATATGTGGCACCTCTCTTTCCCTCTGTCATTGAGTTAGCTATAACCGGTTTTGTAATATCTATCCTCATTAAAGCATAACTTTTGGGCCCTGACATGATCTAACTTTTAGATTTTTCTCCATTCTCTAACCCTCTTCAAATTTTCAAGTCTTTTTAAAAAGCCATGTTTTTGCCTAAATGTCAACCAATGGTATATAAACAAGTATTTATTGACATGAATATTATGTGAATACTTTACATAATGGAATTCAGTTAAGACACAGATTATTATATTTTACATAAAACTAGAAATATGTGTTAAAAGGAATTAAAACAAACTTATTTCATTATAAATACCCAATAATTAAGAGGGCATTTTTTTTCTATAGATGCCATCCAAAAGAACTAAAATAATTCTAGTATAGGGGTGTAGAATTTTTTAAAAAGGAAATTTGGGAGGGAAGGGGTCCCAAATCTATTTCAGGTGACTATGACTTACTATTGTTTACTATTCCTTATAAAGTCATCTTTTTAAAATAAAACTAACATCCGAAAAACTCTTATTCTCCTCTTCACTTTCTACTTATTGACATAACTTTTGGGTTTATTTTGCCCTGTCTTGATGAATACCTAGGCTCTCTAGAATGCAAACACTGAATTTGAAAGGATGAGATCTCTCAGTTTCAGTTCACGAAGTCTTTAAATCTTATTATTTGAATTTAATCTCCAGTAGCCCCAAGCCCTTCTTTATACCTTTCTTCACACTCCTGGTTAAAAAAATAAGCTCAGAACTAGGCAGAACAAAAAAAAATTTCTATTTATCTCATGGCTCTAAAACAAAACAAACAAATAAAAAACAATTATTACAGGCAGATTATTTTCCCCCCCTAGTCTCCTGGGAGTCAAGAGTTTGAAGAATTTGGCCATATAGTGCTCCTGTACTTCATATATGAGCAGTTAAAATAATTGCTACCTAACTACTCGGTGGCTTAAAGAGTACATATGCATTATTGTTCTCATATCTACAGATCCTTGAGCAGTTCTGTTCATCTAAACTAGGCTCAATTGATCTCGAATGTGTTTGTTCATATGCCTGTGGTCAACTCTTAGGTTGGCCAAGGACTGGGTATTTTAATTTGGCTTCTTTTCTGTTTTTACGTGTCTGGCAAGTGCTTGGCACTCTAAGACAACATATATAATTGGACCCTGCATATTTTCCTTGATCCAACGAGCTAAACCATCCTTGCTCACATAATGGTCATGGTGCTCCCAAAGAGAAAGTGGAGGCATGCAAGGTCCCCTGAAGCCCAGACTCAAAACTGCCAAAACTGCTGCCAAAACTGCCCAGACTCAAAACTGCCAAAACCGCCACAACTGCTACTTCTGTCTCATTGTATTGAAGACAACCATGACTAAAACGAATGGGAAATAGACTCCACCTTTTGATGGAAAGAACAACAGCCTCACACTGAAGATGCATTTCTGGAGGCTGGGAAATAAATGGAGAGGACTTTTACAATCAATCTACCTCACCATCTAAACAGGGAAGCAAAATCCTGTCCAATCTCAATGAACACCAATATTTAATTGTCAGAAGCAAAGGGACTATCAAAGTAAATTGAAAAACATAAACAAATAAGTGACAGAAAATCAGAATAATACCAGTGTCCCCAGTGAAGAGCAGAGAACAAGTTTCAAGAAGAGAGTAATAATTGACCCTCTCAAATGGTGCTGATAGGTCCAGTAAGATGTGGCCTAAGAACTGATCATTGAATATAGCAATACAGAAATCAACACTAAGGTAGAGTGATAGGAACAACACCTGACTGGAGCAAATTTAAGAAAGAATAAGAGCTGAAGAATTAAAACCTTATTATCCTAACATGATTACTAATATATTGTTAGCTTTATTCTCAAACAAGTGAGACAAGATAGGATGTGAGTTATTATTCCAACCATTACCCACTTGGAAATTAGTGGAACTGTTCCAGGAAAATCTAAATATAATGTCTAGGTGGAGCAATTGAATCACTCACTCATCTTTACAGGATGTAAGAGATTATGTCTGGGTATATGTAATGGTATGCTGAGAATTGTATTGTGGCAGCATGCAAACATTCTTTCCTGATTGCTTTTGTTTTCTAGAAAATAAAAAGAAAGATGATTAGAAAAAAGCAAGGATTCAGAGACATTTCACAAATATTATTTATTCTCTTCTTTTATTTTAAGTATTTATCTTCGGAATCTTTATTCAATAAGCATATGTGAATTACCTTATTTTTTATAAATTACTGCATGTTATACTTTTGCACTGATTTATTTGTCTTTTCTTCTACTGATGAACATTTAAGCTATTAACAGTTTTTCTGGACTTGTAGGCAATCAACATGTTGATTCATACTTCATTTCACAATGTGTATGAGTACAGTGTGTACTATGAAAACTTTGTACCAAACCTTAAAAGGTGGTATAAAGGTTGTATAAACAACCTTAAAAGGTTGTTTGTATAGAAACCTTAAAAGGTTTGTATAAATACAAAATAATGTTTTCATTTCAAATGTTGTTAGTTATTGCTAAATCCCTCCCCCAAAGCTATGAACACATGCCTCAGCAATTCATGAGATACACTATGAAATACTGATGTTACAAATTTTTTAAACTTCATCAGTTTTATGTTTGAAATAGACAAATGTACTGTTTTAATCTAAAGGATTTCCATGCCAAAGGTATACAATTTGGTAATCATACATACACACATAATTTAAAATAGGTTATTTGGCCAGGTGAAAATATTAGATATCCCATGGATCGCCCCACCTGAACAGTTTCTTACATCTTTTCCTAGGGCTTGGCTTGAATTAGAGCAAGAAATATCAACCCTAACACTTGCTGTGAAGGAGAGAAATGATGTATTTGATATCTATTCCAAATATGCACAAGCCAACTAGGGAGGCAACTGGAATTTGACTTGAATGATTGCAGTCTTTTTTTCTCTTCTTTCAAGCATGTAATATTCAAACACAGCGAAGAGTGCTTTACCTCTGGCAGTCTGACCAGGTTCTTTGAGGAATGCTCAGCCTGGAACTCAGCCTTGCATGTCACATCATTATAGACACCATTTCTATCTTCTCAGTTATCCTCTAGATATGTGTTGAAAACTTTGACTTCTTTTATTCAACATGAAATGGCTTAGTGATACATTTCAATATTTTCCACAAGTTGAATTTTCTTACTTACCTTTACTGATTCCTTTGATTTTATTTCATTTTATGATCGTTTTGTTTATTTAAGATGGGGAATTAAGATAAAGTTTTCTGGTAAAACTATATAGTCATTTAAATAAAAAAAGCCAATTAAAGGAGAGAATCATAAAATAAAATGTTAAAGGTTTATAAAATAATTTCACACTTAAAATGTTTCCATTTTAATTTAAATTTTTTTTCTACAAACAAATGATGTAAAAATCAAAGATTCCTCTTTGAGTATTAATTGGGTTCAGGACACACTACCCCTAAATAGGACACTATGACAGTTGAAAAAAATAGCAGAAGGAAGATCACTCTCACCTTCCCCTCAGCTCCTCCCCTATAGTGGCCATAAAACCTAGATGACCTTCACCTGAAGTAAGTAATAAGACCATCATTATGGTGCCCTCCCTATACCCTAAGGAATCTCTTCATCTTTTAAGACACAGGAACACAGAGAAGAATCTGACCAAAGAGGCTTTGCTAAGTTGTCCTTTTTATTACCATTAGGTCATATCCCCTTTGTCCAATCATTCTTCTCCATGACTCTTCACTCTTCCTTAAACATAAGCATAAAAATACAAGTTTCTCTGTTTCTTTTCTGAAGGTTCTTTTGTCACATAAAACTTACTTTAAGCAGATTTGTATACTCTTCTCTTGTTAATCTGTCTTTTGTTATAGGTGCCTCAGCCACGAACTGAGCAATGAGTGAGAAAGAAATCTTTTCTCCCCTATAGTATGGTTACACCAACAGACATTCTACATCATTTTTTCTTTTACAAATCACACACTTAACAAACAATGGGCAATTTCTCTATTCATTTCTTTAAATTGGAATATCAATGTCGATTCCATCTAGAAAAATAAAATATTTTTGTCTTTAAAAAATGTCTCACATACTTCAATTTGACATTTGACACTTGTAGTGACTCACCTTTGCCTAATAGTTCCAAAATATTCAATTTTAGTTTTAACATAAATTACTATTCCTTTTACATAAATTATTTTTGTTTAACTTTTATCAGTTAATTAAGCTATACAATGATGATAAAAAGAAAAACATTTTGTTAAAGCAAGCACGATGGTTTCTTGATAATCAAGAAACCATTGCTCTCTTTAGGAAACATTCTAGAAAGAATTCTAGCCAATATATTTATTTAGTTATTTTTAAAATTATTTTTATTATGATTAATATTTTTAACAAAGGAAGTATTCATTGCTGCTGGAAAATCATTTAAGTGAAGTGCAGTTAAAAGAAAGCATCTTCTATTCTATTATATGCTATTTATTATGATAGGTATTTCACATTTACTACTATCAGTACACAAAACAATCCTAAGAAATAGATATTAATTCTAATTTTGCAGATGGTGAACTTGAAATTGAAAATGGTTCAGTAACTTGATCAAGTTCCCCAAATTAATATGCATTGGAGTTGGAATTTCAACCCAGATTCATTTGACTCTCAAAAAAGCCTTCTCTTGTACCTTCGAAAAGATAACATCCCCAGTGTGCTGAATGATCTATTGTTCGCCATCCCAATAATGAATTTCTGGTGCAATTTACCCTGGATTGCTCCACATATGAACTCCTACAAGTGAAAAACTTATTAGTATCAAACATACATCACCATTAGCTGAATAACAAGGAATAAAAAAAGAAGAAACTAGGAATTCAGGCTCAGGAATGACAATGTTCAGGCACAGTTACTAGTAAGGTAAGTCATTCATTGCACTTTAATGGCTTATTAAAATGGATATGGAACTCCATCTGACCCTTTTCTATTCCCTCTGATGTGATCTTGAACAATGTCTCTTCCTGCGTGGATGAAGTTTGGCTCATCTCTTCTCTTCCAGACAGTCTTCATATTCAGTTTTGTTAAAGCAGAGAAAAGATGGGCCGCTCTGGCATGAAGCTTAAGGAGAGCAATCTGTTCCAGCACACTAGTGCTCTTGCATTTGAGTATTTGAGACACAAGTCTAACTAAAATACAGCATTTTGTTCATTTCCTTTATCTTTGTCCATTTTTCTATAAAACTACCTATGGTATTTTAGAGAAGATGGTGACTGGCATGCCAGAATTTGCCATTTCAAGGTGTTAATACCATCAGAATCCCTTCAAAACCTTTATCTCCACCCTTCTCTCTCTCTCTCTCTCTCTCTCTCTCTCTATATATATATATATATACATATATATACTCTATATATAGTATAACATATCCAGTGACTTTTTTTAGTGTACAGTCCTGTTAATTTTAATAAACATATATAGTCTGGAAACCACCATCTTAGCCAAGATATAGAGTATCACCTCAACAATTCCTCTATGACAATTTCTACTTGACCCCTGCTTCTTACTCTTATGTCTTGGAAATCGCTGATTTATTGTTTGTTCCTAAAGAGGTTTCTCTTACAGAATGTCATCTGAATGGAGTCATTCGATACCTAGCCTTTATTTCTATTAACTTGTCTTACAAATCTACACTCTCTTTTCTCAAACGATGTATGATTTCCCATACTTCCCTCAGCTTCATCCACCATTTCCAAGACTGCACTTAAAGGCAATTTCCTCCCTTTCTTCTAACAACTGTTTTCTTCCCAATCTCAGCTTTATTTTGTTTTTAAGTAAACTCATAAACATGAACTGCAGGTTTAGCAAAAAGATCTTCAACCTTAGTATTTCAGAATGTTTAGACTTAGAGAAAAGCCTCAAAAATATCTAAGAAAAGAGAAGAGGAAAAAAAGGAGACGTATAGGGAAGGACAAAGGGAGAGGGGAGGGAAGAGACTGAGAGACAGAGAAAAAGAGGTGGAGAAAAGAGAATAGATTTTTTTTCTTTGTCAAACTAATTCATTACTACACATTTATAACGTCAAAATTACAACACTAAATATGTCTCAGAGAAATTAACTTAAATTTCTTATCAAAGTGTTCACATTTTTATGTATTTGTTGTTAACTATATATAATTTTATTGAACATATCTAAGGACCTTAGGGCCATAATTCATTAAAATACATTATGTTGAATACTAAAATCCTAGTAATACTAGTAATTATTCTGATGCATATCTTATTTCTTCTATTGAAATACAAGCTCCTGTAATGGGAGCTTTTTTGTTATTCAAAGCAATGTTCTCCATGTTGCAGGTGATGTGATTTAACTCAGTGAATACCTGTTGAATAAATGGGAGGTAAGGTCACTAATTAATTATAGTATTTAGCAATAATTATTTTCCCAAAACGAGAAGCATAGTAAAAGGGGGAAAACATATTCACACAAATGAGCCTTGGCTCATACAAGATATTTATGCGTTAGAAATCAATTATGCTACTTTGCAGAGGAAGCATATATAGAGCATGTCTTGGTGCTTGTAATGAGATCAATCAAGGTAAAACTCTATTCTTGTTAAAATTCTTCTGATAAGCACTGTTATGAAAGCACTTCTTAAAATCTTTTTGTTACAAATTTTACTACAGTGTTACAGCTCAGTGACTATAGCTAGTAATAATTTCAGAGAAGACTAGGAAAGCAAAGACGCAAATCTAAATCCGAAACGTTTGAACTGTAAACTAAGAAACTTAAGCTGGGGAAGAGAATTAGGTATGATTTCTTACATTGAAGAAACTGTATTTTTTACAAAAAGGAGCAATTATATTCAGGCAACTCTTGAATATGAATGTAAATAATTGAAATACCATTTAAAAATTAAGAAACATGGAATGAATCATTTAGAATTTAAGTAAGCAACATAATATTAACATTGAGAATAAGATTTTTAGGAAGATACAGACTAGGAAAACAAAAATGTATGAATTTAAAGGAAAGAAGATATCAGGCTCTAGAGCACCATATGCTCCTGGTTGGCTTTTTTTCATTCTAAATATATTCAGTTTTAAAAATACAGCCTCATTTTCATTGCTTAAATAAAGGGAAACAAATTGTTGCTATTAATTTCAGAGAGCTGGACATAATATACGCTTAATGTTTTTAATGCATGTCAAAATAATGAAGGATTTTAGAAGGTTCCTTTTCTTTGGATCCACTACTCTAAAAATTCCTCCTAAGAGAAATTATGGAATGCAATAAAGACAGATTAAAAGTAAAGACAATTACTTTACATTCTTAAATTCCATACAATGTCATACTACTTTGCTTACTGGACATACTCTGACAACTAAAATTAAATTTTGTAAGGTAGAAGGCATGCTATCTATTTAGTGCTGTGTAAGAAATTAACCCAATATTTATCATCTTATACAAAGCAAATGGTTATTATATTCCACAGTTTCTGAAGGTCAGGAATCCAAGAACAGCTTAGCTGGCTGGTGCTGGCTCAGCGTCTTCCATGAGGTTGCAGTGAAGGTGCTGGCTGGGGCTGAAGTTATCTGAAGGCTTGACCGGGGCTGGAGGGTCCCTTCACAAGGTGGCTTATTCACACGGCTTTTGGCACAAGGCCTCAGTTCCTTGTTCAGTGTTGGTTGAAACCTCAGGGCCTTGCCAAGTGGACTTCCTCAGAGAGTAGCATATATAGCATGGCAGCTGGCTTCCCCCAGAATGAGTGATCTAAAAGAGAAAAAGGAAGAAACTATAATAAGTTTTCCTTTACTATTATTATTACACATGGAGGAACTAATTCACATCCCAGAGAATCACCTGTGTCCCCCCAAAAAGTCCTTCCTGTTACCCAGTTCCTCTTGATAGTCACCATAATCAATATAATATGACTCATATTTGCCTATAGAAACAGTGGTATGAGATCCCAAAGAAGCCAGTTATTCATCTAAATATTTAATATCATAAAACCATTAATAATTTTCATGGGAGCTAAAACCTCCAATTCACTAAATTCCAAATTTGTGAGACTAGAAAAATAAAAAATTTTAGGTGTCTCATGAGGAATAATAGAGAAAATTGTAAATTCACTTTTCATTCCTTGTTTCCTAGACCCATGCATATGCTCATCAGTGGTTCAGCGAAAATACTATATTGTGTGATAGAACCAGAATCTTTCAGGAGATTCAATTTCCTATTCAATAAAAAAGCTCCAATCTGTGAAGTGACTTACAAATGGAAACGTAATGGAGAGTTGTTACTCTGACAATTCAAGTTGAGTTTCTGGCCACTAGATCTCAAATTTTTTGCTGTTATAGAGATTGAAGACTATTTTAGTAAGATGCCTATCTGTTTTATTTTTAGGAACATCATATCCAATTAACCACTAGCAAGAGTCCCAGTAAATCAAAACTTTCTGTCACTATTGTGTGCCTGCTGCATACTATGAAAACGTGGCATTGTATGTTTATCACCATACTAATCATAATAGCAAAGATATGGAATCAACCTAGGCATTCATCAACAGTTGACTGGATAAACAAAATGTGATATGTATACACACACGCGCACACACACACACACACACACTGAAATACTATTCAGTCATAAAAAAGAACAACATCATGTCTCTTGCAGCAACATGGATATAACTTGAGGCCATTATCTTAAGTGAAACAACTCAGAAATAGAAAGTCAGATACTGCATGTTTTCACTTGTAAGTGGGAGCTAAATAATGTGTGTACATGGACACAGAGTGTAGAATAATAGTCATTGGAGACTTGGTAGGGTGTGAGGGTGGGAGGGGGTGGGAGATGGGGAACTACTTAATGGGTACAAGGTACACTATTCAGGTGATGGTTACATTAAAAGCCCAGATTTCAATACACAATATATCCATGTAACAAGACTGCACTGTGCCTCTTAAATTTATACAAATAATAAAAAGAGAAAATGTGATACCTTGTCTATAATGCTTAAATTCTAATACTTGAACCTCACTGCTCTGTGATCATATCATCCCTAATAAATTAGGGAGGCCGTCTAAACGGCAGCATTTCACAGTCATACTCAGCCTGTCGAGTGCCGCCACAACAGAGATTTTCATGTATTCTGGCCTTCCCTCCACTAATGTATTTATCAATGTCTTAGTGAATGGAGTGTCTTCTAGGCCCTATTAGTGATGTAATGGAGGATGGCATGCAGGGCATACATGATAAATGCACTTCAATATTTCTTTCTTCTCAAGCCTTTGAATCTCATATGGCATTTCAATCATTGTAAATCTAAGTTTAAATCAATTAAATAAGTAAAGTGTTATAGGCAATTTCAGGTGGTTGTGCTAACTCATTAAACCCAGAATCTATGGTAAGTGCATCTATATCAATATACTCAGAAACTGGAAACTAAAACCACTTACTACTGGGAGGGAAAAGAGTAATTGCTAAGGTGGCACAAAACAGGAAGAAGCAAGTGCCTTTTATATCCTTGTGCTTTGCAGTCGCTTTCTTGCATTTCTTTTTGACAAAACTCAATAAGTCAGTTAACCAAGAAGTGCAGCTGTAGTACCTCAGTCCCTGCATCACAGAAGAGGATATCAACAGAAGGGCATGGAAATGAGAGATAATAGCCTAATAAATGACACATCTCCTTGAAATTTTATATTATATGATACTTTACATATTATTAAGCTGACATTTGAAATTTAAACATGGGTTTAAACATATTTCATTTTGTGTTACTATGACTTACAAAGAGTAAACATCTTATAAGATGAAATAAGGTGAGGATTCAACTATACCTGGCATATCCATGACACAATAAGCTTTATAAAAATAACTTTGAACTATCTTACTGCATGTCTCACAATGAATTTGAAATGTTATCATATGTAAATATTTTATTATAAAATTTTCAACATTTGGAAAATATTGTAAATTTTATAAAATAATCAGGCTCAATACCTAAACTATAATTTTTGTTTTGAATTCAGAACATTTCAAATAAGCCAATAAATACGAATAAGAATATTAATATGAATAAGAGAAAGAAACCAACAGTACTATGAAATTAAAGTGGTTTAATTAATTAATTAAGAATGCTTCCTTATACAAATATCTACTCTAAAATACCCAATTATTTGGGTCTTGGGAGATTTTTATGTTCTGTAGCACTGAACCTCAGTGAAATGTGAGATGAATGAGGAGTTGATTTCTGTGTTAGATCCTATTATTATTTCCATAAGAGGAGGAAGCACTCCTTCCTGTTTGCATATGACTCATAAATCTTTGTGTAGAAGTCTACCAATTTTCTCCATTTTCAGGCTTGGAAATGTGTCTTCTTTGGCCAGTGAAACATGAGTGAAGGTGATAGGACCACACAGGAAATTTGAGAATATACCATATGTTTTCACTAGTTTACTTACTTTTTCCATTGCGATGTTCAAATTAGGTGGCTGCTCTTTATCCTGGATCTCAGAAATAAGAAGACCCTTAGGAGATTTAAAGCTGACCTTTAGGCTGGAGCTGAGCCATAGCTAATCAGCAGCCAACGTGCAATGTGAGTACCAAATACATTTTTGTTGTAAGTACTGAAATTTGAGAGTTTTTCTTTTTCATATTTTGTTTGTTTGGTTTTTTTTGGTTTTGGTTTTTTTTGGTTACTGCATAAGTTAACAAACATTGACTAACATTCCTGTTTTGATATAGAATGACAGAGGATATTTTGAACTTAAGAAAATTCTGAGGCAATTTCCCAAAAAACAAAATAGAAAGTTAAGGATGTAGAAATGAATTCACTCAAAACTACTTGGCTGTACATAGCCCCTGGAAAAATTTTATGTACTCCCAGGAATATATATATATACACACACACACCATATATCTTATTTTGAAGATTATTAACATAGTTATGGAATAACAAATTATAAACCAGTAACAGACTATTTAAAAGTGCAGATTTTGATGGAAATAAGAATCTCTCAATAGTGGCCACTGCATTCGTGAAGTTGAGAAAGATTACGTGGTATTCCAAACGCAATCTTTTTCACACTTTTGCCCAGGAAAAATTCCAACACCTGCTACAGGCATAGCATTATTTATATGTTATTATTTCATTATTTAATTTGAAGCTGCAGTTTTAAACTATGGGGACTATTCAAAATATTTCACAAGATAAGCTCCATTTTCACTGCTCATTTATTCTGTTAAAGTCTGGTAGTAGCCACTGGGCATATGCATTTTCCTGTACAATATAGTCAGTGGCAGTTGAAGCAGGTACTCACTTAACCTGTCCTATCTTTTGTTTAATTAAATGAACTAATTTATTTCCTTTAACATTTTTGTGTTTTTACAATACATACAGAAGTGATTCACTCTGCAGGTGTAATTTTGAAACAGCTCTAATTTTTTTAACTTATCTTTTTTATTAATCTTGTTGTCACAAAACTATGATTCTAGACCATTCCTTTCAGTAGTGAAGTCACTCTCTGAGTTATTTTTATATCTAAGAAAATAGTACAAATTATTTCAGACCAGCATGGCATTGCTAGAACAGTCCTCATAAATTAAGGCCTTATACAAAATTATCTCTACTCCAAATGATAGTCTTTGAGGCTGCAACAATATTTATTTTTATCTATATTCTTATTGCTTATTTGGTAACCAAGTACCTACAACATGCACCATTTTCTAATCATATTATAAAGTTTCTGGAATGCAAAGATCACGTAGTCTTTATTTTCACATAAACCTAATTTTAATACTTCTTTTATAGAGTATGACACATTAGAAAAATGTCCACATACTCTTTCATCTCTGTATCCACACTTCCTTGAAATGAGACTTTGAAGCTCTTGCCATTATAATGTAGAAACTATTTTTCTATTAGTTCTGGCCTTCCTTTGTAACATTTTTCTCCAATAAAATGTGGCAGAAGTGGCCTTGTGCTAGCTATGACCTAGGTCTCAAGAATCTTAGCATGCTTAAATTTTGCCACCACCTTGTGTTAAGCACAGGCTAGCCTGATAGAGGATAAAAGACCACATGAAGTAATGGCTATGATCGCTGAGGGTATAATAACACCAGACATCCCTCAGCAATGCCAATCACTAACTATAAGTGCATGAAAGGGTCCAGCTGAGACTCATGGAGAAGAACCATCACTACTGGAGTCCAACCCAAAATGTTGACTTGTGGAACTGGAAGCTAAATAAATGATTGTTGATTCAAGCCACTCACTGTTGAGGCATTTTGTTATGCAGCAAAAACTAACAGATTCATAGAACAAAAGAGTTGTGAAAACCCAGTGAAGCAAGAATTTGCCTTCTCTTCTATGTATATAACCTGCTCACATCCTATAGCTTTTCTTTTTTAAATTCTGTTTTTGTTTTTTTGTTTTTTTGTTCTAGTTCTCTGGTACATAAAAATTGATTGATTCAATATGTCCCAAAGTTAGTAAAACATTGTCATAATCTTTCATCCTCACTTGAACTCTACCTTATCTTTCACTGAAGATTTCAAAATCACCTTAGATATCCTAGAACTATTGGAGATATATCTTAAAAAGTATTCCTTGTGTCTCGCTGAAACTTTGTACTCTTTGACCAGTAACTCTTCATTCTCTCACTTCCCACGTCAAGCCTCTGGTAACTGTCATTGCCACGGACAATTTGATGCTGGACACTTATGAGAAAAGTCAGGGCTCTTTGTGTTGGGTTCATGTGCACAAGGAGGGCATAGACATTCCACAAGTTGCTGTGTACAAAAATGAAAAAGGGTATAGGGATTTCTTGAGACAACAAAAAATGCCTTTTATATTAAAATTACACTCATACCTTCTTTATGTGTATATACATAACATAAAATTTAGCATTTTAAATATTTTTAAATGTACGGTTAAGTGGCATTAAGTACATTCACATTGTTGTTCAACTATCACCACCATCCATCTCCAAAACTTTTTCATCATCCCAATTCAAACTCTATATCCCCCATTAAACAGTAATTCCTCATTCTCCCCTCCTCTCCAGCCTCTGGTAATCACTATTCTACTTTCTATCTCTATGAATTTGACTAGTTCAGGGAACTTATGCAAGTGGAATCATGCAATATTTGTGGTTTACTTCTTTACCATGTCTTTGAAATTCATCCAGCCATAACTAAAATAAAATAGAAGGAAAAAACCTTAACTGGACTTGGTCTCTGATCTTATTGTATCTATTATATTACAAGGTAGATTCAAATATTGTCTCACAAATAGGTAGCAAATGAAAAGACTTTGTTATTTAAAAAAATAGTAGTACAAGGCTCAGGTTGTTTTGTTTGTTTGTTTTCAGTTTTTCAAATTTCTGATATAAATAAGATATTCATAAATACAGAGTATGATATAATATTGAAGTAAAAAAGATTTAAAAATCCTGTGAGATACACATTAGTAAAGACCAATATCAACTCTTTCAACTCTTATTGAAAGAATTCTTATTTTTTGGAAATCTTTATAATTATTTCGATTTTTTGGAAAATATGACTCTTTTTGTTTTGGAGTTATGGGGTAGGAATGAATAGGGAATGAACTATGAGATGCAGTTATATTTCATAGTAGCTAGCCAAACCTTTATCAGAGTACACAGAACATGGAATATGAAAGAAAAGGAAGGAAGAAAGAAAGAACAAAAGGAAGGAAGGAAAGAAGGAAGAAAAGAAGGAAGGAAATAAGAAAAAGAAGGGAGGGAGGAAGGAAGAAAGGGAAAGAAAAGAGAGAAGGCAGAAAGATGGGGAGGGAGGGAGAGAAAGAGATGGAAGCTATATTTGAGCTATACTTGTAGGGGCCAGTGAAGTTTCTTGGGAATCAGACCAATAGGAGGAGACTGTGGTGATGAGGTTAGCAAAGAATCCAGAGATCATGGTGAGAATTTTCAACTTTCCTTAAGAATAATGGGATGGCATTGAAGACTTTTAAGAAGGGACTTAGTGAAATCAAATTTTTATTTTAAAAATACACCCTATAATTTGGTGGAGGAACTTAAATGGACAAAAGTAGATGTAGAAAGGCCAGATAGGGGGATTTACAGAAGACCTTGCAGGAGATTGTATTATCTTAGGCTAAAGAGGTGGCAATGAGCATAGAGACAAAGATTTGAACTAATTTAAAAGCTGAAGCAGAAGAAGCAGAAGAGTGGAGAAGTAGAATACCTGTGCGCTGGTGTGAGCAATTGATGATGATATCCTTGCTAAGATAGTACACCATGGAGGAAATAGGATTGGACAGGATAGGCAGTAAGACACTTTTGCAATAAGATTAGGAAGCAGTATTGTATCATAATAAAGAATCACACCCACATGTCCTAGTTTTATTATGTGAAATAATGAAATTTACATTTTCAAAGTAGAAGAAAGTAATATCTGCTTGGCTAAAAGATATAATTATAATGTATCTTAACTGAATTATTCAAACAAATGATAAGATAGTTTAGGCTTTTGACTAATGCTCACAATTTCACTGTAATTTCTTGAGTACAGTAATTTTGCCTTTATCTTTTGTAAGTTGTGCTCTCCAATTATCTTCTTAAGTTACAAAGAACTGCCTGTTTTAAAAAAAATAGAGTTGAGGAAAGGAGGCAAGATGGTGGATGAGAAACACCTCCAGCTAGTGTCACTGCAAGAAGGAAATATTTTAGATGAAAGTGAAAAAAATCAAACAAGTGGACAAACATAGATCAGATGTTGGAAGGAAGGAAGCATGCCTGAACCTACAGCAGACTCCATGGGAAGGGGTTGCGGAGCAGAACTGGAACGAGAAAGGCATTGGCAGGGTCTAAACCCCAAGAGGCTTGGAAACCAACCACAGAGGTAGGTGGAATGGGTAAATTTCCCCTCCCTTGCATCTCCGACTATTGGTGGACACCTGAGCTCCTGGAGAGACCTGCTGACACCAGTCCAGAGACAACTGCCGCCAGTGAGTGGTGAGCCTCTTGCGGGCAGAGTATCAGGCTCCCAGTTCCCTCAGTACACGTCCTGCCCCACAGACCTGAGCTAATCAGCAGATGCCATATTTCTTCATTCTCCCCTTCCCCTTCTTTACCCATGGCTGCTAAGAGAGACAATTTGGCCACAACCTGGAGGCAGCCACAGGGAACAGGACTTTTCCTTTTAGGATCCTGCAGTGGGTGAGGGGTACTCAGACTGTGAGATCCCTACCCACTGGCCATCCATGGTACTGCTTGCCTGGTGACTCCAGCAGGCCAGGGCAAACCTGTATACAGAGAGATATTTATCTGGCTTGGGCACCCTGTGGGTGACTTGGGACAAGCATTGTCTTCCCTGGCAGAGACAGAGATTAATCTCCAGGGCCTGGGTACAGGCCTGTCTCAATCACATTGCCCAGGGGCACAGAAGGGATATTTGTGAACTCGTCTACTAAGTTGTGTGTGGCTTCAGAAGCAGATCAGAGTGGGCCCTAGCTGCAGCATGCTTGAGGAGCAACCATCCTCCCATAGGAGGGCCACGCTCCCAGCTCAGATGATGATCGGGGCAGGGAACTTCCTGGCTCACATCATGGTCAGGGGAGCTTTGCTGGCTAGAGGTCCTGCCTGCCAGCAGAGGCCTGGGAGAAACTGCAGAATAGGGGAGAGAGGAAAGGAGCGAGGCCTGCTCCAGACTGCAGGTCTCAGGTAGCCCCACTCCCACACACAGACTTTTTGACTGAGTAGGGCCATTTCATCACCTCTCTGGCACCTTTGCCAAGAAGCAGAGACTAGACCTTTTACCCCTGCTAATAGCATTTGTGGAGCTTGAGGGCAGGTTCACCCAACACAGCCCTGCCCATCCTCACTCCTCCATCTGCCCCCCTGAGGTGGAGAATGAGGATACACCTGGAAGTGCCAGGGCCCCACACACCACCTGAGGCACTACAGTGTCTCTCCAGAGGAAGGGGAGCTGGTTACAAAACCCAAAACAACATTGCAGCTTGCTCCTCCCAGCAAGCACCACCTACTGACAGGGAGGAAAATTTGCATGCCCTTTCACTGCATTTACTGACTCATCACACAAGGTGTGGTTGAATCTCACCCACAAGCACCACCTACTGGCTAAGAGACTAAACTGGGTGTGTCATTATTTAAATGAAAATCCAAAAGTAAGAAGCAACAGCTGCTGGAGAAGGGAAGGAATCAGCAAAAGAACTCTAGAAGTATGAAGAATCAAACTGAAAGGTCAACCACAAAGGGGAACACCAAGTCTCTAACAATGGACATCAACCAAATTTAGAACACTAAAGTGACAAAAGAAAAATTTCAAACATGGATTGTAAGAAAACTCAATGATATGCAAGAGAAAATGTATACCCAACACAAAGAACTCACAAAATTCTTGGACTTGGAAGAAAAATTCACTAAAGAAATTGAAATATTAAAGAAAAATCAAACAGAACTTCTGGAAATGAAGAATTTATTCAAGGAATTACAAAACACAGTGAAAAGCTACAAGAATAGGATAGATCAAACAGAAGAAAGAATCTCAGGGATTGAAGATAATACTTTTCAATTAAACAAGTCAGTCACAGAGATAGAGGACAGATATAAGAGAAAACAGCAAAGCCTACAAGAAATGTGGGATTATGTGAAGAGGCCTAACATGCAAATCATAGGCATCCCTGAGAGTGAAGAAGAAAATACACAAGGGTTGGATAAAGTATCTGAGGATATAATGGAGGAAAATTTCCCTGGCCTTGCTAGAAGTCTAGATATCCAGGTACAAGAAGCTCAAAGGACTCATGGGAGATGGATTGCAAACAGGAAGACATCACAACACAGTCATCAGACTGGCCAAAGTAAACATCAAAGGTCCTCCTACAGCTGTAAGGTGAAAGAAGCAGGTGATCTACAAAGGAAAACCCATCAGAATAACAGCAGACTTCTCAACTGAGACCTTATAAGCAAGAAGAGACGGGGGCCCCATTCTCACTCTTCTCAAACAGAATAATGCCTAGCCTAGAATCTTGTATCCTGCAAAAATAAGTTTCTTACACAAAGGAGAAATAAGGACCCCAGACAAGAAAAGACTGGGGAAATTCATCAAGACAAGACCTGCCCTCCAGGAAGTACTCAGAACAGTGTCGCACATGGATCAGCACAATAAACATTCACCAGTGTAAAATCATCCAAAAGCTGAAGGTGAAAGGCCAGATATCACAATTTCTCAAGAAAGAAAACAAAGCAACAAAGTTCAACTCAACAAGATGAACAGAAATCTGCCCCACTTATCAATTCTTTCAATAAATGTGAAGGGCTTGGACTGCCCACTAAAGAGACTTAGGCTGGCCTAATGGATAAATATACATGAGCCACCTATCTGCTGTCTTCAGGAGACACATCTAACCCACAAGGATGCATTCAGACTCAAAGTGAAGGGATGGAAAACA
>VBSM01000413.1:21747142-21758214 GCA_008086735.1 Cheirogaleus medius
TTCAAATCAACAAAAGTAATGAAAGACAAAGATGGTCACTATATAATGATGAAGGGTGCAATCCAAACAAGAAGACATAACAATTCTAAATATTTATGCACCTAACTCAGGTGCACCCAGATACATAAAGCAAATCCTACTTGATCTAAATAAAATTATAAACAGCAGCACCGTAATAGCCAGGGACTTCAACACCCCTCTGACAGAACAGGACAGATCCTCCAAACAGAAAATAAACAGACAAACAATGGACTTAAACAGAACTCTGGAACAAATGTGCCTGACTGATATTTACAGAACATTCCTCCCCCAAACCACTGAATATACAATTTTCTCATCAGCTCATGGAACATTCTCTATTATTGACCATATTCTAGGCCCTAAAACATGTGTCAACAATTTTTTTAAAGATAGCAATTATACCATTCATCTCAGACACAGTTGAATAAAATTAGAACTCAACTCCAACAGAAACTCTCATCTCTACAAAAAGTCATGGAAACTAAACAACCTTCTGCTGAATGATTATTGGGTTAAGGAGGAAATTTAGATGGAAATCAAAAGATTCTTCAAACTAAATGATACCGGAGACACAAGTTATCAAGATCTGTGAGACACACATAAAGCTGTCCTGAGGGAAAATTTATATCCATAAATGCCTGAATGCAAAAGATCAACAGATATATGAAAAAATGCTCAACATCTCTAATTATTAGAGAAATACAAATCAAAACTACAATGAGATATTATTTAATTTCATTGAGAATGGCTTTTTTCAAAAAGTTCTAAAACAACAAATGTTGGCATGGATACAAAGAGATAGAAACACGCATATACTGCTGGTGGGACTACAAACTAGTACAACCTCCATGGAATGTAACATGGAGGTACATCAAAGAGCTAAAACTAGAACTACAATTTGATCCAGAATACCACTACTGGGAATATACCAAAAGGAAAAAAAAAATGCATTCTATAACAAAGACATCAGCACTCAAATGTTTCTTGCAGCACAATTCACAATTGCAAAGATGTGGAAACAACCCAAGTGGCCATCAATACATGAGTAGATTAATAACATGTGGTATATGTATACCATGGAGTACTTCTCAGCCACAAAAAATAATAGTGATCTAGCACCTCTTGTATTATCCTGGCTGGAGCTGGAGACCATTCTACTAAGTGAAGTATCACAAGAATGGAAAAACAAGCACCACATATACTTACCATCAAATTGGTGTTAACTGATCAACACTTATGTGCACATATAGTAATAAGATTCATTGGGTATTGGGCAGGTGGGAAGGGGGAGGAAGGGATGGGTATATTCACACCTAATGGGGGCAGTGTGCACCATCTGGGGGATGGACATTCTTGAAGCTCTGACTCTGATGGGACAAAGGCAATATATGTAACCTAAACATTTGTAGCCCTGTAATATGCTGAAATAAAAAATAAAATAAAAAATAGAGTTGAAAATAGAATTTTTTGTAATAAATCTGAATTTCTTTGATGTTAAATGGGTTTGATATTGGAGAAACTCAACTAACATTGGGGCTATTAGCATTTTGTTTGAGGATTAAAAAAAATTTAAGTGTCAATTTTTATACTCTTGTTCTTAAACCATTTTGGTTCAGCTTATTATATTATGCTATACATTTTGAGAGATATATCAAGCACAAAATATAATGGAAAAATTCATTGGCAAAGAAAATTCACACATACACATACTTAAAGAATAACTGAATCTATAATTATATAATATAACCATGAAAGTTCATTAAACTATTACATAAAAATATAATTAAATTATAAAAATTGGAATATAATTAAAATATAAAAAGATGAAATAAAAATAATAAAATAGAATAAAAATATAAAAGAGACAAAATAGGATAAAAGATATATTTAACATTAGATTTATATTTTATTAAAAAGACTATTAGTTTAATAGGTACGTTTAAATATACCTCTCTTTCAATCTAATTATAACAATACTTATTGATAAATAGGAATTATTGATGATACATGAGGAAAAAATTTTTGTCCTTGATTTGAAAATATCAATTATTATCTACATTTTATTTATATCCCAATAAGACTCTATATACTTTAAGTAATGCAAGATTTTAATTCAACTGTGTTTCCTATACTTTAATCTTACAAATTCCAAATTAGTGAGATCACTTTCATGAAGTTTTACTTTATGCTTGGCACAATAGAAAGGATGGAAAAAGGCTGTCAAGGGCAGACAGGATTGCTGTCTGTCTCAGAACTTTGTTGCAGTTCAATGTCTTTTAATTAGACAGGTGTCATGTCCATTCTAAGGAGAACTATCAAAACATGCTGCATTTTTTTGTTGATTTTTTTCTTCTCTTCTCAGTTTGACAGAATTGACTGAAAGGAAAATTGAAAAGGGACATGTCTTGTTTTTCACTTGAGCTGCAGACAAAATAGAAAAAGCAAAAAGGGAGGCAAGAGTTTGAGTGGTGGAAAAGTACCTGCTTAATGCCTAATGTTTGCCTGGTAATGAAGCTGGGTTTGCATGATGGTCCTGTTTGAAACATAGGAAAGACATGGTCCTGATTCTAGTGACCATGATATACATAGATTAGTGTTTAGGTAGCTCAATCTGATCACTGCTAAAGCCAGTCACATTAGCTTAAGTAGAGGCTGATATAGAACAGTATTTATAGAGTCAATGTGTGTGTAGTACGAGTAATGAGTGAAAACAGATATGTGAGAATTTAATGAGAAGATGAAGCAAATTCTCATAAACTGACCATTAAAATGAACTGGTGTGGCTGAGGCCACATGTACTGGCAGATACTTTTATAATGTGAGTTTTTTGACTTAACATATTTGAAAGCACAATGTTCATTAAAGGAAAAGTAATTAAAATATGCTAATTTCAAGATTGCATATATATGAATAAAACTCATCAGTAGCAATGGCAATTGTTTGATATTTAGACCAAATATCAGATTTTCTTTTTCAGGAGAATGGTATTTATTCATTGACATTGTTTAGAAGCAGATAAATTGTTACTCAGCTTTATTATTGTTTTCAAATTCTCTACAAAAAATGTACCTCCCTCTTGCCTTTGACCATGTCTAAATGCTAACATTTGCCATTCCTTTCTTTCTATTTCATCTGCATGGAGGCCAGGTGCTTGTACTTTTAAATTAGAATTATTTAAATGGTTTTTTTTTAGTATCATCTAGTGATCGTTTTTCCTTTCTCAGAAGTAGTCTGAATATTAATCCAAGATTAATCTTCCTAAAATAACATTTATATTTTGTCCCTATCCAGCATTAAAAAGTAAAGATAAATCACATTGACTCCCTATTTTCTTCTACATTAAATCTAAATAATGTACTTTTACTTCTATGTTAACTGACAGAGTCTGTTCATCTTTTGCCACTAATCTTTTCTATAATGTATAAATCCTTGTTTTGTCCACCCTAATTCCATGTTGTTTCTACACATGCCATGCCAACTCCCACCTGTATGGTACACTGTTCTCCCTCCCAGAACACAGTGCTCAGTTCTGATAAACCCTTTCCTTTAAGATGAGTTTAACTCTTTTCTCCACTAAATTTTCTCCCCAGGCTATAATAATCTAACTACCTTGAACTACTATAATCAACTTATATTTTATTTCTATTGTAAATTTTGTCTACTGGAAAAATACATACATTACTAGTATAGAAGGAGATGTGGAGATTAAACAGTATTCTAAGAAATCTCACCATTTCTGAGAAAAGTTTAAAGGTTTTATAGAGGAATCATACACCAGATAGTGTTGTGTCTGAAAATACAAGAATCTAAATATATTCAAAAAATTTGCACTTACAGATTTTATAACCATTTTGATATAAAATTTAAATATGTGATATTTTTGAGAGATTTCTCACATCTTCATAAAGTAAAAGTATCTACTATAGATAGCTTTAGTACAGATGTGGTCTTTATTTCTCAAAGATATCAGTGATAATTTACTATGAACTCAATTTTTGTAAGGTAATTTTTCTATTATATATGTAACACAAGATTAGAAGTTTAATTTTAAAATTATTCTATTTCACATAGATTTTCTAGATAGATTATAGTTTCATATATTTAAAAATGAACTAGAGTTGAAATATATATGCAAAAGAATGCAGGACTTTTTCTCAGCAGGTGATAATACTATAAGTTGTACTTTATGTCATTCCTTCACATCTAGATCTATACATATATGTAAAATTTATTGTCAAATTCTCTCTGGCTCTCAACGCCATTATTTACATGCTTTTTAGATGGCAGCAAAGTAACTATCACTTCTCGCTGGACTTCTGTTGGTTAGATAGTTCCTCTCCATGGTAATTTCATTATGTCTTAAACCTGTGTTCCAACTCCCACTGCTGCAATTACCTGTGAAATTTACAGTGAACAGATTGTAAAGTTATGCTACCTACTACCAGCCATCCAAGGGCAATTCCCCCATTAATTTCTGGACCTAGACCAAATTGTCCTTTTATATAATTTTTTAAAAAACAGGAAAAAAGGCATTTTTAAAGAATTCCTTATAGCTGGATTCTTATAGATGGGAATTCTACTGAAATAATGATAATAGTTAATAACTGGGTCTCTGATAGGCAAAATCTTCTTTGCAATCATGGAACTCTTTTCTCAAAGTAAGTAACATTATGTCTATTCTCATTTAGTCTAAATCACCTTTGAAACTATGTTATTCTCTTTTAAGGCAAGTAAAATTTTCCAACCAATGATACCAGACAGTTTAGAGAATTTTAAAACAAAATTCATTATCCATGAGACATCCCCAAAACAGGAGTCAGATAATGCTCAAATGAATAAGCTCCTACCCTAGAGCTTAAAGCTTATGTATCCATAACTAATTCCATTCATGTGGATCAAGTTAATTCCTAACAATACCAGTTAAATGAGGGGTAAGTGTATATAATAGTCCCCTGGCATATTACAATGGTATCCAAAAGCTTTAAAAAAGCCAGTATCTTTACAAAATGTTCAAGATATTACCTGGAAGGTCACAGATTCAGGAAAAAAAAAAGATGACTGAGAAAGAATAACTACCAGAAGTCATGCTAAATCTTCACTCCACAAGATTAGCTATTAATCCATTCTTCATTCCTTTCAGAAATCAGTGAAGCTACAAAGAAGCATATGCTACTGATTAGAACAAGGACTTTGTCATCTTCTCATTCTGAGTGAAAGTATTACCAAGAATAACCAACCATCCTTAAACAATAAAAAAGAGGTGTTGTTCATAAATTCTTTGCCTAGGCCAATATCTGTAAGAGTTTTTCCAACATTTTCTCCTAGAATTCTTAAACTTTCATGCCTTAGGTTTAAGTCTGTTATCTACCATGAGTTGATTTTGTGAGAGGTGAAAGGTGCTGATCCTGTTTCAGTCTTCTGCTTGTGGCTATCCAATTTTCCAGCACCATTTATTGAATAAAGATAGTTTTCCCCAGTGTATGTTTTTGTCTACTTTGTCAAAGATTAGATGGCTATATGAGAATGGTTTTATATCTGGGTTCTCAATTCTGTTTTGTTGGTCTATATGTATCTGTTCTTGTGCCTATGCCATCCTGTTTTCGTTACTATAGCCTTGTAGTATGGCTTGAAGTATGGTAAACTGATAAGTGGCCTAGGCAAGAAATTTATGAAGACTGCAAAGGCAATCACAGCCACAACAAAAATAAATAAATGGGACCTGATCAAATTAAAAAAGTTTTTGACCAGACAAGGAAACTATCATGAGACCAAACAGACAACCTACAGAATGGGAGAAAATATTCACATGCTACACATCCAATAAAGGGCTGATACTAGAATCTATATAGAACTCAGGAAAATCAGCAAGAAAATATAAAACAACCATATCAAAAAGTGGGAAAAGGACATGAACAGAAATTTTTCAAAAGAAGATAGACTAATGGCCAACAAACATATGAAAAAAAATGCCCTTTATCAGATGTAAAACTGGCAAATATTTTCTCCCATTCTGTAGGTTGTCTATCTACTCTGTTTATTATTTCCTTGTCTGTGTGGAAGCATTTTAATCAAGTTTAATTTATTTATTTTTCTTGTTGCCATAATTTTCATTGTGGTCTTCTTCATAAATTCTTTGCTTACGTGGATATCTAGAAGAGTTTTTCCAACATTTTCTTCTAGAATTTTTGTTTTCATGCCTTCCATTTAAGTCTTTTATCCAACCTGAATTAATATTTTTGAGTGGTGAAAGATGCAGATCCTGTTTCATTCCTCTGCCTATGGCTATCCAATTTTCCCAGCACCATTTATTGAATAAGGTTTCTTTTCCCCAGGGTAAATTGTTGTCTGTTTTGTCAAAGATCATATGGTTGTAAGTGGATGGTTTTATATCCAGGTTTTCTGTTCTGTTCCATGGGTCTTGTCTCTATCTTTGTGCCAGTCCCATGCTGATTTGGTTACCATAACCTTTTAGTGTAGTTTGAAATATGGTAATGTGATGCCTCCTGATTTGGTCCTTTTGCTTTTCCTATTCCAGCTCTTGTTCAACATGAAGTGGAGAATAGTTTTTTTTATATCTGTGAAATGTGAATTTGTATTTTCATGGGGGTTGCATTGAATCTGTACATCATTTGGGTGGTATAGACATTTTAACAATGTTTATTCTACCAATCCATGAGCAAGATATATTTTTTCATTTGTTTGTATTATCTGTGATTTCTTTCCTCAGTGTTTCATAATCCCCTTTGTAGAGATCTTCACTTCCTTGGTTAAGCATATTCCTATGTATTTTGTTTGTTTGTTTGTTTGTTTAGTATTATAGCTATTGTAAATGGTATGTTCTGTTCCCTACTCCTCTGTGAATTGGCAAATATTCTCAGGGAAAAACAAAACATGCTGAAGATTCAGCTTTCTGCCTAGTGCCTCCCTTTTCTCAGGGATTTTATTCTTTCCCATTCTGGCTGCATTGCCCCTTTTCCCCCATCTGGTACCTTTTAATAGAGGTTTGACATATTTAGTTCAGTTTTGACAGCTACTTTCAACAAACATTGACTTTGTCTCAGGCTATTCTGTCATAGTCAGAACCTGTGTGTAGTTCCTATGATTTGCCCAACAAATTTCTTGACCTGACTAATTTCTTATACTGGTAATTTTACCCCACCAGTGAATGCTTCCCAGATCAGGAAGCATTACTCTTTAGCTAAAGGGAATATTTACCCTTGTTCTTAAGGATGATTTTTTTCCCTATCAAATTACATTAATAAAGTAATTAAATATAAGTCTTAATTCACACTTGAGTTCTTAGTAACCCTTTCTTCTTAGCTGATGTTCCAGATTAAGTATTACATAATTACCACAACAAAAGAAAAGAAAACATGATTTTCTGTCAAATTTCAGGAGTGTTTACAATTTAGTTTCCATGGTGTAATAAAATTGCCAAGCCCCAAAAGCTAATATGGCACTTTTCTGGCAATAAATATAATATTCAAATGCCACTCTTAACATCTGAGAGTGTCTCAATATAACAACTTGAGTTAAAAAAAAATTATATCGAGCACTTAACTTTTCTCAGTCTTTAACCTCATTTTCAAAAAGCCAATTGGCTATTTTGAAAGCAGTATCTTTTTTTTAATACTTTATATAATTTCTTATTCATGTTTCAACTAAAGCAAATTTTGTAAAGAAAGTTAGACAATTTAATTTAATTTTTGTGTCAAATTCTTATCTACCTAATACATATAAAATAATAATCTATTTTCTCCAGTAGTGATCACAATTTCTAGGATGATCATGGTATACCTCAGCATATAAATATTTTGCTGGTGCATATAATAATTGCTCAGATATGTCCAGAACCACAGTGACCATCTACTGATTATATTTGTCACTTGAATTTTAAATTTTGGTGAACTTGAATACAAATAATTCAATCAGTTTTCCAAAATATTATTCATAGGAAATATGGAATTTCTCTTACATGTTTATTTAAATATTAGAAAAAATATATTTGCTAAAGCTAATTGGTAATGTCAGATAAATATTATTCATGGCATAATTCTTTAGTTAGTACTTTCGTGTTTCTAATCAGGGGCAACATATTTGTTTTTTCTTTGCTAACCTTTACTTCAGTGATGGATATTTTAGAACAAGTTGAGAATGAAAACTTTTATTGCTTTCAATATAGCTCTTCCTCTCAGGACTATAATAAGTAAAACATGGATACTAGATATAAGAGGAAAAGAATAAAGTTTTTCATTTAGTAATAACTTTCTATGATCTAAGACATTGTAATATTTAGCCATAATTTTTACAAAAGATAATATATTTTTTAAGTAATAGGACATCAACAGTTGTACAAACATTATTATATTTGCATACATGTTTGTGTATTTTAATTCCAATTCACATTTTTAATAAAAGAAAACATGTCCTATCCTGAGTCATCTACCTATGACAATAAAATAGCATACAAATCAAGAATGCTCTCCCATGTGGGAGGACAGGATCTAAGAGAAATGGAAAGGACTAAGAAGTCAATGACTCCTGGGCTACTGCAAGGACTTTGTTTATTTCCAAGCTTTAAGAACTATGGCAGGGCTTTAAGCAAGCAAAGGCTGTGACCTGATTTATGTTTTTAAAATGTCATTATGGGAGCTATGTGGAGATTAGATTGTGGTGGAACAAGAGTGCAAACGGTGAGGCCAGAGAGAAAGATTTTGCAGACAGCTGGAGATGATGCTGGCATAGAATGGAATGGTGGCTATGGAAATGGAGAGAAGTATATAAATGTGATATAAATTTTGTGCTTAGAGCCAACAAAAATGTCTGATACGTTGGGGGTGGGGGATGCAAGGAACTGATAGATCAAATCTGATATCCAGATTTTTGGCCTGAGCAGCTGGGGATGTGAGCAGCTTGCATTCTGGATATTCAAACTCTTTGTTCTTTGTATTGTCTGGAAGATATCTGGGCATTTTCCAGGCATTCCTTCAGAAATACTTGCATGGAGAACCACCATTACAGGTTTTCCACTTCATTAGAATAGTCACAGCTTTCACAGTGCTGACATACTCTTGGCTTTAGCGAGGGAACATAAGCTAAATCAGCCTCTTTCTGAGAGGGCCTGGAACAACTGCTCCACATCACTCACTAAACTCTGTTCAGTATCACAGTCTTCTCCCAATTTCTGAGATATTGTTGCTCTTTCTGCCACCCATCAAAATTTTGAGGGGAAATCACTCAGAGGTCTTCCATTTCCTTAGTAGGGTTGCAAGTTCGTATTACTATTTCAAGACTCTTATGGAATTATTTGTATTTTACATTTTTCTGCTTTTTAAAAGAGATATAGGCATGACAGGTAAATGTGCACACTCAAGCACAAATCTGGAATTCAGAGACTGTATATACACTTTTTTCCCAGAATTTTGACCAATTTCATTCTAGAAATCTTAGTTTAGGTAGTATATCAGAATTGTCTTTGGAATTTTGTTGTTGTATATTTGTTTGTTTAATTCACCACTCTTCTAATTTTATACCACAAAGATTCTATAACCTCCTTGAATAATAGTTTTCAATACAGTCTATGCTTAAACATCAAGTAGAGTTTTGCAAATATAGATGTATACAAACCCTTTTCAGCTGTGCAGAATCAGAATCATGGAGATGTAAATCTATAGCTGCATTTTTGTTAATTTTTCAAGTAACTATTATGAACAGCTTGATCTGAGAAGCAGTACCTTAGGGTGATACCCCATCCTACTTCTCTGCCATTTTATAATTATTTTATATAATGAGCAATGTCACCCATGAGACGTTATAAATACTATCAGTGTGAGGAAGAAAATAAGTTAGATAACTTATCCACTGATTTAGGTAATTTGGATGTAGTCCTTCCTAATTCCACAAATTAGAAGGTAATCATTCCTCTCTGTGCAGGTGACATAGTTTCATTATGAAGCATCCTTAAGTGATTGAATTTTTGACTAATTATTGTCAGAATAATAGCTTAGCAGCAGCTGAGTTAAAACAAAACCCCAATGTTTGGCAAATATTTTCTAAAGTTTCACTGGCTAATATTACACAGCCTCACCTAGAGATCAAATTATTTGATCTCTCCAGGAACCAAAATAACTTTCTATTGGGGCAAAATTGGCAAATTGGTAACTTTTAACCTTATATAGTTTATTATCTGATAAGAAACACAGTATCACACTTATATTTTCACAATTGCAAACTGGATTTTTCTGCTATAAATTTAACATGGAAATATACTTTATAGAGAAAAAAATCATTCATTCTTTCTTTTATATGTTGTGATACCATTGAAAACAAGATCACAGTTATGCTATTCAGTTAGATAAGCAGAAGAGTAATAATATAAGATAATGAATGAACACATTGTGTTTCCAAATCATGTATGCTGGCTTGAATCATACTCCAGGTACTTAGTCACTATGTGATGCTAGTCAATTAATATATGTCTTTTGATCCAGTTTTCTCATCTCTAAAAGAGAATAACATTTTTCTAAATGTTTACTGTAAGGATAAAATGAAATTATCTTATAAGTGGCAAGCAGAGTTGCTGGCATATAATCAGGCTCCATCTATGATAGCTGTTAACAGTATTCTGATGCTAAAAACAAAATTGCAACAGCTACAGATCAATGATTCCTTTTCTATTCTTGATGCACCTGCTTATTTTCCTAAAATTTTCTTTCTCCTTTTGATACTATTCTTTACCACTATCACCTTCTAGAACTCGTACAAACATATTGTTGCAAAACCTGACAACTGGAAATAATAGTTCCACTTCTCTTCCTTTTTTCATTACTACTCTAATGTGGTAGTTCTATTTGACTCTGTTTATTAATGTTGACATTCTATCCTATTGAGGTCCCCCTTTTTCATGAATTTGATTTATAGAGTTCTGATAGGTTTGTGCAGCAGTCTTTATCTCTAGAAAAATGTTCTGCTTTATTTTGTAGGAGTTCTAGTTCTGACATTTGGTGACATTTTCTCTTACTGTTGACAGTTTTGGGTTTTTTTTTTTTTTT